>CM039470.1:2794110-2947276 GCA_022433065.1 Begonia loranthoides
CCCCCCCCCCCCCCCTTTCTCTTTAGGCAGGCAATGATCCTAACAGTTGAGCATTTAGAGAAATCTCTCGAAAATAAAACAGACGTCCCTTGACTTCAGCCTGAACGACGTAGACTTAAGTCGAGGGACGTCCGTGGTGAGATTAGGGACATCCGTTATGGGCAGAACGCCGTAGTCTCAAGTCGAGGGATGTCTATTTCAGGACGAGGGATGTCTGATCTGTGACGAGGGACATCCATTTTGTGACGAGGGACGTCCGTTTTGGGACAAGGGTCGTCCAATTTTGGACCAAGGACGTCCGTCTTAAGTGGAGGGAGTCTGCGCCTTTTAAAACAGCAGGTGCCTTGCACTTGACCCCCTTCAACGTTAACGCCTTTGGAGTCCATCCTAGCCATCCATTCCGATCGATGGACATCTGTCCCTCAATCCAATGACCATTGTCCACGACGCCTTTAGGGGATGACCTATATCCATCCTCGCCGTCCATCCAACGAGCAAGACGAACATCCCCCAATTATATACGTCCTTCGTCATCGTTTGGATCAATCCCTCGTCGTTGAAAGACGTCTGTTGTTGCTACCTTAGACGTCTCCGTTCGACGGTCCTTAACATTAACAAAACTTCAACGTTAACATCGACGGATTTTGACGGGTTACATGACTGCGAAGTCAATATCATTCTTTTTTCATAGTTTAGGGTTTTAGTTGTCCGCAAATTTTCTATATGGTTTGCGGTGTTGCTAATTCCAAACTATAAGATTTGTGGTATTAATTTTCTTTAAAAAACATACCATGAAAGTCTCAACAAAACTCATTGAAAACTAAACATAGTAAAACCACTATTTAAATAAACAAAAGCATTTACAAAGATGTTTCTACTTAAATCAATAATAAATATAAGGAAAAATGACAAATCAATCATCGTACTTTGTGATCAATGACAAACCACTAATCTATTTTTACTAACAAATTAACCACTAAACTATGAAAAAAGGTTCATGCAAACATCATTGTCATGTTTGCCGTTAAACGCATTGATTTCGATTCGCGGTGGATTGTGTACAGTTCCGCCGCGAATCGTTATTTTTGAAAATAACGTTATAATATTGATGGTTTGACGTTGATCATCATTTGAGCCGTCGTAGATTGACTAGGATCCGCGACGAATTGATAATGATCTACCGCAAATTATCGTGCGTCATTCTGCGTTCCTCTACCCTACTATATAAGACTTGACTATCTACACCGACGAGTTCACCGCGAACTACGATATCCTCGACGAACATTCGTACTCTCAGACCTTCGTTCCACACTGTTTAATCGATACCAATGGATTTCCGCATAAAGAAAATGCCCATCAAGTGAAAGGGTGGTCCGTCTCAGGCTCAGCCTCAGCCAAGGCCAGAAACGACGAAATCCACCCGTGAACGAAGTCGGATTGCAACCAAGCTCGTCGGTCAGGTACACGACAATGTACCAGCCACGCTGCAAGGTGAAGCACTCGTGGTTCAAGTTGGAACAGCCGCGGTTGACGTTGGAGGACCCGCGGTTGCCCTCTTACAGAAGCCGAGGTTGAAGCACAACCTCAACCTCAACTTCAGCCTCAAAAATAGCTAGCAGCAAGTGCACTCGTCCGTTTTGAACCCGTTACAATAGATTTCCACTCTCCACTCTTTAGGAAAGCCAACACGAAGGAACAGTATGAAGCTGATGTTAAAAACCATTCAATTATTGTTTCTAAAAGAGTAGACTTCAAGTCATTTGCTGAGTTGGAAATTGAAGAATTGTTTGAGGGGGCTGGCTTAGCAGGTTTTTGCGAATTGGGTGAAAGTTACTGTGAGTGGATCTTCAAACTGTTTTATGCAAATTTGGAACATTCTACCCAATCCTTAGAGGTCCAGACTTACATGTTTAGATGGAAGTTGAGGCTAACTCCCAACGATATTAACTTGCTTCTTGGATGTTCGATGGAGGGACCAAGCGAGGACTTTTACCACATGTCTCAGGAGTCACCTTTCATCAAACGAGAGAAGGGCTAACAGTGCTTAGATTGTTGCACCGTGATCCCGAGATTGGAGCATAAAAAAAGCCAAAGTCCAATGACTTGAATGCCATAACCTGAGTGATCCACATCATCATGACGCACACCATTTTGCCTCATGATGGATATCGAGACCATGTTAGCTGCATGAATATTTATTTGCTTGAGAAGATGTTCAACAGGAAAAAAGTGGACATTGGCTTTGTTATTTTAAGTCACATGTACGAGGTGTTCAATAACTCGGCCAAGAGTATGTCATTCAATTGGCTAATTCCAAAGATTGTTGAGCATTACAGGGTATTGATCCCAGAGAAGTAGCCGAGAATAGAAAAGAAGGCCACGGACGTCCATAACAAATTGAAAGTGGATCGAATGAGACTCAACAAAATTGAAGGGTATGGGTATACAAGATTCCATCCAAGCCCACTTCGAAGAAGCAAGCTACAGTTTCTCAACCACCACTTGGAGGATGATGCTCCGCAGGCGATGACTCTGCCCCCTCCTCAGTCATCTCATTTTACATCAATGCCTGAGGAGATTTTCAATTGAATGCGCAGGATGGAGGAGCTCCATCAAATGATGCTGAATAGAATACAAATGATGGAGGAGCACCTTCAAATGGGACTGCTCCAAATTGAAATAATGGAGGAGCAACGTCAAATGGGGCTGCTCCAAATGCAAAAAATTGAGGAGCGAGCAGAGGAGCAGCATCATGAGATGTTGGCTGCATTGTAGAGAATGTGGCAGCGAGCAGACTCTCCAACAGCCCCTCCAGTAGCCTCTCCATCGTCCTCTTCAGCAACGGAAGACACAGACCATTTGTAAGTCATTTACTTTTTAGGCAAAGTCCATTATTTACTTTATTTGAATGTGACAGATCTCTGAAAGAGATTCAATTTGATACCTTATACATCCAATGCCGACACTCGTATCAAAAGTTATGGTCGTTTGAAGTTCAAGAGGTCGTTTTGCCTGGAGGCCGAGGCTTCCAGGCAAAAATGGCCTGGAGGCCGCGACTTCCAAGCAAAATTGCCTAGAAACCGCGGCTTCTAGGCAAAAATTGCCTGGAGGCCGCGGCGTCCTGACAAAAATGGCCTGGAGGGCCGCGCCTTCCAGGCAAAAATGGTTGGAAATCGCGGCGTCCAGGCAAAAATTGCCTGGAGGCCGCTGCTTCCAGGCAAAAATGCGTCCAGGCAAAAATGGCCTACATGCCGCTGCTTCCAGGAAAAATTGTTTGGACGCCGGCGTACCCTCAGTTTTTTTTTTCTCACAGCGATGGTGGATTTGTCATTTTAGCATATGTGGATGGTTAAGTTGTTAGAAAACATACCACAGTGGTTGACTTGTCATTGACCGTAAACCACAATGGTTGAATTGTCATTTTCCCTTTTTAATAAATATCTATGTTCCGCGGTGGAATGTGACACTATCCGCCGCAGAACGTCAATGCTAAAATATTAATATTTAGCATTGACGTTCCACGGCGAAACGAAATTTAAAACATTTAACGGCAAATATGAAAATGATGTTTGCGGCGTCTATTTCCTATAGTTTAGTAGTTAAGTTGTTAGTGAAAATACTTTAGTAGTTGACTTGTCATTGATCATAAAGTACAGTGGTTAATTTGTTAATTTTCCTAATTATAATTTTTAATAAAAGGGTTCATGACATGTTATTAACATCCATCTTTCCTTTTATCCTCACTTATAGGTCAACTTCGCTTGAACAACGCTTTAGCTTTACTTATGAGAATTTCTCATCAACCGCGTTTTCAATTGTTCATATCATCATGTTCCTTAGTAAGTTATTCATTACCTACGTCACAAAGTTCAAAAGATGAATCTAACGCTTAGTAAGAAATGTATAAATATGACATGAACATGAAATGCAACTTTTCATAACAGCATGAGTTTTCGTTTTCAATCAGTGTTCTTTTCTTTTCTTCCACTTAACAGTCCAGTCGTTGTGCAATTTAGTCCAGGGGACAACCAACTCGAATCCCACCCACAACTCCTATTTACTTTTATTTTGTCACTCCTTCATTCTATGGGAGAGAGAGACACCATTAGGTCTACCTCATGCAGGACAACCAACTCAGTCCCCTCGTATTTCCTTTATGTATCTTTCGTTTCAGTTTTTCTTTCGTAAAAACATATGTATGTAAATAATTTTCATTAAGAAATGTATAAATAGGATATGAACATGAAATGCAACTTTTCATAACAGCATAAGTTTTTGTTTTCAATCAGTGTTCTTTTCTTTTCTTCCACTTAACAGTCTAGTCATTGTGCAATTCAGTCTAGGGGACAACCAACTCAAACCCTGCCCACAACTCCTATTTACGCTTATTTTCTAACTCATTCAATCTAGGGAAAAGAGTGGCATCATTAGGTCCACCTCATGTGGGACAACCAACTCAGTCCCCTTGTATTTTCTTTACGTATCTTTCGTTTCAGTTTTTCTTTCGTAAAAACATATGTATGTAAATAATTTTCCTTACTTTCTTGAAAACATAATGCATGATACATTCATATGAGCATATCTAAAAGTCATAACATACAATAACTGTCTGATCTACTATGCATGACAATCAATAATATATCTCTCCGTCATTACTTTTTAACTAACGTCATGTGTTTCTAAGGAAAGTCATAATAATAGTAAACATATCATCGATTAACGTATCAAGTATAAACAGTAAACAAAAAACAATATACATATTCTCGAAGTAAACCTAACAACCATACATGCAAGTAGTCAAAACATCTCTAAAATCATCACATTTCTATCCTAACGTTACATGTTTCTAAGAGAAATGACAGTTAATACATCATCAATCTACATCTTATCATAACATAAACCAACAAGAATGAACATATCTTCAATCTATGGTTTAACAATTTAAACATAATAACTAATCATCATCACATAGCATATCCTCGATCACAGCCCGTAGACATCATAGAAAGAACAATTATCGTAACATAAATACCCTAGCATCTTTGTAATGCAAGTCAAAAACAAAACACATGCAACATCACTTATCTGAAATTCTCTAATGAAAGTCTAGTTGTTCCTAACACCTCTCGTACACTGAATTTTCCTTTAAATAAACAAAGAGTTAGCTAATAGAGAATAACCCTAAACACTACTCACTGCCAAACGTAACTTCCAAAAATTAAACGGTGGAGAACTTACCTTGAGAAACCTGGAGGAAGGTCTACCTGAGAGCTTGAGAGAAAGCTCTTTCGTCTCCGTAGCTTCTAGGGTAAATAAGGTTTCAACCCAACGTTTCCTATTTAAAGACCCGTAAACAGAGAATCTTGAGGGAGTAAATCTCATGAAAATCGTATCTAAATTCTATCTTTTCTCAAATAGACTAAGAATCAATTTGTAGCTCGCACGTAATCTGGAAAACTAACCTAAATAAAACATGACCGAGCTACAGCAGATGCGCGAACAGCCGTAGTGGAAGTCCGCAACAACCCGCTCGACCAATGGTCAACAACCACGTCAACCCTAAAACTCATATTTGTGGTCGCCAAAGCAACCGTGGGAGCAAACACTTCTGCCGAAGCCAAAGTTCCAGTAGAAACACCAATCCACAAACTCTCCATCACTCATCGTCTGTCACATGTACTAATCTATTGCTAAAATCCCTTTTGCGGATGCTAACGCTCTCACGGGTCAGCAATTCATTAAATCTAACGATGACGTTTCACTTCGTCCAACAACGTGTCGCGAACACCAACCTATCCGTAGAAGCAATGCTTCTGCTCTGACGCTAATAACTGAGACTCACTAATCCAAACAACCTTGTTCCCATCACTTAAAATATTGTTGTAGACACAAACGCATGGGCGGAAACGCACTGAAACATAAAACAACGACGTTCCTATTTACATAACTCTCATGAATGACATCTTTCCCTTCCGCGAAAGAATCTTTTCCTAATCCAACAACTCACTTCTTTTGCTAAACTAAATCAAACAACTCAACATTCCTCCATGCCCAAGCGGCATCAAAAGCTCATCGGGAAGAATTTTTCCTCAATCTAACAGTCTACATTGCTTCCGCTAATATAATTCTACGGTCTTGCAACCTCCCCACACCCAAATGCATCAAACACTCTCGTGGAAGCATCTTTTCTTAAATCCAACAATTCACGTTTCTTTCTCTAAACCAATCTAACGGTCCAACGTCCTCTCACATCAAACACTTATGTGGAGCATCATTCTCCATCCTAAACCATCTCAGTCATTCTTAAACCTCTTCCAACAGCTCCTATTGCATTTAGTCTTCCTACACTATATTTTCTTAATTTTTAAAACATAAAATATTAAACCAACACTTAAACTTTCTTACCGTGTATTTTTACTAATTATTTCTTTAATAATTCTAATATATTTTGGCTTTCCTAATTCCTTAATAATTTGTATTTTATTTTATTGTCTATAAAATAAAATCTTTTATTTTAACTTTTCTAATTCTATAAATTATTTAATAATTCTAATATTTTTATTCTTCCATTAAAAATCTCTAACTGACAATAATTAATATATTAAATTCTAAGTTATCGTATTGACTTAATTAAAATTATTCGTAAAAATTTTAGGTATTACAAATATACACATTTGTTGAACTTATAATAAACTACTAATAATTCTAAAAATTTAAAGAGGACGAATTGAGGAAATTTTAATCATTTATGCAGTCTCTTAACCACCCTTCTTAGGTGCAAGTTTTTTTGTTATTAATATTTACATGTGAAAATTTTCAAATGAGATTACAAAATAGATATTCAAATGTTTTAGCTGTTAGGTTGAGAGACAATTATTCATTTATATTGTATTTTTAGCAATTTACTATAAAAATAGACCAACAATAACATTTTATTTATTTATTTATTTATTTTTATTTAATAGTTTCATTGGAAAAGTGGGGAGATTGCTAATTAGTTGCATATTTATTAGTGAATGGTTTGTTAGATGTTTGTTAAGTTAATAATTTAAAAAGCAATTGATTGAGAAATAGAAAAACTTACTTAATTTGAGACTTATCTCAAAGACATCATCATCGAAAGCATACAAAAACTTCATAAATATCCATATCATCATAAGCTTCGCCAACATGTTTCTTCTATCCTTATCACTTACCTTTTTCTTAAATTCCTTTTTGTACTCCACCCTATCCATTCCACACCCTTTCATGCTTTTTGGTTCTCTTTTCTAATTTCATGTCACATTGGCTTTTCCTTTTTTCCGCATTTGTCGCTTTAAAGTTGGCAAGTGCGATGAAAAATAAATGTGATTTTAGGATAGAAGAAGCATTTTGTCTCAATCAAATTATTAATGTAAAAATCGTTAATTTTATGTAAATAAATTTTTCACATAAATTTGTTATGTCATCCATAGTCAACATAATTTGTTTTACCCACATTTGTAATTTTCTAATTTTATGGGTTCACGTGAAAGTTTTTGGTCAATGGTCAAACTGGTTAAATTGGTTGTTATCGCATGATTAATGAATTAAAGAATTTCGTTCGGTAAACAGAAGTTACCTCAGATCAAGTTTCGGACTAAGTTTAAATTTTCGACAAATCAAGATTTAAATGATTTTATTTAATATATATAATATTATATATTGTATATATTAAAAAAATAAAATAAAACATTTTTTTTTATAAAGAAAAGGGTTTTCCTTTTCCTATTTTTCATGCCACCAAGAAGGGAAAGAGAGAGGGTATATGCAAAATCGAAGTTGCATGAGAGAGATTTTCAACTCTCAATCTATATTTGTAACGCTCTAACCTTTGACTTTTGTAGAATATCGTCAAGGGTAAGTCCAAATCTATGTTTGTTTTGTTGTTTAAATTTGGATATTTTTGGATTTGGATTTCGGGTTTGATAACCTGAAATCTTTGGTTGTTTATGTGGTATTTGAGTCGATCTAAAATCTATGAATAAGGTTGAAAAGAGGCAAGATTCTTGCGGGTTCTTCTTGGAAACCTCGTCCCTTGTCAACCGCTGTATGTGTGGTTGACCGCGAGGACTTCAAATTGTATTGACAAAGAGGACCTCATAACCTGACATCCGCAACCCTGGTCAGGATTCCACGCCGATCGTCCAAGGAGAGAAATCAAACGACCCCACATGGTCTGAAAGACCGCTCTGGACATTTGTGGCAGGTGTCAATATCGGTCGTCTGCGATAGAAGATTGGACGTCCATGTAGGTCATTCACTGTAAGGATATGGACGACCACGTTGGAGGCTGATCGTCCGCACAGAAACCCACCTCTAGACTAGGGGACCGCATCAGTCGTCTGCGGTATGATTCAGACAACCGCGAAAGCCCTTTTAGACCAAATTTTGTCTCCGATGCGCTGTATATCCTTTCATTCCAATCTGGGTTCCTAGTCTCGATATAGGACTCATTTCCTATTTCTCCCTTGAGTTTGGATAAGGAGTCATTATGGTTGGCTCTATTATAGGTTCAAACGAATTTGGTGACTACGAGTCTATTCTCGAGGTAGTTGTTCATGCTAATAACAAGAACGACCATCGTTCAGGTAGAGATTTTATATTATTTTACATTGCATCATAGTTTTCAAAACTGATATTTTGTGAGTTATCACATATGAAAATTCGAAGGGAACTGCTCGACAGCATGTCTATTTTTATACTATATGTACTCACATTTTTACACGTTTAGTATACGTGTGCATAGTATTTCATTATCTTATTGTGTTGTTCACTAGGGATGAATTTGTTGGATCATATGCACACCTATAGAGGGGAGGTGAATTATGTGAGCTAACTTTTTGTGCGATATTAATTATTCTACCCTTACATGATTTAACGCAAATATAAATTTATGCAATCACAAATAATAGGAGATAAGGGATAGAGAGAAACAACCAATTTGTTCACGCGGTTCAGCAACTCTGCCTACTTCTGCTCTCCAAGTTTCTCACTTGGAGATCCTTAATCACATAACCTCCCTGGTTAGTGATGACTGACTTCACAAGCGTCAACCAAGCTTTTACAATTGACTATTCCCAAGGCGTCACCATTTCCTTGACTATTCACAAGGCGTCACCTTTTCTGTCACCAGCCGGAGACGGGCTTAACAAAACTACTGAGTTAGGTGACCCGATCACCTAGCCCAAGCCGTAGATTTTAGCGAAAGACTTTTATAAATTTAGCGCGACCCAAAAGTTATGGGCCTAGGTTTGTATAGTGATCACAAGAATAAACGGTGCGTAAAATAAATAATCCAAACATTGTGTAACAAATCCAACCATCAGAATTAAGGTTTACAGACCAAATAGTAATGATAATGTCCTCACCAATTAACAGTTTTTAGCACTCTGATCAGAAATAATAATCATACTTTGATTCCTTAGCCGCTCTTACCTTTGCCTGGAATGGGAGGGGTCTTTTGGGGTCAGTGACTAATTCAGTAAGGTATATTTAAACTAGATGCAATGCATGTGAAAACTGGTATTTTTCATCATTAGGAAAACAGTGTTATGCTTTTCTTTTACCGTACATGAATTTATTCGAAAAGTCTTTATCATTTTCATAAAATAGGCCCAAGGCCGTCGATGAGGCTTTTATTGAAAACACGTTGTATACATAGACATCTATACCTCAAAAATATTCCAACACGGTTTTCCAATCCGGAAACGTTATTAGTGAAAAAGGATGGTCACTCAAAAACCCATCCGACACTCATCAGATAATAGGTGGTCATCCGCCAATGACAACACCTCATGACATCAATCCGAATATCCAAAGCATCACCCGAGTTGCTGACAAGCTAAAGCTCCGAGTCAACACAACCCGTACGATCAAATAAAATGGACAAGGTTGACGAGAGTTGCCGATGAGCGGGGTTACAAACCGTTACGCCACTCGTCAAATGAAATGGTACTAGGATTAGCAAAAGTCAGCAACTAACAACCTTCTGATCTGTGTGACTAAAACCCTGGTCAGGTTCTAGGGCTCGAAACCCAAGAATGCATCATCATCGTCTCTTCTTCATTTCGACTTCTAGGGCTTGAAACCTGAGGATATGTCACCAATACACCACCCCAATTTTGGACATACAAACAATCAACCTTCATACAGTAGAAGGCTTTATGAGATAACCTCAAACAGTCCCCGTCAGGTTTTCAGATGTGGTATCTCACAAAATATATGTTTTGAAAACATGATGCGATGCAATGCAAAAGGTATAGAAATTCATACTTTTACGACGTTCTCTCTTGTCGACTGGAGCAACCGTCTCCTTGGGAATTGTCTCACAATCTTTGAAATCGTCCGAGCCTACATCACAAAAGAAAATCTAGGTATTTTCTGTTGGCCTAATAGACATTAGGTTATTTGTTTTGATAATAATGAATTTATTTGTTAATTAAGTTATTTATTATGCATTTATTTGAATTAATAAATATGTTATATTATTGATTGGAAATACCCTTAAAATAGGTATTTAGGTTATCTAACATGTTTGTCGAAGTTCATGTAACTTATAGAGTGATTATTGAGACTTAGAGAATTCAAGAAATGCATAAACGGGGGAAAAGGTTGACTAAACAGTGCAAAAGGTCAACCAAAATTGGATTGCACAAAGGAAATGGTCGACCTGTTGATCGACCGCAAAATGTCCAGGTTGCGCAAAGTGGCCTGCAAGGAAGAGATCAGTCAATCGGGTGATCGTTTGGATGATCGACCACATGAAGGAGTGGTCGACTGCTACTTTAGCACTAGTCGACCGCTCCAGGTAAAAATCAGAATTTGGAGTTTGTGCTTCACTACAGCAGTCAACTGGTGCATAGTAAGTGGTCAACCGCTGCAATACAAAAACGTCTGAAATCTCCAACGATCTGAAAATTTAACGGTAACATTCCAACGACTAGAAAGCTGTCGACTAGAAGAGAGTTGGTCGACCGCCAGAGCAATTTTTATAAATAGACGCACTCTGAATTGCATTGAACATCAAGCCAAACCGACAAAAAATTACTCCAAACTTGTCTCTGACATTCCTACTCTATCTCTTGCTACATTTGAGTGCTTAGGCCTAACTCTCTTATCCCTAAATTTGAGATTGTCTATTTGAGAGTTAGGTTCTACATTGTATTTTCTATTTCCACACTTTTGCATCCAAACCGCTACATCTAGGGTGACGCCCTGCAACAGTCATTGTAAATGCTAGATTGACACCCATAAAGATCAATCCAGACGATGACGCCCTGAGAACAGTCTATGAAGTTATGGTTGGCACTCTTGAAGCCAATCGATGCTAATCAGGGAGGCTAGTGAGTAAATGATCTCCAAGTCAGGAACTTGGAGCACGGATGAAGGCGAGATTTGCCGAATCGCGTGAACAAACGTGTTTGCATTTCTATCTCTTACTCTCTTTATATTTACTATTACTTGCATATTATATGTGATTGTTTTAAATTATATTCGTGATAAATTGCTTGGTGATAGAAATATTAATATCGCACAAAAACGTTACCACACCTAATTCACCTCCGTTAGGAACCCAAACCAGATGACTTGGTGGAGAAAACTAGAAGATAGTACACTTGGAAAAGAAAGGCAATGACTTTACAGCCATTGACTAGTGCGTGCGTGAGGTTCCTTGCTCGAACTCGTGGACGGATGCAGGGTCCATCCGCGGAACATCAGGTGTTTCGCAACATTTTTCATTGTGAAACATCCCTAGAATATTCTGCCTATTTTTCAGACACATGCAGACCACGTGGTCCTTTAAGTTCGTTTCGCCCCAGAACGTGTGTCCTTTCGCTCCATAATGAAAGTCCTCTTAGTTCATTATGTTGTGGAATGTGGTCCTTCCAGATCGTTTCGCTGCGAAACGTAAACCTTCTGGTTTGGTCCTCCATGAAATGTGAACCTTCTGGTTCGTTCCTCTGCAGAACATGGACCTTCTGGTTCACTCCCGGCAGAACAATACCTTTCCTCTCGCAGGACCAACGTCCTTCTACTAGGGCTCGAACCTTTGTGAGCACCTAACTCCAGCGAGCAATCCCTTGATCATCCGCCGTCTAGACCATACCGAGAGGAAGGAGGTGGTCCTTCTCTCTGCTGGATTTCTACCTCTCACAGCCTTAACCCGTGATCGGGATTCTAGAACTTACGAGTTCAACTCTAACCCAACACAAATCCAGATTTTTAGGGTTTTACCTTAATCGATTCCGTACATGAATCTCCTTCACGAACTCTGTGAATCGTTGTTTCAGCAACACAGATCCTCTGTAAAAAGCTATCCTCTCACAACTTTGGTGTTCGCCCTTTTCGCCGTTACTCCACTCTCTTCTCTCTAGGCTTGTGAGTGTGTTCTCGTGGGAAGGAAGTGTGTCCTAATAAAAACCCTACCCTCCTTCCAATAAAAATTATATTTTATTTCACTCAATTATTGGAGAAACATCATTTCCCCAAATTTACCAAAAATCCAAAATTCTATCATTTCACCCACTAACCAAAACTCCATGCTTGAGTGTTACGCGGTAAATCAGTCGGGTTTGAATGCTGAACCGACCCCACGCATAAAATTCAAACACTTGGGTTTTTATTTATTAAAAGTTTTCACGGGTTTTACATTTTTTATCACTGATTAAGTACAAAGAAGGAAATAGAAATTACACTTTATAATCTAACTCTCGAAAATATAAATCTCAACTTGAGGATTGAGAGAATTAGACCTACGTACTCAATTCTAGAAGAGAAATATTATGGATAAAATTTGGCAGAGTTTCGCTATAGTTTCTCTTCATTAGTTCTTCAATTCGGAGTGCTTTTATTTATAAAAACAGCTCGACCAGCCGACCACCCTCAGTTCGGTTGATCGCCTTTCGACCATTGGAATATTACCGTTGTGCGTTCAGTCGATCTAGTCAACCACTTTGTAAACTCTAGTTGACCACTTCCACTGCTTCAGAAAACCAAAGCAATCTGTAATATTTCTAGTCAAACGCTTCCTCTTCTCCGGTAAACCGCTTCTACACATTTCAGAAATTCGCTCAGCACTGTCTATTTACCGGTCGACCTATCTTCACGTCCGGTCGACTGCTTCCCTGTATTGGCTCTTCTTCATCCTATTTGGTCGATCACCCTCTAATCCAAAGTCGACCAATACTCTGTGTTTTGCTCTTCTTGAATCTTCTAAGTCCCATTATCAATATATAAGGTACATGGACTTAGGTGAACACGCCAATAAACATTAATACCCATATTAAAGGTATTTTAAATTAAAATCAATAACGTATTTAGATGATTCAACAAATTCATAATAAACAACTTATTGACTAATTAAACAATCATCATCAAAATAAATAACCTAATGTCTATTTGGCTAACAATCACTTTTTTTTTTATGATGACAATATATTGTAAGTTGTTTATTTCTCCCCCTAAGTATGTACATATAGTATTGCATAATTTGATCTATCCCTTAGTTATGCAATATATATCTCCCTTTTTAATTTATGTTATACATGTTTTTCTAACATCTTATATTAACTTCTCCTAGTTTGTCAAAGTAAAAAAAAAAAAAAAGGGCAAGAAATAGTTAATATCACATAGTGTCTCTTCCCTTTTGTTAATATACTCATTCAAATTCATGGGGATAAGATCAAAACAAAACTATTCAATCAAATTAACTCTTCCTCTTTGGCATTAACCATATATAATAGTTGGAGGTTATCAATAAAAAAAATGAATTATATTTATCACCCTTAAAATATCAATTGATGGGAGAAAATCTAAATGAATACCAAGAAAAAAAAATTCATTTTAAAAATATTTTTCCCCCTATGTCAATATACAAATTCAAAACAATAGGGATATCTATCAAAATATTAACAGTTAACCAACAAGGAAATTTTAAAAAAAAATCACAAGTTATATTACCAATGGTTAGAATTTAGATTATCAAATTTTGAGTTCAAAGATACCAATTGAAAAATTATAAACATTTAAACTCCAATGATACCAAAAATAAAATTTGCATACAATGAAATCAATTCAAATCAAGAGTATTAAATTTTAGTCTATATGCAAACTATCAATTCAATTCAAATCAAGAATAGGATTCATTAGGCAATTTAATCAAACTACTTGCATACTCTTGAATAAAAAGAGAAAAACATCTAAGTGTTTTTGTTTGGCACCCAAATCTTTTTGGGTTCTTTAATCTTAAAAATGGTTCTTTTAGGAACCCAAAACCAATTTCGAAGTTGCCCCTTTGTTTCTCAATTTTAATGGGCAACCAATTGATTTATGTTTTGCACAATTACAATTATTACAAATAGTAGGACAAACAAAAAAATTCTCATAATTTTTCTTCTTTACAAATGGTTGATAGTCTATTCCAACTTTATCAAATGTGACTTTTTGCTTTCTTAAAAGTATGCTCAAATTTTTGCTACAATTTGTGAATTTAAACACAATAGAGTTCAAATAATTATTTTTAGCTTTCAATGTACAATCATCAAATTCAAATGATTTAATAGTAGCAACCAAATTATCATTCATGTTTTTCAACTCAACAATTTGATTTTCAAAAGATTTAACCATTTTATCATGCTCTTTCATGAAATTGTCATTTTCTTTTTTCAGCAAATTATGTGTCCGTTTAAGCATATTGAATTGATCAAATGATTCATTAAAGATGTCCAACAATTCATCATTATCGTCAATATTATCATCTAAATCACTAGATGAATTGTGTACCTTTTCCTCTTTAGCCATAAAGCATATGTTCACCACTTCTTCACTTCCGGATGAAGACTCTTCATCACTATCATCCCTTGTGGCCGACATAGCTTTCTTCTTAAAGGCCATTGATAACTTTTTCTTTGCTTTGGGACAATCATAAATGGTGTGTCCAGGTTTTCCGTATCCAAAGAAAACTATTACATTTTCCCTTTACACTTATTTTGTTAAAGGTACTTGTTGAATTTTCGGGTTATGAATTTGATCTCTTCGTCATCTTCATCTTCTTCCTCGAAATCAATTTGGTTGCGTGAGGAGGCTTTGAAGGCTATACTCCTTGGTTTGTAGGCTTCCTTCCCTTTTTGTTCCTCATTTTCATTGCTCATCGTTGTGATCTCGTGCGTCATTATGATCAAATGAACTCCTTCATCTTCAAAGCTTTTCGGTCCTCGTGCTTCTTGAATGATGGTCACCTTTGGTTGTCACGTCTTTGGTAGACACTTAAGAATTTTCCTAATCAACTCTTCGTTGGGATAAATTCTACCAAGCACTTTTAAACCATTAGTAAGACTAGTAAAACGAGTAAATATTTTACTAATGGTTTCATCTTTATCCATAGAAAATAATTCATACTTATGAATAAGCATGCTCAATTTATTTTCTTTTACTTGATTAGTGCCTTCATGTGTGATTTTAAGTAATTTCCATATCTCATAGGCATTATCACATGCTTGATTCTATTAAACTCATCCTTATTCAATGCACAATATAAAGAATTAATAGCTTTAACATTCATGCATAATTTTCTTTTATCTACATCATTAAACTCACTATACAATTTTGGAGTATTTATACCATTTTCAATTTTAAGCGGAATAAAAGACTCATTTTCAACAATGTTCCAAATATCATAATCTAAAGATTATATATAAATTTTTATTCTAGGCTTTCAATATACGTAATCATTACCATCAAAATATGGAGGTTTAACTAATTATTGCCCTTCAACATGCATATTGAGAGCCATAGTAATTTGTACAAACAAATAATTCAATCAAATTTATCCAAATAATTTTCAACATGAAATTTAACCCAATAGATGCAAATTAAACAAATTTGTACCAACATCACACAAAAAGTTATTTAACCCCGCTATGATACCACTTGTTGGACCGTATGCACACCTATAAAAGGGGGGGGTGAATTAGGTGAGATAACTTTTTCATGCGATATTAATTATTCTACCCCAAGTGATTTAACACAAATATAAATTTAAGCAATCACAAATAATATGAGATAAGGGATAGAGTAAGGCAACCAATTTGTTCATGCGGTTCGGCAACCCTGCCTACATCCGCGCTCCAAGTTTCCCACTTAGAGATCCTTAATCACCTAACATCCCCGGTTAGTGATGATTGACTTCACAGACATCAACCAAGCCTTTACAATTGACTATTCACAAGGCGTCACCCTTTTCTTGACTATTCACAAGGCGTCACCCTTTCGATCACCAATTAAGTACAAAGAAGGAAATAGAAATTACACTTTAGAACCTAACTTTTGAAGATATAAATATCAAGTTGAGGATTGAGAGAATTAGGCCTACGCACTCAATTCTAGAAGAGAAATATTGTGGATAAAATTTGGCAGAGTTTCACTATAGTTTCTTTTCCTTAGTTCTTCAATTTGGAGTGCCTTTATTTATAAAAACAACTCGATCGGTCAACCACCCTCAGTTCGGTCGACCGCCTTCCGACCTTTGGAATGTTACCATTGTGCGTTCAGTCAGTTTGATCAACCACTTTGTTAACTCTAGTCAATCGCTTCCATTGCCTCAGAAAACCGGAGCAAACTGTAATATTTTTGGTCGAACGCTTCCTCTTCTCCAGTCGACCGCTTCCTCTTCTCCGGTCGACCCCTTCTACAAATCTCAAAAATTTGCTTGACGTTGTCTATTTATCGGTCGATCTATCTTCACGTCCGGTCGACCACTTCCCTCTATTGACTCTTCTTTAGTCTATCTAGTCAACCACCCTCTGGTCCAAAGTTGACATCTACTCTGTGTTTTGCTCTTCTTGAATCATCTAAGTCTTAATTATCAATATATAAGCTACATGGACTTAGGAAAATACATTAGTAAACATTAATACCCGTATTAAGGGTATTTTCAATTAAGATCAATAATGTATTTACACGATTCAACAAATTCATAATAAACAACTTATTAACTAATTAAACAATCATCATCAAAACAAATAACTTAATGTCTATTTGGCTAACAGAATTCTTCTGTTATTTTGGATGATCTCGATCTCAAAACAACATGAGGCTATCCCAATACACCTTTTATTACATGAAAGTGTTTTTTTTGTTATGACACGAAATGAGTAATAGGGCAGTCATGATGCGCTCTTTGGGTTTCGAATCCCTAAACTTGATCAGGGTATGCTTCTTTTACGATCGTTTCAAAATGACATTGTTAGATCTTTGAATCGCCACCATATTTATTTGTGACTCACGTGGCTAGATCTTTGGATCGCTATCATTCTTATGCACCTTATGGGCAAGTGTGTCTGGGAGTTATAGAGTGACTTTCCCTTTTCACTAGGGCCATTTTTGAAAGTTAAATCGGTAGAGTCTTTTTGTTAAAAGATTTTTTCAAAGGTTTTTTGTAAATTCATGTATGACACATGGTTTTTTGTAAATTCATATATAACACATTAATGAATCATGGTTTTGATGGAAAAGATAAAATCAGTTTTCTCATGCATTGCATATAGTATAACATTTTTATTGAGTTAGTTATTGAGCTTCCTCTTTTGTGGTGGAAGAGCTCTATTGAGGTTGAGGAGGAGCTTCTGCAGGTTGAGGAGGAGGAGAGCTCTCTCCATGAAGGAGAGGAGGAGAGCTCTCTCTCAATGAAGGAGAGCTTGTATGCAGGGAATGAAGGGGCGTTTTGCAGAGAGTGAAAGGAAAGAAGAATTGCCAGAATTGAGGACGTGTGGGGAACATTGGTAGATAGTGGGGAGCATTGGCAGGTGTTCCCCACTAACATTAGTCACTCACTCCAAACAACACTCTCCTCAAGTAAGAGTTGAGGCGGTAAGGAGTAGTAGCTGAAGTGAAGACCTGTAGCAACCTGTTTTTCCTTTACTTAAAACATCGAGATTCAAAACACCTTTTCTTTTATAAAACATAACATAGTGGAAGACTTTTTAAAATGAAAGCATTTGAGAAAAATGTAATAAATACCATGAATCAAATTTCTTTCTTTAAATCCTTGAAGCATACATTTTACAAATACATTTCTCAAATTAAAAACCATTTACATTTCCTTTTTCCGTTTAGCCTAGCCAACACAAGGTCTGCAACGCGTAAATCCTCCATTAGCTGCTCCTTTCCTTTTTACCATGCTTACCTACATCACAAGACTTAAACTATATGTCTAATGCTTAGTAAGAAATGAGATCCATAATGAATCATGAAATGCAATTTACGTAAAACATTTTCATTTTAGTTTCATTTCTTTACATTTCCCTTTTCGTTTTATCATTGAAACTCAACTCATAGCCTCAATCATTGGGGAAAAATTCACCCAAAGCCTCTATCATTGGAGACCACGTCCACCAACGCCCATATCAATGAGTCAAGTATCCAAAGTCTCTCAATGAGAACTTGTCCCCAAAGCCTCTAACTCATTGGAGGGAAAATCCACCCAAAGCCTCTACATATCAATAGGTTCTTAATCATCTTTATATTTCTTTACTTGAAAATCATATGCATGATAAATCATTTTCGTAACATTTCTTAAAAACAACGTGATGCATGAATATATTTGAAAGCATACAATTTCATATATTATCTAGCATATCATCAACATATAAAATCCTCAACCAACAATATGATCATTTGAGCTCAGCATCTATTAAGCATAAACATCACACCGCATGTTCTTAAATAATAACATGATCAATGAACTTATATCTATCTAGCACAATCATCAAATTCTCAAGAAACCATATGAGCAATTCATCTTAATATCTATTAAATACAACATCAACCAGCATATTCTCAAGTGAATAAAACTAACTTATCTCTTGTGATGTAGCCCAAAAGGAAAAACACATATATCATTTCATACCTTGGTCCTTATGGGGTTTCAACACCTTTGATATTCTCTTGAACAACAACACCTTAGAATTTTTGTGAGGGAGAAAGGAAAGAGCTTAGAGAGTTTCTTAAGAGATTCATGACATTTCCTCCTTCCCTTCCTAAGTCTAAGCCTTTCTTCTTATTTAATCTCTTCCCTCTAGCATCGAGTTGGAGGTGTGCATCCACTGGTGTGCATAGGCTAGTCACCCCCAAAATACACCAATTAAAATATGACATTACAGCATATATTTAGTGACTTTTTGCATTACCGGTCGACCGCCTAACATCAGATGATCGACTGCAAAACAACCCAAGACTAAGCTCTATGTTTTCTCCATTAAACTGGTTGACCACCTAGCCTTCAGCCGATCGACCACAAATCTCAAATTTTACAATCTTTTAGAAACAGGTCGATCATTTCCATACTAGTGGACTGCCATTCAACCCGAGAGCTTCCAAAATTCTATTATGTACATAACCGGTCATTCAAACTTCAAATAATCGACCACTCCTTCCATCAAATGTCTCATAACCACATAAATCTTCACTTCTACATAAAGCATAACATAGCGCTATCAAATTACACCAAATCATATTCCAACACATCCAACTCACCAAACATTGTTATGACAAAATCTTATGTAACATCTCGTTTTTCCTTTAAAATTTTTCTTTTTAAATTCATTTGTATAAACATGTGAGGGTAAGCAATAGAGTAGCATAAGTGGAAGTCTTTAAATTAAAACATACAAATATCACTTTAAAACAGTTCAAAGTAAATATCATTTAAAATAGTTTAAAATCCTTGAAGTACTTAAACAAACTTTATTTCATTTCATGAGCCATAACCCCAAAGGTCAACTTTCGCCAGGTAACGAAAGCGCTATCGAGTCATACTTCTTCCACGTGCACATCATTAGGATCATAGTCATCACCTACATCATAAGAGTAATTATGAGCCTAATGCCCAGTAAGAGATATAATGAAATGCAATGCTCAATGTATGATTATGTAGTCATGCAGTCAGTCTCAGAAAAAGAACCTATCCTTTATGTTATTCAGTTTACATTTCACTTTGTCAGTCTAAATGTTGGGGATTTCTGGTATGAAAGCAAAGAGGAACCCTATAGTCCATATTGGATTTAACAGTTACTTCATCCCTATGTTGGATGAGCTGTATCCGTCAGGGGTGTATTGCCTAGGACCGCCATCAATCTCCCGAAGCCCCACACGCCATTTACGTTTATGACATTCATTTCCTTTAAATGCAATGCATGTAAATGTCTACCTTTTTCTAACATTTATACTCATGATGCATGTCATGAATGTAGTTCACACAGTTCAACAGTTTATACCACACATAGAGAAAACCATATAGTTTATGTACAATCTATTGAAGCATGGAACAACAAGTCATTTTCAGTCTATCTACCACATGCTGTAAACCAACAATTCACAAGGCAGTAATAACTTATGCTACATTTCCAACAGATCAACATGCTATAAAATCTTAAACAAAATACGGAACCTAATTAATAGAGCATAGAACAACATATTTCAAGGAGAGCAATCTATAGAACAACTTTAACATTTCCTATTAGTACAATAGTAGTTATTTTCAACAAATTATTACCAATTAGAGAGTGAGCATGTACAGTATATCAGTCAGCCAAGAAGAATATTCTAAAATTTGTTGGAATTGTAAAGTACAGTAGCAAGGAAATCAACAGATACCTTTTTCCTACATCCATTTCTACCAGTAAAAACACTAACTATCCAACATAAACTACCAAGAACACCAGCCAACAACAGAGTATTTCTTCAATATTCATGTCAACGAACAGGGAACAAAATCAACAACAGAACCCTATCACTAACATACCCTTTTTCATTCTATCATCATCCAAAGAGTAATTTTACAAGCATAACAGTTTTATCAGTAATTCTTATTGAAGCAGTAGCTATAAACATGGAAAAATTCCTTTAGCAAACATATTCATCAAGAAGCACACAAAAACAACCATTTTCTTGTGATGTAGGTCACCTCTGGCAAAACACATGCATAATCTCTTACCTCCCTTAGCAATTCCCTCTTCTCCGGTTGAAGCTCTTCTCGTAACCCGCACAGAAACACCGTAGTTTCACCAGAAAACTAAGAAAATGCAGGAGCTGTTTTGAGAGAAAACCAGGGGATTCCTTTGCTTCCTTCTGTCGAA
This sequence comes from Begonia loranthoides, assembly GCA_022433065.1. Taxonomy (NCBI): domain Eukaryota; kingdom Viridiplantae; phylum Streptophyta; class Magnoliopsida; order Cucurbitales; family Begoniaceae; genus Begonia; species Begonia loranthoides. Next base: position 2,815,263 of record CM039470.1, read on the forward strand.
TTCTCTCCTCTAATATCCTAATAACATTCAGAGAGAGTCGAGGGGTTGCGACATTTCCATTTCCAAACACCCCTTCGATTTTCCAGACGTTGGTTACTCATTTTCTGTGTGATTCTTGATAATCCGATCAATCACCTCCTTCTTGTGATCAACCGCAAATCTTGCAGTCACAGCCACGATCAACTACAATTCTCTTATGATCAACTGCAAATTTGCCTTTTCAGAAAAACTGGTCAATCACCCCCTTAGTAGACGATCGACCACAAATCAATATTTTGCAATCTCCTTTGGACTCGATCGACCATCTTTCTTCAGTTGATTAACTGCCCTAGAAATCGTCACTCTTTGGATTAAATTTGCTTTGGAGTCGGTCGATCATTCCCCTTCAGGTGATCGACCGCCTCCAATTTACTTACAAAGTGTAATATCTCACATAGAAGGAAATCGACCACATCTCCTAATGATCAGCCGCCACTATTAAAATTCTCATTTTCTTCATTTCTTCTAATTCTTCCAACATGTAAATAATCACACTATAAAAAACCAACACCATATTAATCCAACATATCTCTAACATCAACAATATCATTATCTTCAATGATACAATAACTCGGAAGATTACAATTTCAATATGTCAAAGATTTTATATATAGATGAATTTTCTGGATATTACATCTTATACGTACCACGATAAAATTCGGGGCATTACAAAACCCTTTTAAATTTTATGTTTTTCCCTAAGTGTTGTGGTGAATATTATTCTTTGAGTCTGTATAACAAATTTAAAACTTTGATGGTTATTTGAATTTCAGCTTAGTATTTAATTTCTTATTGCACTACTGACTGCGATTATCATGGAGACCTCAACCCATATCGTGTGAGATATAGCTTTAAATTTAAAATAAGTATTTTGCTGTCAACTGAGCTTTGAGCTAGGCGATCGAATACCCGATGTTTCTATTAGGTTTGCTTTCTAGTTGTGACAATTAATATTAGATAGAAATGTCATCCAATTTACATGATTTGGAATTTAATTAGTGCTACACAATCCACAAAATATTGAATTCAATAAATTCATAATAAATGATAAGATTTTGTGATTTTTAGCTATTTTTTAAGAAGATATTAAGCACAAGGAAAATGGAATCTAATATAAATTCTCTGTCATTGCATGAATCCTATTATATTTTTTGAGAATTCTTTTTTTTTTTTTAATACAATGTAAATGTAATAATCTTGATGTCCATTTGGCATATTTGTTTTTGTAAATCATAAACGCATTCTTCAAAAGCAACATATGATTTTGTGAAAAGATGAAGTAATAACTACCGAGTAGAACATAAACTCTAAGTCGAGTGCGACCTTAAGATATTTTTATGCAAAGCCGACATAAAAAAAAAAAAAAAAAGCACCCTAATGTTTGAAAGTAAGAAAGGCAATGTTGTTAGAAGGTTGAAAGAAAAGTTTGGAGATTGATAATGATGGAGATAAAGAACAAGATTATGCTCAATAAAAGCATCGTGTTGGTTCTTTGCATTTGAGCAAAAAATTATGGAGTCTTCCACATATTCAACCATTTACATCATTATCATAAAGAGGGGGTGTTTGGAAACAGGACTCTCTCTATCTCTTGTTTTGTTTGTTGGTGTCCTCTCAACTATAGCTAGTGTCTAAATAAGACGTGGATTTCATGGAATACAGCAAAGTCAGTGAACATAAAGCTTGTCACTAATTGCATTAAGTATTTCTTTCTTTTTTTGGAAGGTGATAAATTCATCCTTTCAACTAAATTTCATCTAGGGTTACTAAATTTACACTCAGTCACGAGTCCATAATTATTCATGTCTAATATGTTAAGAAGTGTGGCAACTTTGTCATGGGAAGAATTGCCTAATTCCTTAAAAAGAGTTGAAGGAGTTCAATACACAAGTGTCATTATCTCTGTATATATTTTCATCTTTTAGCTTGGAATTTTACCTATTTATGCATACATTCCCTGTTTATGTGATGCACGTTTAAAATGAAGGAGCTTTTTTTTGGTTGTGTTGCAACTTTTTGACCCAAAAAGCCCAAAGTGGTCACTTTGATTCTTTTTTACAGGACAAGATGCATGCAATTTCCAGAGGGAAAAAATGCCCAGTAAATGGAATAAAAAAAAAAGAAGAAGAAATTTGGACAAAGATTATGATTGAACGAGAAACACGAGACACGAACAGAACATAACTATTAAAATTTTACAACTTTCTAACAAAACAAAAAACAAAATCTAATTGTTGTTCTAAAATAATTTATTTAATTAAAAAAAAAAAGAGATAATCTACAGAATTACAGTTTTCTTTCCGGCGTCCAGCGGGGAAGCGATGGACTGAAGTGCGACGAAACCACCCTCGAATCCAAAAGCTCCATAATCGGAGTGAAATTCACGCACCTCGGGACTTTGTACTGATTGATCGACGCCCCTCTCGAGATCGCGTAATCCATTAATTCCTCGAAAGTTCCGCTCTTTACCACCCTGATTTCCAGCGCTCCAATCGAGTGATCGGCTACTCGGCCTTGCCGGTAGACGGAGTTCAGAGACTCCTCCATTTCCAAACAGCACCGGCTCAGCACCTCCGCGTCCGGCGAATTGTCCGAGTCTTTCACTAGCAGCTCCCAGTAAATCACGTAGTGCCCCGGAATTGATTTTGTGTCGGCGAAGCTAGTGTACTCGACGACGCTGGTTTTGAATTCTTTCAGAAGCTTCGAAGCGCTTTCCACCGCCTTCTGCAACTCGGCTTCGTCGGTTTTGTCTGAGTCGATGCTTAGAAGCACGTTTTTTCTCCTCACGAAATGGAACTGCGGAGCCGAGTTGTGGAACCCGGTGACTCGGAGTACGTCGCCGACTCTGTACCGGTAAAGTCCGGCGTAGGTTGTGATGACTAGCTCGTACTCTCTTCCGACCTCAACGTCGGCCAGGTCAACGAGTTGTGGCGGGGAGTCACATGTCAACGCCAGAGAATTAGGTTCGTGAGGGAGGAACTCGAAGTAGGCCATATTTGGCATAATTGTGTAGGAAACTTCCGACGGTTTGCTCATCGGATTAAGATTCAGTCCGAAATAACATTCGGACGAAGCGTACATCGTGCAAGTCAGCGGTAGACCTCCGCTGTAGTAATCCAGCGTTGGAATGTACTGCGCCATTGCTCCAGTGACGATGACGTCTACGTACTTCGTGTTGGGCCAGATTCTAGTAATGATTCCTTCCCAGCTCTCTTTCGAGCATTCGCCGGCGATAAAATCGGCGAGCTCCCGATTGGGCTTCAGGACCCGGTTCATACAGTCCTTTATCGACGGGTCGGTAATTTTCGGGTTCACAGCTCCGGTTCGGATATCGTTGACAAGTCGGGGCCAGTGGAGCTGGAGGAACCGGATAGCACGGAGAAGACCAGAGGCGAAGACGGCGCCAATTCGGAGAACTTGGCGGTTTTCGAGAAGGCCGCAGAGCATCTGGGAATACATGCTCTGGAAAGAGTCGGGGCAAAGGATAGCCTCGTTCGGGCTGGTGTAGACATTGTACGGGTCGTAGGGTCGGGTCTTGAAGTGGTCGCTCTTGTAGTAGCTGGTGAGAACGGGTCGGGCCAGGAGTCCTCCCGGGGTCTTTGTTTCGGATTTTACGAACAAGAAGTACAGCCCTTTGCCTTTGTCCAGACCCGGCACGTAGCTGCTCGTAACGGAGGGGAATATTATTACGAAAATGCCATTGCGTCCGTAATATTGATGAAGAAGAATATCATATGCTTTAACTTACAGGTTCATTACGGGCATTAGAAGGCTGTAAAGAAGTTGACGGCGATCCAGCTCCTCCTTGATCGTCGGCATCAGTTTCCTCTCGCCGGCGGATGTTCCGGAACTGAAATTTTGATTTGCACAAGTTTTTATTTTACTTTTTTGACATTTTAGATTATGAGCTTTGAGGCAACGTTTAGGCTATGAGTTTACCTCGTAAGGAACTCGGAGATAGGGTGGGCTGATAAAATGGCGGAACGGTCTCCGTTTGCTATTCGTTGAATTTCAGGCTGGAGATCCTCGTAGGCGATGACCGGAATTTCGGATTTGTAGGTTAGGCGGTCGGTGGCGCCGCCGAGTTTGTACCTGTTAAGATACTCAGTCTCGGCGTTTCGACTCAGTATTTCTGCCAGCACTCTCTCTTGGACGGCGTCGGCGTTCCGAGTCATTTCTTCGATGAACTGAAGCGCCTTAGCGTCCTTCTCTGTGGCCGGAGGGCCAAGTGGAGAGGTAAGAACAGAGTCGACGGCCATTCTCAGGGATTAGAAAAGGAAAATCGATTGTAGAGAGAGAAAACGAATTCGGGGATGTAGAGAGAGAAAGAGAGAGGAGATTTTGTAGTTGTAGTTGAAACTGAAGTTGCAGTTGGAGCGTGGGATAGGAGGGGGGTTTTAAATACAGCTGGGAAAGAAAGGAGAAGAGAAAGAACAGGTGCCACGTCAGAGAGTGGGCCAGGGCAAAAGGTCGTGAGAGAGTCGAAAAATTTGAAAGTCACGTGTGACGGACAAGCGTATGAAGAAGAGGGAACAAAGTGGGGCCCAGAACAGGTGGACATGAAGGGAAAAGAGGAGGTCATGTGGGGTTAGCTGGCCGCCACGTCAGTATAGTCAAGTTAGAATACTCCACGCGTCAGCCAGCTATTAAGGTTTTTTCCAGTAAAAATGTTGGTCATCGAAAGCGACGGGTCGCCGGCGATCCCGGCAATTGCAACTGGTGCTGCCTTACCCTCACGGTCGGTTCTACAGCTGCCTAATTATATCTTAATTAAACATCATTAACACATTAAAAAAATTGTGCCGCATTAAATTAACACGTCTTGAAATATCAGACAAATCTCTAATTTTTTTAATTATTTTTTTATTAATAAATTAAATGTTCCTTCGTGTGAATTTTTAATGGGTTTTGTCGAGGGAGAAAGAGCAGGTTGGAAGACAATTTAGACTCTTTATTTTAATTAATTTCTCTTGACTTGAACTTGTAATTTAGCACAAAAGTCTTAAGTTCAAGTACATTTAAATACATTAGTCCATAGATGTTTCTTACAAGTAACGCACTCTCTCTTTCTTGTTCTTATTTTAGAAAAATTAATAAAATAAACTATGGACTATTGAGTCAACGATAAACCAAATCTTAAAGTAATTTCATGAACAACGAACTATAGAAAATGAAGAACGTAAATTTTTCTATCACGTTTTTCATTAAAAATTTATATTTTTTAAAATAATCTATCTAATATCTACTGCTGAAAAAATATTTTTCGCAGCGAAAAAGATATTTTTCGCAATAGATGTTTGCCTTCTACTGCGGAAACTTAGTTTTCTCAGCAGAACTGCACAACCTCAACCCCAACCTCAAGTACAACTAGCATCTCAATTGATCTGTTTCCAACTTATATCAGATGGTTTCTACTCACCACTGTTCAAGAGTGAATCAGCAAACGATTTGTACAAAGTTGATGATAAAAATCGTTCGATTATTGTATCTATAAGAGTATATTTTGATACATTGACTGACATGAGAAGAGAATATATGTTTTTACTGAGTAAACTAAGATTTCACTCAGGTAAACAAGTCTTTGGAGCAGCGCTTACTTTCGACATCAGAAGACATGTTTGTTTTGTTCACTGCCCTTATTATTATTATTTTTTTGATTAATCTCATAAAAAGAACGAAATTTCGAAAAATTAAAAAAAGATGGGGACGATGCAATAATGGAGAAGCATGAGAAGTACGAACCATAAATATAATAACATCACACAACTAACATTTGATTATCCTTTTTTCAAGTGGTAGATGCCATTAAATATTGTTCTTGTGAGGTCACGTTGGATTTCTTTTGCAATTTGGTCTCTTAATTAAATAATTAATTAATTATTCATCCTTTGTAAGTGGACTATGATTTTAATTGTGGATGTGTATACAAATTATATCCTAATCATTTCTGTTGGTTGACCTAGAAAATAATTTTCTCGGTCATGTCGATAAATGAAATGTCTCGTGGAATGGTGGAAGGATGCTTCTTCGAATTTTTTAAAGATGTTCGTAAGTTAACAATCAATTGCAAATATAACCTCATCTATAATATCATAAAGGCTTGATTCATTCTCAACAATATTGTGGATCCGCACGATAATGTCAATTGTTTTTTATATTTTTCCTTCGTCTTTTTACTTCTGTTGGTTGTAAAAAGCACTCAAAACTATTTTTATCCGTCATTTTGTTGCAACCTGACTCAAGAGGGAAAGAATGAAGGGACCTAACCAGTATCAGGAAAGTTACACAATCTAATATTGTTTCGGAAATGTAGGGGATTAATGCGTAAGTAGGGTTCTCTGCCTCACTACTGAGATGTGTTTTGGGTAAGATTTAAGAACAAATTTGTGTGGATCTTAAATCAAAACGAACAATATCTTGTTGGCAAAAGCAAAACTTTATGTATGATATTATAGCTAAAGTTCAATAAGAAGTATGACCGATAAGAATATCAAGTAGAAGGGCAAGAATGACAACAAACCTAGCTAATAACCGGAAAGATAGATAAGATCATACATAGGTAAAAAGTTCATTTCCTAGACTAGTAATATTCATTTTGGATTAACACTTGAAAATAAGCTTGTTCATGTGGCAGTTTGCCCTGTGAATACAAGGACGACCCAAGATATTGTTGATTGTGAGAACCAAGTCCATACCAGTGGGGGTACACAATCTCACATCGCTTGGGAGAGTGAAAATCGAATGATTTATAAGTAGAGTTCTTCTCCCTACCTAGTACAATGCATTTTAGACTAACCCCAAGAACAAAACTGTGCGGGTTTCAGCCCAAAGCGGACAATATTGTACTAAGAGCACTGGAGGATTCCATAAATGGTATCAGAGCCAAATTCCATCAAGAAATATGGCCGATAAGGACGTCGGACTCCTAGGGAGGTGGAGAGAGATTGTGGCAACCCGCCCTGTGAAGGCAAAGACGACTTAAGGTGTTGTTGATCGTAAAGGTTCAACTCATACCAATAGGGGTGCACAATTTCATATTGCTTGAAATAGTCAAAAGTGAATATTTTATAAGTAAAGTTCTCTCTTTCCTACCTAATAGAACATGTTTTGAGCTAACTCCAAGAATAAAACTGTGTGGATTTCGACCCAAAGTAAATAATATTGTACTAGGAGTACTGAGGGACTTCACAGTGCAGACTTCAATCTAAAAAAAAAATCTTGTTGACTAGAGCAAGACTTCACACATTTAAAATTTAAGTTATGTTTTGGTGTCATTTATTGATTCGAATATAACATCGTCATCGTCAAACACAATAATTTTAATAACAAATATTGGGTTGTTTTCTAATTATTGACTTTGCACCTATCATAAAAGATTATCACACAATCGACATATAATTAAATCTTGGTTAATATAATTAGAATATGATTTATAAATCTTGGTTTGGAAAATGGGAGATAATCAAAGATAATGGGATGGCGTGAAGCAGCAGCAACGGCATGCAATTTGCTTGCCGGGCTAGAAAATCTTTTTTCCATTATTTTATGTTTCTATATTTTAGGTTAAATTTTCCAAGTTGAAGTTGAGTTTTCAACGATCAAATGGGAAAAGGAAAGAGTTTCTATTTTTGATTTACTCAACCAAATTCAATATTTTTAGTTAAACTAAAATGTGTGAGAGTTTCGTAGTTGACTTTAAATAGTTCCCAAAAATATTATAATTTATACATAGAACTTACACGTGAAAAATACATGTCATTCTAAATAATGGCCAAACAATTTGATATGGAATTATCAACTTATAAGTAGTACATTGTTGTTTGAGATAAATTTTGACAACAAAATTGTAAAAGATTCAACAAAAAATAGACAACTCCGTACCAATAGAATCGAGATTCCAGGAACATCTACGCTTGAAAAATAACTACGTCGTCCTAAACAACGGTCAAACAATTTGATATGAAGTTATCAGTCTGGATGTAATCAAACGCTATTTGAGATAAAATTTAATAACAAAATCACGTAAATTTCAACTAAAAAATAGACAATATTGTATCAGCAAAACAGTGACCTACACATATTTATACATGAAAAATAACTGCGTCATCCTAAACAAGGGTCAAACAATTTGATATGAAATTATCAGCCTAAATGTAGTGCAATATATTTTGAAATAAAATCTGGTAACAAAATCGACGAATTTCAACTTAAAGCAGATAGCATTATATTGAAAAAATTGAAACTCCACAAATATGAAATTACATCATCGTAAACAATAATCGAGCAATTTCAGTATGAAATTATTGATCTAGACATAGACGAGGTTGCGAGTGTGCCAGCTTTTAAATTGATTGTAATTAAATTAACAAACGGGGTCGATGATTTCAATGCACTTTGTTTCACTTTCATGGTTAGGTTTTCATGGAAAAATTTGTTGGAAGAACAATGAAAGGACATGTCAATAATAGCTACGTAATTTGGAGGATGGATGATCCATTTGATTTGCAAAATTAAATTTGGCCTTTTGCTTTTGTGTTTTTTGTTGTAGCAGATAAGGCAAGCATGTGTAAGGACCACTAATTAAATATATTTAATTATAGATATTTTGTCTAGTGTGTTACATCTTTTATGTTGATTGTTGATGCCACATCCTTATTCTTTGTTTTTTTATTGGATTAAACATGATATTAAATTTTGTCTTAATTAGGTAGACAAAATTTAAGATGGAAATTACGATCTTAGGTGGGTGATGATGCGAATAAAATATAAATTATCACAAGTCCGAAAATACACTCGTTTTTTTTTTTTTTTTAATTTCATGCAACGCACGCGTACAGATAAAAATTAGGGTTATAAGATGTAATCGTTTTGTTTTTTCTTTCTAAATATGTTATACTGAATCGTTTGTTCAACTCAATTCTAACACGCGATAATCAGAGAAAAAATGTCTTCACCAGACGTTCTACTCAATGATTTAGCTAGAAAAAATGCTCGGTTTTTTTCTTAACTCCGCTCTACTCACTCGCACACGTTGAAATTTAGGGTAAGAGGATTTCATATTTTTGTATTCTACGTATGTTATACCCAATCGTTTGTTGAACTCAATCCTAACCCTTGACAATCAAAGAAAATCGTTCATCATGAAGCATTCAACACAACGGTTAAGGACAAGATTACCTAAAACTATCACAAGATTACCTAAAATTATCACGGGAGAACATAATACTTCCAAGAGACAAAGAGTCCATGTGGTATAAAACCTAAAATATTGGGGAGAGCCCGACAAACTAGAAATAGACAAGTCAAGCTCGACAACTCCTATCCATCACCAAGAACAAACCATAAAAAAAAAAAAAAACCCTCATTTTTTTTTGTACATAAAAGAAACCCTCAAAGAGTTATCGCTCGGTACTCGTTGTTTTCACACGACATTGCAATGATCGATTTGAATCGGAGTTATTTGTTTCTCCCTTCCCATTGGGGTGTAACAAAATAGTGTCGTGACGAAATAAAATTAAAAAATTTAGATGTGGAAAATACGAGGAAACGTATTAGGCAATTCTAAAGTTGAGACATGAGGAAAGTGTTAGGCGATCTCTATTCCAATCATACTCTCCTGACTGTGACGAATCAATCCGACAATTTGACCAAGAGGAAGGCGCATGTGCACAACCAAAATTAATCAAATAAAACACACGTTACACATGTCACGACTTCACCTAATAATAGCGATAGCATCAATTATTAATTATTATCTTATTATTAAAATGAGAAAAATGTTTCATGCCATGGTCCAAGGGGTTGCTTCTAAGTTCTAATGTTTGATAATTTAATCTTGTCACACTCACTAAATTAATAGTAACTCGGGTAATGATAGTCATTTTAGCCGTCTTATATTTAAAATTTAATATCTAAGATTGAATTGATCGCTACCTACGTTTTATATTTTAAATTTTGATAGCTACCGGACACCAGAAAATTAATTATATTTAAAGTATAGGTTAGAATTCGGTGTGACCCGAATTATAATTGAGTAGGGTCAGAGCAGTATCTACTATTAGAGTTATCTATGTTCTCTATGTATTAATACTTGAGTCGTAAAATTCATTGTACCTTAATTTTGAATAGTGATTTTTCTCATTTACCTGTAGTTTTTTTTTCATAAGAGTTTTTCATGTAAATTTTGGTGTTCTTATTTTTACTGTTTTTCTTTTTTCATTTTATATTCGATTCTCAACAATTGGTATTAAAGTGAAGCTGTGAGTTAGAGAACCGGATCGAATTTTGGAGTTTTGCAATTTTTTTGTGAAAATTTGCAATTTTGTAAAAAAGAAAATTTAAAAAAAATTGTTTCTTCTTCGGGAGAAGAAAATAGAAAGGGTTCTGTTTTCTCTTCATTACCGAAGGAGAAAACTCGTCCACCGCGCACCAGAAGGAACCGCCGCCTACCCATCTATCGTCGGTTCGATTAATTCGGAAGTCCGACCAGTCTCCAGTCGCCGCGTCCACCGCCTGAGAAAGGAGAGCCACCGTCGAACAGCAGAAACCGATCTACCATTGCCGACTCCCGCAGACAAAACCGGGCACTGATTTGCCACGCGTAGCAACCGAAGCCGAGCGCATCCCCGTCTGAACAACTTCCGCCTGATTTCGCTCCCTGAGAAACTGTCGGGTTTTTGAGCCGGTGTCCCTCTCTGAAGTCCATCGACTTTGCCCGTCGATCAGAGCAGCAACTCCTCTTATCAGGACAAAGCCTTAGGCCGATCAGCAGCATCTTCCTTGCGCTTCGTCGTCGGTGCATTTGCAAGGATCAATTTGTTCTGGTGTTGGAGTTTTGTTTTTGTAAAATTTATTCCGATTTGGAGTTGTTTTTTTTTTTTTTTGCTTGGGACATCGGTATTATTAGACTTCAAATATTTGGGTGTAATATTATTAGACTTCACTGTTAGGTTACCGAGTGATAAAGTTTGAGGATTTTGTTGTGGGTCTTAAATGAGTCGTTTATATGTCGGTTGAGTTCCTAGTTCCAGTATAGGACCCTTCCACCAAATCCTTGAGACCCATAAGTGAGAATACTTGTATTTTGATATGTTTGTAGCCTCCGACGATTTTAAGGACTATGAGATCCTTCCCGAGGAGAGTGTTGCCCCAACCGGCAAAAAGGAACGCCAAAGAGGTAGAGATTTAATACCTTATTGCTTTGCATTCGCATACCATGATTTTACAACTTAATATTTTGTGGAATTACAACGTATGCAAAACCGTCGGGGATTGTTCAACAGCATGTCTAATTTTTTTATACGTATATATGAGAGTTTTACATGTTTAGTTATGTGCATATAGTTTTCATTAATTGATATCTGATTTGGCGGCTATGAAATCTTTAGATACTTTGGATGGTCTCAGGTACCAAAGTATCATGAGGCTATCCCTGGTACGTCTCCTGTTGCGTGGAGAAGTTTTTTTGCACGTTGTGTGAAAAATGGGTATAGGGCGGTGATGACTCGTCCCTTTGGTTTCGATTTCCAGAATCTGATCACTGTGTTCTATGTTACAAGTTTGACGGCGCTGAGATTAGCTCGTCGTTAAATTCGGTGATGATACGAGTTGTGTCGGCACTGAGCATAGCTCGTCTGCAAACTCGAGATGCTGAACCTGGTCTATAGACCGCCGTTGCTTTCTTTTGGACTCATAAGGTGTTGCCCGAGATTGTGGTCTCCTTTCTGTGCATTTTACCGGAGAAGTCCTTGTGTGACCTTCTTTTTTCACTGGAGATGGTTTTCATTATAAAGTCGACGAGAGTATTTTTTTTAGTATAGTTGTCTATATATATAGCCACGTTTTTTGTACAATGTCTCGTTGGAGCCCTTTGAGTCTGATTTTTCCTTGAAAAGATGATAACAATTTTTGAAAAGTTTTGATAAACATGCTTAACACCCGAAATCATAGTTTTCGATAAAGAAAAGATCAAACAAATTTTATATGTGTTTTGCGATTAGTACAAAATTCTTACTGAGTTAGTCACTCACCTCAATGACCCCTCCCTTCTAGGTAGAGATAGGAGTACTTAGGACTGGGCGATCGATTCAAGGAGTGCCATTTGACAATTTCCTATCCGTTTAGTTGTATTCCTTTTGGTAAGGATTATTGGTTGTGGTAATACACTCTAGTTTTAAATTCTGGATGTATGGATTGTATGCACAATTTAGTTTCGGATTTAATTTTCATTACTGTACTATTTACTCGTGTGATCACTATGTACACCGTGGGCTATCACAAGTGGGTTACGGCTGAGAATTTAATACAAGTCTTCTGCAAATTTCAACTAGTCTTGAGCTGGGTGATCGGGTCCTCTTCGAGAATTGGGTCATTTGTCCCGACATTTCTGTCAGGCCCACCTCTGGGTCATGACAGCTGATCTTGGTACTATCAGAATCAGAATGTTTGATGAAGTTGTTAGAAAACTTGGTAATGTGGGACACATTCCTGATTTAAAGAAGAATCTGATCTCGTTGAGTATTCTAGATTCGAAATGGTATAAATACATCGTTATAGGTGGAGTTATGAAGATCAGTAAATGTAATCTCTGTTGAGAGTAATATGCCCAACAAGTAAATGTAATAGAACAATTTTATAATATACGAATAAATTTATATTGATTGATAATTATGTTAATTAATATTTGTAGTGTTTTTCTCTAAATGTCATAATGACCATTATGGTGCAATACCACTATAAATAGAGGTCCAACCTCATTAGGTTATTAGGTTGAAATCTTTGAGATTAAGGAATCCATTTTTAGAAAAAAATTTGTGTCTTCTGTGTGGTTTTAGAGAAGTGTTTTCTAAATTCAAATAGATCGTCTCGTGTGTTGAAAATACGATCTATCGTAAATTGAGTGTGATCTTGTTTCGTTTATCACACTCACACGTGCTTATTCGAGGTGAGGAGGATTGGAGGAGAAGATCGAAGGTTGATTTTGTACCGTGTGAAGTAAGCTACAAAGGTAATATTCTTCATCTTTTAGATTAGATCTAAATAAATATTTTTGAATACATATTATTATTAATATGTTATAATAACGATTCGTTTTTTGTTCATGTTAAAATTGTTTTTCATGATATATATAGGTTATGAACGTTACCATTGTTATGAACATTGGTAATTCCGCCGTGCAAGGGAACCTAAAAACCAGCAATCTCGTCATGTTAAAGGGACACAAAAGGTTTGCATATTTGTATGTGTTATAGGGTTGTACAGCGACGAGTAATAAGGCTGCAAAGTTTGTGAATTCAGCTTTTAAAGGTTTTTTGGAGAAGATTCAGAAGAAGTCAAGTTCTCAAGTAAAGTTTAAGTTGAGATCTGAATCTATGTTAGAGCCAATACATCAGCTTATTGTAGATGTTCAGGGTGATCTAGTCACCACATCGGCACCAGTTTCAGTTTCACGGCAGAGTGGTATCGTTAAAGGTAAAACTAAGAGAAAAGGTAAAGCTTCACGATGATATGGTGAAACTATTTTAGTGGGTTAAGCATTGAATGTGTTCGAGGATACTGATTTTAGTGAGGAGTTTTCAACATATTCATATGCAATTTGTTACTACACTCTAATAACTTGGTAATATTATGTTGGGGGTGTGATATCTTCTCGAGTGTGTTTATCAAGTTTAAGCAAGATTTAAACTTGATCGATATCAGATATTGAATTGGCCCTACAGGGGCCCTTGTGGAAGATGAGATTATTTTTCATTGGAGTTTTACATATTTATTTGTCTTGCATTGGAATTTCTTTGAAGATAGAGATTGTTAAAGTTTAGTGTTCTGGATTCGTTTAGGGTGGGTCAAGAAGACTGCATTGGATCTCTCATACGCAATTTGTGTCAAAGTGGAAATTGTTAGAGTTCGGTGTGACCCGAATTCTAGTTGAGTCGGGTCGAGCCCGTATCTAATATTAGAGTTTTCTATTTTCTCTATCTATTGATACTTGAGTCGCAAAACTCATTGCACCTTGATTTCCTATTAGTGAATTTCTCATATGCCTGTTGTTTTTTTGTAAGGTTTTTTCACTTAAATTTTGGTGTCCTTATTTCCGCAATTTTTCTTTTTTCGTTTTCAAATTCAATTCTCAACCGGATACAATCTAACTAATAGTCTACTTGGTACATAAAAAATAAATTTTGGTTATATTATTTTATTTTATTTTATTCATTTTAATGGAAAATTAACACCGCATACCCTATAGTTTGCAGTCAATGACAAGTCAAACCTTGAAGAAATTTTGTTAACAACTAAAATCCTAAACTACGGAAAATTCTTGCCGACGACCTCACAATCACATTTCCCGTCAAATTTAACGACTCAGTTTCATTGATGCCAAGAACCGTCGAACGGAGATGAAGGGTGTCAATTATCAGGGGGTGAGGGACGTCCCTCCTGTCCATTAGAAGACAGATGGTCGTTGGAACGATTATCGAGCGATGGCGGACGATCTTCATTGGCCGTTGGATCGAGGAAGGACGTTCGTTGAGAGAAGAAATGTTGTCGTTTAGCGTTCAAAAAAGGACCTTTCGGTTGGAAACACACGTCCCTCGTATTGAGAAGGATGTCCGTTATGGCCTGAACGACAATGTCTTAAGACGAGAGACATCCATTGTGGACAGAACGACGTAATCTTGGGGCGAGGGACGTCTGTTATGGGAGAGAGACCTCCAAAATAGGTTGAGTGATGTCCGTTTTGAGCGAGAGACATCCGTCTTAATTGAGGGAATTCGCGCATTTTAAAAGCTGTGTGCCTTGCATGTGACTCTTCATAGTTAAAGAATTTGGAGTCCATCTTGACTGTCCATTCCATATAGGGATGTCCCTCGCTCAATCCAACAGCCATGTAATGTTGTCCGACAAATGGCAGATTTAATCCTGGCCGTCAATCCCTATAAAGGACGTCCCTCCCTCGATCCAACTGCCATGGACTATCGTCTACCATCGCCTTTGAAAATTGACAGATTCAATCCTGGCCATCAATTTTGAGCTTCGGACGTCTCTCTCCCATAACGGACGTCCCTCGCCCCAAGACTACGTCGTTCTACCCACAATGGACGTCTATCGTTGTAAGACGTCGTCGTTCAGGCCATAACAAACGTCCTTCTTAATACGAGGGATGCCTGTTTTTGATCGAAAGGTCATTCTCTAAACGCTAAACGACAACATTTCTCTTCTCGACGAACGTCCTTCCTCGATCCAACGACCAATGAAGATCGTCCACCATTGCCCGATAATCATTCCAACGGACAGCAGGGACGTCCCTCAGCCCCCAATAATTGACATCCTTCGTCTTCATTCGACGGTTCTTGGCGCCAATGAAACCAAGAAGTTAAAGTCGACAGATTTGGAGGGAAAATATGATTGCGAGGTCGCCGGGGAGAATTTTTCATAGTTCAGAATTTTAGTTGTTAGCAAAATTTCTTCCAAGTTTAACTTGTCGTTAACTACAAACTATAGAGTCTGTGATGTTAATTTCCGTATTTTAATTTAGACAAGTCCAGCCAAGAAACAACAAAGGGTTAAGTGTTGTCCCTTCAAATTAGTATCAAATTTGGCTTATCATACTCGTACTATGCTTGTAATGTTATTTATTATTTGCTAAATTTGCACAAATGGGAGTGTTCTTTGTTTTTTCCTTTTAACTTGTTCATCTCTTAATTAACTCAATTAATTAACATTACATTTTTTAAAAAAAATTTACTTTTCCCCTACTAATTCTAATTTCATGTATTATAATTACAGTTATCGTAGTTTTTCTCGCTAGTTTTATTTTTATTTTTTGTAAATAAATTAGCTATAATGCTTAATAACCCTATTTTTATCAAAGTCAACAAAAATATCATAATTGTTAGCTAATCTTTACAACAATAGGTTTTCAAACATCCGTCCTCATAAACATCATACTAGTGAAAATTTCTAGATGATCGTGTTATTACATATAAATGAACTCGTAAATTTAATGATTTTATATTAACTATAAATTGTTTAGACTTTAATTTGACACTTGAGTCAAACCGAGAGCTCAATAATAAATTATATATTTAGGGTTATGGTCTCCTGATGAAACAATTAGTTGAACTTAATCACCTCAATTTGGTTGGTTAAGAAAGTGTCGTCAAATGAAAATAATTTCGAGCCGCAGTCGTAACAAAAAGCTGTTGTCGAAAATCGAAACGACAACAACAATCGAGAAGGAAGTGAAACAAGTCTTTCAAAGAAGTTTTTCGGGTCGAGAGAGGAAAGTGTTAGGTTTGGATGTTTCCTGCAGTTGAAACTTTGACGGTGTTCGAAAGAGCCGACGGTGTTCGAAAGAGCCGACGGCCTTCCACGGCGGGGCAACCGGTTTTTTCTGGTCAATTTTGAGGAAGAAGCCGAAAAGGAGAAAACGACTTTCTTTCCAATGTCCACTGAAATGGGTCGGTAAAATGGCTGGCAATTATGTGTGACTACTTTAAGAAATTGATGCGAAATTTAACCATCCTCTCCATTTTCTCGAGGAAATGTAACAGCTGTCCTTCATTTTCTCCAGAAAAGCCTAAATTTAGTAATATTTTTGACGAATTTTCTCGTTGAATGCTGGGTTAGAAAATGCATCGAAAAGTGCAGACAGCCAGTTCAATGCGTCGACCACACGTTAGATTGAAGTCATGTTCGTGACAGCCAATATACTTTATATTAAAAAATAATAACGCATTACACTTCCTTCAAAATTAATTATATTAAATGCAAGATATTTCCTCTTTTAGAGAATTATATACTATATTAATATAATTAAATAATAATTGCAGAGTGACATCTTTGGAAGATTAAATTGTACCTGACATCATGACGTGTGATGATTAAGTTTAATAAAGTCTAAAATTTCCAAACAAATTAATTAAAAAAGGTTAGTTTTCAAAAGTGTAGAAATCATGATATTTGAGTAGGTAGAAAACTTAGAAGAAGTCAATTAATTTGACTGTCTACTTTGTGTCTTCCTACCTAATGACACCAATATTTGTCTTTTAATCTACCGTCGGGCCTATTGGATACCAGGCTGATTTATTTCAAGTCAATTCCGGGAGAGTTTGAAAATTGTTTTACACGATAAAACGCTTTTGAAAATTGAATTCCTTTTCTTTTTTTTTGGCCATCATGTGTCTTTTTTTGATAAATTTTTGATACATCTATTTGTTTGGCTCGACCCATATTTTGTGGGCTGAGTATAAAAAGAGATTTTGTGATTAATAAAACCTTAGAGAGAAAAAGAGTGAACAAAACATAGAGTGTGAGAGAATAAAGAAGAAAAAAGATTTTCAGAGGTAGTCGTACGAGAATTGCGTTTTCTCATGAATCAACCGTTGGATCACCTTGAAATTTGAATTGTAAGTTCGCGACATCAAGGAGTATATTCTGAACGGTGACGATCGTCGTCTAAGTTTTCTAAGGCGATCTGTTGGGATAAAATCCAGATTGCAGTTGGTAACCCTAAATTTATCATATCTTACGTTTTGTTATTTTCTAAGATTAGTGTGTTCAATCTTGAGGAATATTGTATGCCTCTAGTTTGTTGAAATAGAGAGAACTTTGGAGTACCTATTATTTCTGTTATAGTGGAATGTTTAATTAAGTGGCTTACGGATCCCGTGGTTTTTTATTCTGACACTTTTTTAGGGTTTTCCACTGTAAAAATTGGTGTTGCTGATCTCGTTATTTTTGTTGGTTTGTTTTGCCTATTTGATTGCACAAAAAGAGAAAAAAAATTATTTTTATTCTACTGTGTATTTAGATTTTTTTTCTCAACACTATTGAACTTGAAACCCGAAATCATTTATTTAAAGATTTGTTGGAGCCCAATTTCTAAAATTGTTATGATGTGGGTTCGTTGAGTTGGCCAACTCACAAGGTGCCTTAAAGATCATTTAACTTGTAAATTAGGTTGACAGATAAGGGTTCAATAAAGTTAAGGATATTCGAGAAACATTGAAAATAAGAAGAAAAAAAACACACATAATTCTATCGTAATAGATAATTAACTAATCCATTTTCTTCTATTTTAATATGAAACAACCAACTTGAAAAGAGGACTTTAAAGTAGAATAAGTTTGAAAATTTATATTTATGTTTGATAAAATTATGTTAAGATGTATTTTGTTTAATGAAAAATTTTAGAGTTACTCGACTAGAGTTTGTTCTAGCTGAGTATGTGTCATTTGTGAATACCTTTTGGTAAGTGGTCTTTAGAATACTTGCCTTAATTTTGTAGGATACTTAAGCTCCATTAGAGATGGTTTACAGACAATTTTGAAAGATAGAATTCTCTTTAGAGCCTTCAGCTATTTGCTTCATTGCAAAACCATAATCCAATTCGGTTTGTTGTCAACCCAATTGTGTTGTGTTAACGAGTTGTTTGTTCTTTGTGAGAGTTAAACAAGTTCTCCTATTGCAGGTTTCTCAGTTCATTCCCTATGAACTGAACTCCTACCAAGACTGTAAAAACTCACAAAACATTAAGTTGAAGTTCTCATTTTTCGTTGAAGACAGCTTTTGAGTAGAAAGTTGTTATTAGACAACCATATCTCCGTTTTCCCTTGTTTTTGCCCACAATATTTTGAAGGTATTATCTTCATCCATATTCTGTTATTGTGTAAGAAAATTGTATCAAATTCGTTCATTTTGAGCCCTTTTTATTCATTTCGAAGTTACCTTCCAAATTGTCTATTTACCATATTTAATTCAAGAACACATTCGGTCATAATTTCTTTTTTAGAACAAATTTGCCTGTCAAATTTTGAAGATATTTTTACCGTGCATTGCTCTTTATTGTGTCAAAATTTTGTGTTCAAATTTGTCTGTTTGATTGATTTTTGTACTCGTTAAAGTCAATCACTAAATCTGCGATATTCATTCAAACTGTTTTGCATCATAAGATTAAAATATAAAATTATAGAGTAAACCTAGGATTACCCTTCATCCAACCAAGTAAAAGTTAACAAAATATTTATTAAATTTTTTTTTTTGGAAAATTAAATTATTTTTTGAATATTATGTCTAGACCCATTTACTCCACAAAAGCCCATTAAGTTTGGTACGATGAAAATTGAGCCATTGGGCTTTGAATCAGTCAGTCGAGAGTTGGATGTCCTACAGAAATTGCCGCCATGGATGATGCTCTTGCTACGACCTCGTGTTTATGCGCGGCAATGGCCCAGATTTAGATGATTCAGGAGCAGAGCGCCTATTTCTTTTCCTTTTGCTTTATTATGTGAAGGTTTATTTAGGCGGCGCTTCGGAATACTCACACAGGGAAACAAGATCCCATCCAATCTTTTTCTCTGTTCTTTTTTTCTCTACCCATTTGCTCATCATTTCGAGCGACACTTCTATTTTCTGCAAGATGAGGTGATTCATTCGCTGAACTTTTATAATTTGTGGTTTATCGTTTGTTTCTTTTTTCCGTTTCGTGTTTGGTTAGTGGGAAACTGTTTTAGAATTTGCGAAGATGGCGAACTTTGTACCGTTTGAATTCGAGAGCTAAGCTCCTGCAACCGTTGGTTGGTTCTTTGGAATCTGGAACTGTGATTGAGTATGGAAACATGTTTGATAAGTTGTCTTCTGTTTTTTTCTTCGGCGAAAAAAACTATATAAGTCAGCTCAAATTTATTTGCTGAAACATGAATATCGTGGATGTGTGTTCGTTTGTTCTCTGTCTATTCTTTCAAAAATCAAATAGAGGTTCATTTTTGTGATCGAAATGAAAGCTTCAACAGCTTCTAACACATCCGAACTAATTTGACATCAATTAAAGGCTTTGCCTGTACAAGCTTCGCACCTCTTTTTATTAAATAAATGAAAAATTAGATGTAGCAGCTCTGTACTATCAATACGAGGGCAGAAAGGAACTGAAAATTTAAATCCTAACCATATAATGAGAAGAAAACCTTAAGAATCTATTCCTCACGAAAACCTTGAGAGAAAAAATCCCACCAAGGAAAGTTCTTAAAGAGTTAGGTTGTTTGGTGCCTAATTGTATCTTTTGATATATTTGGAACAAGCGTAATGAAATTATTTTTTATGATAAAAAGCTTGATATGGGTAACCTTAAAGATTGTTTATGCCACTCATTGTTTTAGTGGGGTGAGTCAACAGGTTATGTGACAACATTTTGTAGAGGCAGTCAGGGTTTAAGCATCTTCTAAAGCTCTTTCGTAAATATTTTTCTTTTTAAATCACATTTTGATACTTGTATTAAAAAAACAAGGCAACTGACATCAGCAACCTGGAGATAGACTATATTTTTAGCTGGTTTGTTGCACTACAACATCTCCTCATTTGTTTATTATTGTCTTTATCTTTGGTTGGTTTGATTTCAATTTTAGATTAAGTAATTTTCTCTTTTTTGCGGCAGGTTGATGGGGTAATTACAACGCAAATTGTTTATAGTAGATAGTTTTGCGGTGAGGAACAGGACTGTTTGTCCGGGTTGGAGGTAGAACCTAGTATATTTTAATGCAAAATGCTTCTCTAATCAAAGTATTATTTTAATATGCTACATAGCCATTCTAGGTGTTGGAACTTCTTTTTGGTAGCATTGCATTCTTAAATTTAATGTTTCTAGTTCTTTGTGTGAAGGACATAAAGACAAGGGTCTTGATTCTTTTAGCTGCTGCTGCTGAAGATGGGTGATGGTACTCGAAAGAATGCTTCACCAGCACCAGAGAGTTGTGACACTGAAAATTATACACGTCCTTCACCATGTTCTTTGGGCCCTAAGCATTTGTTCAGTTTACCACATACGCACAATGAACCAGCAAAACATAATTACACTGAAACCTCAACTTTTGTCAATGAAGATTCACAATTTTATGATGTGATGGAGTCTGCCACAGAAAAATTGTTGTCTCCTTGTGAAGCTCTCATCAGCGATAATCAATGCAAGAATAGTTCATACCTCAATCAAGTTACGCCAGAACTAATACATGAATCTGATCATGCAAATCTACTTCTCGAATCAGCAGAGCAAGAATGTGAATCTGTTAAAAGGGACACACTAAAAACTAGTGCCAATGGGGATTCTGTAGTATTTTCTATAAATGTGAATCAAGATAACTTGGCACAAGCCTTGGAGCTTCCTCTTGATGATGGGAACAAAATTAGTCAGATTGGTGTTAAGAGATTTGATGACGATGAGAGTTGCTTTACAGGAATAACAAGGGAACAGTTAAACGAGCTACCTGAGTTGCACTATTATCAGATTGAATCAGTGAAAAATCTGCTAGAAGAAAATTACAGTGTAGCGTCCAGCCATTGTGAAAGTGATCCATTTCAACCGACCTCCAAAAACATGGCAGTTAAATTCAGTAGTGAAGGTTTGGAATTGCATTCAGAGGACACAGAACAGACAAAAGTGCAACAGAATATAATGCCACAAGAAGATGTCTCTGAAGGACTATCAAGTAAATTGTCAGAGAAAAATCATCTCATTGATTCTGAACTTGTTCAAAATAATCCAGCTGTTGTGGATATTGGTCAAGAAGTTGATCCACATGTTACTGATTGTTTTCTGGATGATGCTCTTGAACTTCCTTTGGTAAATGCATCAAATTCAGGTAAACAGTCAAAGTCTCTCATTGAAGATGTTCTCCAAAATTCTAGCGTTGAAGAGTTAGAAACACCAATTAAAAAGGCAGCCAAACATTCTAAACAAGTTAGCTGTCAAACTTCAAAATCTAGGCGGAAAAGATATATACTAAGATCATTGGGTCACACTGTCAGAGTTTTGCGCTCAAGGACAAGAGGGAATGCCACACCCTGTAAAGCAACTAACCCTGTCAGTAATGTTAGAAGCAGAAGAGATGAAAAAGGTAGAAAAAAGAATAGAAGAAAGGAGGTTCAAGTAGCTGACGAGTTTTCAAAAATTAGAAAATGTCTAAGATATTTACTCCATCGAATGACATATGAACAAAGCTTCATTGCTGCTTATTCTGGTGAAGGTTGGAAAGGATACAGGTGTGTACCTTGTACCATGAATGCTTGACAGACATACTAGTACCGAGAGCATTAACATGAGCCACCTTTTTTTTTTTTGTTTTGATATTCGGTGGCAAAAGAGAATGAAACAAAATTACTTAAACCTTTGATAAGCTTTACCTTTGTTGGAATGGTGTAATTTTCAGTCCTGAATTTATGTAGCATTTTGAGATCGCATAGGTGGCAGGTTTTTGAGGCTTCCATTAATCCGCATGGGGGGAATAATGGGCTGGGTCTGTTGCTTTGACAAATTCCGTATTGTGCAGCTAATGTTATTTGTAGGCTACTTAGAATCCAGTTTTTTTTGGTATTAGAGAGTTTCCAAAAAAGAATTAGCAGATTTTAACCTTTGATCGAGCTTGTAAACTTAACATGCACCAATTTGGTATTTTTGAGTGCCACTATGTTAGTAGTAATATCAAGAGATGGCTAGAAGAGAAATTTTCCTGAATTACATTTGGGAAATTTGTTTGAATGATTAGAATCTGTTATGTCTCTATGCCTAGTAAAAGATAAATTAATGTTTGTGCTATCTGCTTTTATCATGAGCTTGAGCCATTTGGTTCTACGATTCCTATGCGAAGTTCCATTAAGTTTCTTTCTATATATAAATTACTGCAGCTTAGAGAAGTTAAAGCCAGAAAAGGAGCTTCAGCGGGCCACAAATGAAATAATGCGACGCAAGTTGAAGATAAGAGACCTATTTAAACATCTTGATTTGCTTTGTGTTGAGGGAAGATTTTCAGAATCTCTGTTCGATTCTGAAGGACAAATTGACAGTGAGGATGTATGATATTGATTTCACTTATGTGCTATGTTACTCTCCTGAATAAATTTTTGTTCCAACCTTCTTGAATCAGCTTCTTTTTCAATTCTAAAACATCTTCATGAACTGTAAAACAGATCTTTTGCGCAAAATGTGGATCAAAAGAAATGTCTACTACTGATGACATTATACTCTGTGATGGGCCTTGCGACCGTGGTTTCCACCAGTTCTGTTTAGAACCACCATTGCTGAATGAAGATAGTAACAATTGAATTATCACTTTTAATTTGAGAGTTTGCTATGATTTTCTGCACCATATTCCACCATTTTTATTTTTTCTGTGTTATGTTTTTGGTATGCAGTTCCACCAGATGATGAGGGTTGGCTATGCCCTGGTTGTGATTGCAAAGTTGACTGCATCGATTTGCTTAATGACTCTCAAGGAACAAATTATTCTCTCACTGACAGTTGGGAGGTCCACGACAGAATTGAATACTCTTAATCTTTTAGCTGGATTTTTATGAAACATTTTCTTATCATGCTTCTAATGATAATGAACATTTTGCACAGAATGTTTATCCTGAGGCTGCTGCTGCTGCAGCTGCTGCAGCTGCTGGGCACAATAATGATCAGAACTTTGGCCTCCCTTCTGATGATTCAGATGATAATGATTTTGATCCAGATGGTCAAGAAACTGATGATCAGGGGGGAGATGAATCAAGTTCTGATGTATCTGAGAATAATTCTGAATCTGAAAAATTGGAGGCTTCGCCTAAAGACAACCAATATTTAGGACTTCCTTCTGATGATTCAGACGATGATGATTACAATCCTGGGGCTCCAGATACTGAAAAAAATATTAAGTCAGAAAGTTCTAGTTCAGATTTTACATCGGATTCTGAGAATCTTGCAGCCATTCTTGAAGATGATGGGCCTTCTAGGAATGGAAATGACTCTGTCTCTTCAACACCAAATGGTACCAATTCCCGTAGAGGAATCGACAAAAAAAGCAGCAAAAATGAACGGGGAAAGCATTCATTGAAGGACGATCTTTCATCTATAGTAGAGTTGGGACCTTTAAATGATGGACTTTCACCTATTGTCAGCAGACGGCATGTGGAGCGATTGGACTATCAGAAGCTACATGTTGTAAGTACCATGTCATAATGTTTTTCATTTTCTTGAATAAGTTACCTTTATGTGGTTGTGCGCTTATGAATGATAAAAAGATATCAAGACAGAAGGTTTCTTGTTTAGTTGTCTGACAAAATGAAAATAGTTAAAAGTCTTTTTAGTGCTGTTTCCTTCCGAATCATAATTAGTTTTAGCATAAATTGTCTGTCTTGCCTTAAGATATGTTGTTAATCCTTGTTTAATTTGACTCATTGTTTTCAAGATTTTTTTATTCTTACATCAGTATTCAATATTTCTACTATTTGCATCTTGATATTCAAAATTTGTACTGACAGAGCTAATTTGTTATTCCTCATTGCGCTGCTGATCAAGGATGAGTTTTCTGTTTGTAATGTTCATTGAAGATTTCCTACTTTTTGTATCCATAATTATTTCATTTCATGCATGATATATGATGAATTTGTAGCATCACAAATCAATTCAGTTGTTAACATGTTTCGTCTGTATATGTTGAAAATTTTGAAAGATATTTGGTTGGATCATCTTCTAATAAGGAGCGTTTTAATCCAAGTAATGCAGACGCTAGTTCTTCCTATATGAACTAGCATTTCATATGCAGTGCAATTCGATTAGTTAGTAGTCATTTTGGCTAAATCCCCTGGTCAAAATACATATTTTAATATTTACTCTTTTTAGCATACTGTTTTTTATGCCCATTCTCCAATATACTCTGTGATTATGTTATAGAGAACTTAGATGACGTTATCCCTGCTTAATGTGCAGAGGTTTGTTTTTTTTTTTTCTCTTTTTGTTTTCTGGTATTCTTAAGGTGTACATTGTTCACTTTGTATCTTGTTTTGCACACACATTAATATTCTCCGGGTGGTTTTAAAGGAGACATATGGAAATGTTTCTTCTGACTCAAGTGATGATGAGGATTGGACTGATATTGCTGCACAGAGGAAGAAAAATTGTGGACTGGTTTCCCCAGCTGAACAAAATGGAAAATCTTTAGTTGTTAAGGAAGATTTTGTTCTGGGTAAGCATAATGTTAAGGGGAGTGAAATCACTCCGAGAAAGAGTGCTCGTCAGACACGAACAGTTGAAGATGCAAATGATTATTTGATAAAAGCACAAGAAGGATTCTCCAGTCCTGGTTCAACTGGCGGAAGAGCTAAATCTACTTTCAGTAAACTTGGGGAAGCAGTAGTTCAGGTACTATGAAGTAGGTTGTAATTAAATTTGTTTTGAAAAGGAGACTGCCTTGCTTTATTTACGCTTAACCCACACTTTATAATTTAGAAACTATATATTTACAATGGACTATGTGCCTAAGTGATGTTATTATGACTTAATGTTGAGTACATATGAATATTTCTAGGTGTTCCAATCTTTTGAGTTTTTCTTTTACTGCCAAAAATAATGTAAACTTCATTTCAGATTTGTAGTGTTTCAAAAATTTTGGTAATATGAAGTAAACGCTCTTAAGTGATATCGTTTGAATCAACTGATTTCCATATGTCAAGGATCTCCAATGGTTATTGTCATTATAATTGGATTATAGAATTGAGGAATCTATTTTATGGTAATTACAACTATTTAATTATCTTAATTATTTGGAGTTTAGCTGTGAATACATATCACCTAAATATTGCATAACTATTTCTTGTTTTGCTAAGATAATCAATTAGGTGATTCATACAATGACTTGGTAAGTTTTCATTGCTTTGTTTTTTATTAATTTATTTTAGATCATGTAAACTGATCCAAACATTCAAGTTTGTGACAAAAATATTTATTGACATTAAATTTTATTTGTTAAGCCACAAAATTGTGTATGTTCTTGATTGTTTTGTATCTTTTTAGCATTGAGTATGAAATAATTTTTTTATGTATTTGTTGGATAAACAATGTGGTTGGTGTTTGTGATCATCATCCAATTTTTCGAGGTTGAATCACTACGGCGACGGTATGTTTTTCGTTTATAGCGTTTTTTCCTTTCTTTGCGGACACATCATGTGAATGAAGTACATGAACGTTTGATCCTATGAAAAAGTTATTTGATCATTCCAGAACATTGCATGGTTGTTCTCTCTTTGTTTTAAGAGATCAATTAGCATATTGAATGAATAGAACTATTAGCAGAGATGCTTCTTCTCTCTTCTCCTTGCTGTGTTACTTTGTTTCTGTTTGTCGCACATCGCATGAATACTCTAAATCTATTGTACTTTTGCACTCAATTTAGCTTAGACTGATGATCGTTGCTGTCCCAGAGACTTCGTATATCATTCAACGAAAATCAGTACCCAGACAAACGTGCAAAAGAAACTTTGGCTAAAGATCTAGGAATCAATTTCAAGCAGGTTAAGCCTTACTTATCTAGACATATTTGGGCGGGTGACTTTTCAAGGTAGTTTTAAAAACTTCCATCATTTTGCAGGTTAGCAAATGGTTTGAAAACACTCGATGGAGTACACGGCATCCATCGCATGCGAAGGCAACTGCAAATGCAAATATAGATGAATCTGAAAGCACTTTGCAGAAAGGCACTCCAACGTCCCGCTCAACCATAAAAGAGCCAGATTTGGATACTGGTCGCAGAGGTGGCACTCGCAGCAGTGCTCATCTCATAAAATCTTCCAGGGCCAGTGATGTTGTTCCACCTTGCGAAAGTGAGGATGCAAAGGATGGCATTTCGGGAAGTCATACGGCCACTAGAGAAGAACCTAATTCCATTAGATCCAGAAAAAGAAAAGGCAGATCAGACCATATTGCTGCCGATACTGATGCTAGTATTATGAAGAAACAAAAGCCTCTTTCTGGGTCATCAAAAGCCCATGAAGGTCAAGCCAATGGCCATATTAGGACAAGAAGACAGACATTGATTGCTACCAATACTGATAGTACACAAAAGCCTCTTGTTGAGTCATCAAAAGCCAACGCAGATCAAGAAAATCACCGGATTAGGACAAGAAGACAGAAATTGATTGCTTAACTACTAACTTTAGGACATGATTATGCCCATTGTCACTTTACATAGAATGAAATCTGGATCTGGCGTTAAGGTACTCCCAAAACAATTGTCATTAGACTGGAATTTCTTTTAGAGATCCTCATAAATGCAAAATTAAGGATATTTTATTCTCTGGCTTGCTGTAAAATTCTTTTGACTATAGGTGGTTTGAGTAATTCATAATATTTTACTCCGATTTATGATAGTAATATTATAGTAAAGAATTCATTAAAATATAATTACAAAGGAATCATGCAATTCAAATAAAATAATGTGTAAATATTTAAAACTAATTAAATAACGTATACGAAGTTAGTATGCTTATCCAATTCAATATAAGTCATAATTTCTATTTACTTTTTAATAAATTAAAATCTAAATATTTATTCATGTCTTTCGAATAATGAATAAATTAATCATGAAAAACATATCGAATTATCTAAACATATTCATGTAATAAAACCCAACAAGAGTTTATAAATTCATATAATTAGGTACTTCTCCTCTCATCCACTAAATAGATAGTTCATAATGAAGAAGAAAATAATTATATTAATCTTAAATATCATGTTATTGATAACAAGATAATATAATCAAATCTTTTCGTTGATGTTGTTGCTACTCTTTGTTGCAGCAATGTTGTCACCAATTTCTGCTTCCAGGAGCTTTGAAACTTGCTTTGCAAATGAAGAAAGAGGCAGGTGCAACGCCAGTCTTTTTCTGTTGTCTACAACAAGATGAAGCTTCATTCGGCATACTCTGAATCTTCTTTTCTAACTTGTTTTCTCTTTTTGTGATCTTGTTTTGACTACTCTTTATTTTTTAGCCAAGATTTCACTTTTTTAATAGATAGTGTGACGGATCTCTTTTCTCTCTCTTTAACCTCCTTTTGAAATTTTAAACAATATAAAATAATTGGTTTGATTTCATCTTTCAAGAGCTTTTCTTATTAATAATCTTCAATTTGATTTGTATTTAAATATTTTTTTAAAGATAAATCTCCATCAAATTCAATGTAAGATTTTACCTTAAAAATTCATTAAAAAAAATTTATTTATATATACAAGATGTTATAGCAATCTGTAGCAAACATATAATACTTTATTGAGAAATTAACACCGCTAGACCCTATAGTTCATGATCAATGACAAGTCAAATCTTGGAGAGTTTTTTTAACAATTAAAACCCTGAACTATGAAAAATTATCGCACGCGACCTCACAGTCATGTTTCCCGTCTAGGACCGTCAAGTTTAACGTCTTGATTTCGTCTATGTCAAGTACCGTCGAACGGAGACGAAGGACGTCAAGTACCGTCCCTCTTGGTAGTTCGAAGAAGATGGACGATGGCTAACGATTCCCTAAGGCGACGGACGGACGACAATCCCTAGCCGTTGGATCGAGCGAGGGACGTCCCTCATGTGGATCGATGACTAGGATTGAATCAGGCGTCTTTCAGAGGCGACCGACGGACGGACGACGATCCCTGGCCATTGGATCGAGTGAGGGATGTCCCTACTATGGAATGACAGCCAGGATTGCATCTGGCGTCTTCTAGAGGCAACGGATGGACTACGATCCTTGGCCGTTGGATCGAGCGAGGGACATCCCTCATTTGGATCGACGGCTAGGATTGCATCTGGCGTCTTCTAAAGGTGATGGCAGACGACGATCGCTGGCCATTGGATCGAGCGAGGGATGTCCCTCCTCTGGATCGACGGCTAGGATTGACTCTAAATTAACTGGGTCAGGTGCAAGACACACGCATTTTTAAAATGAGCGATTTCCCTCAAGTAAGACGGACGTCCCTCGCCAAGATACGGACGTTCGTCGGCCAATACTACGTCGTTCTGCCCTCAATGGACGCCTATAGTCATAAGACAACGTCGTTTAGACTATGACGGACATCCGTCTTAATACGAGGGACGTTCATACCTCTCGGATTTCATTCTCTGAGGAGACTCACCAAGTGGTGAAACATCTGTTAGAACCAATCATTACCCCAGGAGACTTGCTCTCATAATTCAATGAATTATACGTGTAAGTCTTCTGAAGTAATGAATGGCTCCAGCATATCCTTCAACAAAAAGCCTCATTGCCTTCAGCTGATCTCAGCAAACTCTGTGTTGAGAATGCATACGCTAACCACTTATATAGTTGAGGAGACCTACTCTAATTCTCCCTCAGCATTCATGGGCCTCATAGGCATTTATCTTTTAGTACTGAGGGACCCCTCATCATTCACGGGCATGCCTCGGCATTCACAACTCTTTGTCTTTTGTGTTGAATCTGGCTTCTTCTAGGGGCGATGGCGGATGACAATCTGTGGCCGTTGGATAGAGCAAGGGACTTCCCTTATATGGATCAACGGCCAGGAGTGATTCCAAATTTTCTGGATCACGTGCAAGACACACACGTTTTTAAAACGCACGAATTCCCTCAATTAAGACGGACGTCCCTCGCCCAGACACGGACGTCCGTCAGCTAATACTACGTCATTCTGCTCTCAATGGATGCCTCTCGTCTTAAGATGGCGTCGTTTAGGCCATGACGGACGTCCATCTTAATACGAGGGGCGTCCGTTCCTCTCGGATTTCATTCTCTGCCTTATAATCATGAAGGGCATCCCCCTTGGCCTAGATATTGAATGAACAACGAAGCTCCCACAATCGAACGATCAACGAAGTTTTTTTAGTGTTTCACATCACATGCAGTCAAGGGGTGTTGCTTCATCTATTGTTGAAGGATCCATTTATTGTGGAATGGAGGTGGATCTTAATCCTATTTTGGCACTAGAGACTAATGAGAATCGGTGGTTCTATCACGAAGCTGGTATAGAGGTGCATTCAATCTCAGCATTTCTAGACTTGAAGCTTCGTTCAATATGTGACTTAGATGATGATGATTGGGCAGAGAGTATGCATCCCCAACTAGAATGTTCGTCCTCAAAGCTCTGTTTAGGGAATAAGTCTAGTTTGTTGAAGGATATTAGAGATGA
Organism: Begonia loranthoides; assembly: GCA_022433065.1. NCBI lineage: Eukaryota > Viridiplantae > Streptophyta > Magnoliopsida > Cucurbitales > Begoniaceae > Begonia > Begonia loranthoides. The sequence continues at coordinate 2,845,261 of CM039470.1, forward strand.
AGTGGTTGATTATGCTTTGAAAAATGGGCACGGGATCAAGTTTGTCAAAAGCGAACGTCATCGCTTGACTCCTGTGTTCAAGGATGGATGCAGTTGGCGGCTTCACGCTTCAAAAATGAAAGGTGAGTTTACCTTTCAAATTAAGAGCTATAATGAGATGCACACATGTGCACGACAAATGGAAGTTGACACGCTTCCTACAAATGGGTCCAATATTTGGATAGATTCAAAGTTAACCCACGTGGGACCTACCTTCCATTATTGAGATTATCAGGAAGGACTTTAATGTCAACATTACCCCTAGTCTTGCCAGAAGGGCCAAGAATTTATCACTAAACCTGAATGAAAGGGATGATGACGAACAATACAAGCAATTGTGGTTCTACGCAGAAGAGATTCAAAGATCTAATCCCGGTAGCACATTGTTGTTGGTGGTAGATATGTATGAGCTTACACCCCATCCAAGTCTAATATTTAAAAGGATGTACATGTGTTTGGATGCATGCAAGAGAGACTTGAGAGAGTTTGGTAGACCCGTCATTTGCCTGGATGGCTATCACCTGAAGGGTCGTGCCCAGGCCAATTGCTCACAGCCGTCAGCATTGACGCCAATGATGGAATTTATCCAGCTGCTGTGGCACTTGTTGAATCAGAATGCAGAGACTCCTGAAGCTGGTTTATTTGTTGCTTGCTTTTAGACATAGATAGTGACATAGGCAGGGGATGGACATCTATTTTCGACCGACAGAAAGGGTTGGTGCTTGCTATCGACAATATGCGCCAGTAGCTAAGTATCGTTTCTGCCTCAGACACTTGTATGCCAATTTCAAAAAACAACATCATCGCAACATCAGAAAGAGATGAATAAACTATTTGCGGTCGATCAGTTAGCACACTGATGTGCCCCAAGACCCACCACCTGGGCTCGAGCCATGAGGCTCGTTGTTTTATTTAACAAGTTATTATTTTGCAGGAAATACTACATTAATGGAGCTTGAAGAGGAACCTTTGCTTGGAGAAAAGGGGAAGCTTCTGAACATGTTTTCACATGGAGTCCTCCAACATCAATTCGGTTAGGCCAACATTCTCTCGGTTTTGGATGTCTCATTTTGGCTGATTCAACAAGGTCAATTAAAGAGAGAATTTATTGAATTTTAACGTTGATTCATTACTTTAGTTTATGTTGGATGGATTAAGGCTGGTTGGGTTATATTTTTGTTTGGTTTTAGGATGTTTTGCATTGTTTTGAATTGTTTTGAATCAAAGTTTTCGGTTTGCATGTAAACCGAGCTCTCATGCTAATTTTTGAGAACTTAGGGGCAATTACATAATTTTCTTGTAATGTTCATTAAAGTGATATCTAACCCCCTCTAATGAAAACCCTAAAGCACTTTTGAAACCCTTTTATCGAAATTCCATATTGCTTAGAGATTGCTCTCTAACTCCCCAAGGTGGTCCGAAGTGCTTCACGGCTCCTTTACCATCTCAAGTCGTCTCCTTTGTTTTTGCGTGGCCTAGGAGGAGAGGACTTATACTACCTCTTCTAGCAGCTTCACCTTGAGGTTGTTCTTGTGGTGTGGAGGTAGAATACCACGGCAAAGCCAAATTGGAGTGGTGTTTCTTGGAAGCATCCGAACTAGTCGCCCCCTCGGCCGAGTGAGGGACCTGCGGACCGATTTGGTGTTCTTGATCTTGTTCTTCTTGATTTTCTTGAAAGGTGCTTCTGTAAGTTCACTGCAGATTTTTTATTGTTTTGTATTTGTAAAGTTTGGGGTATTATTTGGTGATTTGGAGATTGCATATTGAAGTTATACAAAGTTTTCCATTGTTGTCACAAATTTGGTTTTTATGGAAACCCTAGATTCGAGGGGATCTGCGGACCAACTTTGTGCCCCGATTTTCTTCCATTTTTCTTGAAGGTTACTAGTTTATTTTGTTTTGAATTATTGGTACTTTTGTTCTTGAGAAATACTGGGTGGAATCTTGTGAATTTGATTCGTGGTTTTAAAGTTATGCCTGTTTTACTAAGAGAGGCGCAAACTTGTTTTTCCAAAAATTCCATTTCTGAGTTCCAGATTCTCTCATGCCTAACTTTGTTTGTGCGACGCTTTTAAAGGAGATTTTTGGAGGCTTCCTTATTCTGTTTGTTAGCTATTTGCCCTATAATTTGAGGTCCAAAACCTATATGCACGTTGAGTTCTCTGCATTTTAATTTCAATGTCTGATTTTGTGTATTGCCGATTGTCATTTTTACTCGGATTGAGTTTTGGGACCTATCAACACGCATATCTGCAGAAAATTAATCCGAGGTGTTCGTCGAAACATGCTTTTAGTTCCGTCCCAAAGTGGGACATGGGCCTCAATAATTTGAGTGAGTGCTACAATGTCTGCCATTTGCCAGCCCGGAACAAACCGATCCTCATTATGTTCGAGATGATTAGAACGGGTATAATGTGTAGGATCGTTAAGAAACATAACCAGATGGCCGAATCGAAGGATCTATTGTATCCTAAGACCACAAAGAAGCTTGCCAATCTGCAACATGCAGCTCAGAATTGGTGTCCAACACCTGCAGGAGCTAATCGGTTTCAAGTCAGTAACAGTAATGAACGGTACGTAGTTGATCTGGACACACGCACTTGCAACTGTTACCGGTGGGAGCTAACTGGAATCCTATGTGTGCATGTCATTCAGTGCATCAATTTTATGAGGACTTCACCTGAGGATTATGTACCATCGGGACACATTTATGAGGATGTACTCCCATTTTGCCTTACCTGCTAGTGGCCACCACATGTGGCTTGAAACGAACTAGCCTCCAATTCTGCCGCCGTCAGTTAAGAGACTTCTAGGTTGGCTTGAAAACGAAGAGTGTGGGAGGCGGATGAGCCCTGTAGCCACACTGTACTCAGTAGAAGACATGTCCCCATGACATGCAGTCGTTGTCACCGTGTGGGCTACCCTAAAGGGCGAGAGACTTGAAATATGCCGTGTTGCCTGCAATTGGGAGGCCAAATTAGTTTGTCACTTCATTCAAAGCGCAAGGTGAAAAAACATACCGTTTTTTGTTTGTCGGTGCCATGACAATTGCAATTGCTTCTGCCATCATCAATTGGTACGCATACTGGGTGTGTACGTCAATCGATGACATGAAACAATTCAGCTCCGGGTGGCACTGACATAAAATTTGTATATTATATAAGGAAGAAATATTGCATGAATGAATACAAGTGAATGAATACAAGTGTCTTACATGTATCCAACCAATAGTCAGCAACCCCTCCCTTATTTGAACCTCTGCGGTGTCCTCCTCATGTATTGTCGTGCAATGCATGTTAAGAATGCAATTTATTTATATATTTAGTTGTTTTCAATAACAACGTCTTATAAATTGGTTAAACATTCTCACCCAGTTCGAACCTACCATTTGCTTTGGCACGAGGAGGGTTGTTATTGAGCAGATATCTTTACCTTGCAAATTGACAACATGATGCATAACATTCATTTTCAAATCACAACTGAGAATAATTTTCAAATCACATTGCTTCTTACTTTGGAGCCGCAAAGTAGAGCACACGTCTCCTTGTTGTTCTTTGTATTTACCTGTGCCAATGCCATGAAATCGTCCACCAATTTCACAGGTTGTAATGGAAAATCAGTGTAAATGTAAATTCAACACATTGTACAAAACCAAATTGAAGTAAAACTACTTGCACTGTTATCCTTCAAACCGCTGTCGTCACTTGAAGACCCGTTCCCAAAATCTTCTAAACTTTGGCAAGAGTTGGAGGAAGGGATGGTTGACTTATGATAGGAGACCTACACAATTGTAACACATTGTCATTGATCGTGAACTATAGGGTTTGCGGTGTTAATTTTTCATTTTTATTTATTAAATAATTGAATTATAACTTCCGAACCTGGGAAGCTAACTTGTTCCCTATACTTAGAGCAAGCATGAGAAAGAAAAGGAAAGACAAACGTGCTTGATATTACGTTACGATGCCATGCTACTTGGCTATGCTCTTAGAAAGAGAGTCAACCATCTTATTAATAATCTTCAACTTGATCTGCATTTAAATATTCTTTTTAAGATAAGTTTGCATCAAATTCGGTATAAGATTTTATCTTAAAAATTCATAAAAAAAAATATTTTTATATATAAACATGATGTTGTAGCATTCCGTTGCAAAAATATAATTTTTATTTACTAAATCACTGAATTCGAACAATATATATATAAAATAAACTTATATAATAACTTTTAGGGAGACTTTTTCAATTGTTGCAGATCCATTTTGTCAAGTGCTTAGATTATATTTCTTCGTATCAATGTAATTCATTCTGATATTTTAATGATTTTATTTTTATCTTTGGATCCTATTGTATTTGAATTGATGAGAAATGCTTGTTATTAGCTTGTTTTAAGAATGTTTAGACTAACTTTGCAATTAGTTTTCCAAGTTTTTTCTTTCCTGCAGCTTTCTGTTAAGAACGAAGATTGTATTTCAAATAGAAAACAGAGAATTACACTGAACAACTGACAATTGACACGATAGCGCAGACGTTCGAGAGGTCTGGTAGCTCTCCCACAAGACACTTCTTCAATTTTCCGATGCCCCATACCCTTACAACCCCTTTCTTAAATAAGGGTCATACATCGAATACTAAGAGTCATCTCAAAATACGAAAAGACAAAACACAGAATACTAACAGACACCACAAAATATGAAAAGACACTCGGAATACAAACAGACACTAATTGGACCGTTGAGTCTTTCGTGCATAAGTGTACTTGACTGGTGGAGATGTATCACTTTCCTTTTCCCAGCTTTCTTGGTGATCCACATTTAAGCATTGAGGATTTCTGAATAAAGCTGTTGCTCAGTATTCTGTTGCATCTAATGCCTATGCTTCTTCTCTGTTACCTCAGGAGGCTTTCAATTTGGAAAATGTTAATGGGGAAACTGATAAAGATTTCTGTAGTTTTTAGGAGCAGTGCTAAGTTTAAGTGAAACAAGTAACTAAGGATTGATGTACTTATGACTGAGATCATTTACTTTGAAGTATGATTTGCATGTCATCTGCGAATGATGTATCAAATAATGTATCTCTTAAACGTGCTCCTTACTAGCATGAAATTAATTAATTTTGCTTCATGAATTTTAGCTAGTGTTATAAGGTTGAATTGGGAGAATAGGATGGGAAGCAATTACCCTGTTTCTGAAGCTCAGACAAGGAATCCGAGCTATGGCATTGTCAGATAAGCCAATTGGTTTTCCATAATTTGTTCCTCCACAGAAATCATTCTGAAACTTGACACTTGGGTATCAATCCATGTGATGTAAATCAATTGTGCTTGTTTGAGATTTGGCAGTGTGGGTCTTCAGTTTAAAAATATGGCTGGCTTTCAAGCTTTGAGATCCAACTTAACTAGTTCTTAGGCCAAGTCTACTCAGGGGCAGTGGACTCTTTACTTGGTCGTTATTGTCAGACCCTGTAAGATTAGTCAAGCTCCGTTCAAGCCGGTCCGGACACACACAAATATCAACCAAAAAATTGGATAAGTTCTTTACATTAAATGGTTATTAGCATAAGATGAGGTTTTTTAAGTTGGTTTGGTTTTCTCACGTCCGAATTTTGTTAATTCTTAAATGTTATCATTTTGGTTCTTATGTTTCAACCTCACACCTGTCCCAAGCACTTACTAAGAAGCTTCATGTTGCTTTTTTCTAACTTAGCAGTAAAATCTTTGGACAATGATGTCTTTTTCCTGTCAAGGTGGAAGTTGTGTTTCATGCGAGGATAGTCCTAGTAAGTTGACATTGATGGCCTGTTTTCATGCGTTCTGACTGTGCCTATATGGAAATATATCAGTGAGAAAATTGAGAGACTCTATTTCACACTGTAACAGACGTCAACTGTGGTAGTCCGCCCTGTGAAGTCTAGGAATGGCCTAGGTGTGAGTATGCTCCATATTAGTGGGGGTGCATAATCCCACATTGCGTAGAAGAGTAGAAAATGCATGGTTTATAAATAGGGTTTCTCTTCCTACTTAGTATAACGCGTTTTGAGCTAACCCTAAGAAGAAAAACCGTGCGGATTTCTGCCCAAAGTGGACAATATTGTACTGAAAGCACTAAGGGGACGTTTCACCGCCTCCGGGTCGTGACATCACCAGTTCAATTTTTTTGCTTATCTCCAATTTGTGAAATCAGTTGATACAAATCTATAATTTTTCAATTATGCCGATTGATCTGTGATTCATGGTTCATGATAGTTTCTAAGATCTTTCCAATTAGCGTTTCTAATGCCAATCTAAGTTTTCAGTTTTGAGCTGCATAAGACCTTTGGTTAGAACTGTAAAATAGCTTGTAACTTATATTTATTCAACTGGAACTTGCTGTTTTCATACTTGTTACTTTGCTGACGATTCGCAGTTTTCGCAAGATAATTTTTGCTTCAAGGCTCTTTGTGCCGAAAATCCTGATTTATGTTTAATGCTCTTGTGATTGTTCTTCAAGTTTCTAATACTTGAAAAGGTTAAGGAAGAGAACTCTAAAATCTGACAATTATGGTGAGAGGAAGTCTTATATTTTAGGAGTGTGTCTGTAGTACAGGCACTCTACTGACATTGACTCATGCCTTACTTATATTGGTTGTGTTCTTGATGGATGAGGATATTGAGAACTTTTCAAATACAAAGAACAAAAAGTGATCATCCTCAACTGGGGGACTAGGAGAATTCAGAGTTTGAGATTGAGGTCAAGCTTGAGCGGCTTCGGTGGCGGCTTAGGGAGATGTGGATCTAAGCGAAAGCTGCCTGGCCACATCAAATCCATAGCTTCTTCAAGCATGGAAGGAGTCCATGTCACTCCTAGACCTGTATTGACATCATTAAGTCTTCCTACTGCTGCAGCTCCATCTCTTCCTGGTTTGTGCACCAAAGAATGTGGTCTCACTCCAAGTGATCTTACCATTGATGTGTTGAGAGGCAAACCCATCATTGTCAGCATCCTCTGTGACTGGTATCTTCTGGCTGCACCTCTCTCTCTTTTATGTGCATTTTGGTGACCTCCTAATGCTTGTGAACTAAAGAATTTTCTCATGCAGAAGTTACATGAAAAAATCTTTGCAGGCTTTGTTTGAGACTCAGCTTGTCCACCCACTTGGAGCAGCAGGTTGCTTCCTAGACTCAGGTTAAGCCACTGTTCTGAATGATCATGTTCAATTTCTTGAATGTTGTCATTGCTGAATACTGATTCACCTTCTTGTTCATTTGCTTCTCCCGCGCCCTGGAAAATCATTTCTCACAGAGTCTACTTCTGTTAATGGGTGTTAAAGAAAACTTCTGTAAATGATGGTTTTGGGGAAATTAGTATGGTTTTAGCTGCGACTCTACTTTGAAACCTGGGAATGAGAGCTGAATTTGGATGAGTGGATGCCTTTTGAGTGCAGTCTGGATTGATTGATGATAGAGGAGGGCTTGTCGATCAGAGAGAGTAAAAGAGAGGAATTGAAATGGGGGAAGAAGTATAGGAATCGAAAAGAAGTGTGATTGTGTGCTTTATCTTCTCATCTCTATCCATTGTCCCCACTGTGTTATGCTCAGTGCTCCAGTGGACAAAGCTTATGTCATCTAATACTGTTTCCCTTGTCAAGCTTAGGATTCCCCACTTTCTTCTCTCTTCAAAAACTACACCAACTTTACGTGGTTCCCTTTGTGAGTAACTTGAGATAGACAACGTTGACAAGCCCACAATAACCATTAGTTCTAAAGAATCAAAAAGTTGCCTGCCATAAATGCTTCTTGCCCACTGACTAAGTGCACTACCTGCTTTCATTTACTGTCAACTTTGATGGGTCTAACCCCTCTTTGGGGCTGTCTGTGCATGGACTGTGCTTGATTTTGAATCCATTTAAGCAACTGGTAAGAGTTCCAGACAGGATAAAAAAGTTTGAGCATTTGGGGGAAGCACTAGACACAGCCAATAGAGTTTCTATTGCTCACAAAAATTTGTTTGCGCAAAACTAACACTACACAAGTGCACGTGTCGCAAACTAAGTAATAAAAAGTACGTAGAGTATCGATCCCGTTAGGACAAATTAATCTATACAAAACAATAAATTTAGGTACTGAATAATTAAATTAGAAAGCAAATTAGAATATCAGATTATAAGAATATGGCTTGGATTCAATTTCTCTTTTTCTATGAAGTTTATTGCAATTGCTATAGAATGATGTAACAAAACAGTTGAATGACTTAGAATTTACTTTCTTAATTCAAGACTCCATTGAGTTACTTGATAATTTTCTTAAATAAATTCGTTCAAGTTTACGAAAGAGTCAATATTGGTCTTTAGTTCGTAATTACTGGTAAGTATAAAGGAATACGAGTAATTATTTATGGTTGTCGACACTAAATAAATCAGACATTCAACGCATATTTAATTATTCAACGTCAATCGAGCAACAAACTTTAACAATGAAATAAATTCATATAAATTGGTACTTTTTCCTTGTAACCAATATAAAAGTTAGCTCATAACTAGAGTAAGATTCATCAAATAAAGTTTGGAAATAAATATAAAATCATAACAGAAAAATATGTTGAATCTTCTCTATTATACTGATGCTGCAAGATGTTGTGACAACGACTGCGTCTAGAATAATTGCAGCGACAAGCAAAAGCTACGACCAGCTGGTTCTACGATTTTTTCTTGGTTTTTCTCCAACTATCGTCGCCAGAAAACCCTCTTCTTCCGCTCTATCCCAATTTCCGTCTGCGTTCTTCTCTCCCTTCAACCTTGGGGGGTTTTTATTTTCTCTTCATATTTTTTTCCCTTAATTTCCACTATGTCAGATATTTGGCTCCCATTTTCAATCAGATCCTTATATAAATTATATATTATGTTAAAGGGTTATCACTTACAAAACAAACAGGACCATTCTCGAGAGTAAACTGTCAAGGTACTTATCCGGGTGAGGGCCATCTCCATTTCTAAGTAAAGCTCCTACATTTTCTCATTAATAGTCCCCTCCAGGTTGTACAGAGGCCGTACCGCACCAGCTGTGCAACCTAATGACGTTGAACAACATTATCTATATTTTTAACTGACGGTAGAAGTGCATATTGCCCCATATCAATTACTTCTGAGAATCCCATATAGATGAAGTCCGCCCATGTTTTAAGTGATGCTACTGCATCACGTAGTTAGATCAACTTTTGAGGGTCAATAGGTGATTTGAATACATATTTGGAACTAGATGACAATAAATAGTTGCTTAGAATGAATTAAAAATTCTCAGAGACAAGTATATAAAGATGGAACCCACAAGAAAAGATGTGGTTTTGTGGTAAAAGGTGTGAAGTGAGTGGATGATAAGCTAGAAAATGCCAAATGCAGGTAGTAGTAGGGGGGGTATTGGGTGGTGGAGGTAGGGCTAGACTTGTGGTTTGGTTCTGAATTTGCTTTTCTGATTGATGGTTTATTGGGGAGGTAATGGAATTGGGGCCATGGAAACTGGCAATAATGGCGATGAAAGATGGAGAGGTTTGTTTGATATGCATTTGTTTCCTTTTGAACGTGACTATCTTGGTGCGTGTCTTTTCAAACTTGTAATGGAATATGTTAATTTGTGCAGCATTTACAGCCATTTGTACTTGCTCGTGTCATTTTCTATTGGATTAGGAAGACAGACAAGTGCACATTTCGCCCCCCACAGGTACCTCTCTCTCTCTCTCTCTCTCTAAATAAACTTATGGAAGTCCTCTCTCCCACCTCAGAAATCCGTTCCCTTTTGTTCTCCACTTTGTGAACAACCCATATTACAGAACGGATCGAGAGAGCCTGAAAATATATTACATTCTCCTTCTCCATCATGACAGAAGAATAGGGACAGCACTCAAAACAGTGTCACAGGGCAGTTTACATTATTTCTTGACTTAAAATGATTGACGTTACCACTCAGAGCTTTGTTTATTTTTAGTCCCAAGTCTCCATTCAAACAGCTATTTTCCCCTTATTGACCTTCCATTATTCACCTTTTTTCTTCATATTATATGGTGCTATTTTTGCAAATTCATCTATATTACCAGAAAATTTTCTTCTTCGTTCGACTTCGACCGATCAGGTCCTCGTGAGCTCATTTCCCGGGTTTTGTTTTGCAAAAATGTTATGGAAAGTCATCTTGAGCGAGAATTATTACTAGCCTGCGATGTGTTTCGGGTAGAGAGAAAGTCTTGATTCTTAAACAAAATAATTGTAAAGTTGAATTGACGAGTCATCCTTGAGATAGAAAATGTGTGATGCAAAATAATAGAAGCATATGCGTTTAGTGCATATTCCTTAATCACAGGGCTCTTGTTTGGTGCAATGCCCTTTGATTACTGCAAAAGGATGTCAAAGTTCAAAATTGGAATTAAATTACTTCACTTGTCTGGAAAAATGAGTATTCAAATTGGATTGGATTCAGGGGAGTATTCAATAACTGGAGTAATTCTTCAAATTAATGCAAAATAATTGGAGGGAACGTAGAAATACTCCCAATCTTTTGGACCCTTTTAGCTCAAAATATCAGTCTTCAAATTTGAAGTCATTTCAAGGTTACTAAGAGTTCATCTGGGCATAAATTCGCGACAATCATAAAATAATTAACTGCGTGATTATTGGATTTGTTCTACCAAAAGATTGTTATGAGCTTTCTCTCTCTCTTAACTATCTATTGGAAGTGGCTAGAGAGAGAAAGCCTGTGTTTCATGCCTCCATTATCCATAGAAGAGATTGAAAATTCCAACTTTTCTTATCTTTAAAAACAGAATCATTCAAAGTGGTGGGAGATTTTTTCCATGAGTTGCATCATTGCATGTATTATACAGTTGATTATACTATGTCTCAGCTTTATCTTCTCTAGAAGTCGTATTATTTGATTCTATTGGTCGAGACACAGACAAAACGATGTTACAATCATGGTTAAAAAAGTTGAACCATTTGATACCGAACATAATCTCACATGAATAAATGTAAACATGTCCAATCGTTGAGAACGGTACCTATTAGATGAGGTTGTGAACTTCCCGATCCCACGAGATTGGCCGAGGCACACATAAACTACAATACAAAAAATAGTTAGGTAGCATTATTCTATTTCTGAGCCCTCTTATTGAAAATGCTTCAACAGAAAGAGTTCGTACAAGAACACTATGGAAACACATGTAGTTGGGTAGATATTTTTGCTAAAAGTGGAGAGGCAAACACAAAAAAAGGAGATTCATCAATCAAATCACCCACAGTTTTTTAAGTGGAAAGCAACGTCTGTTGGTGAAGACCAAGTAGTAGAGATAAGGATCATGATGATGTGGGCAAGAGGAGTTGCCTACTTCTAGAATCAACGTACTTTTTATGAACTCAGTTCTAAGTAGAGCTCCTAGGTTGCACTTTGTCACAGTCTTACTTTCAAAAAACTTAAGACGGATCGTACAACACTTATTGTTAGGGAGAATAATGAGTTAGTCTACGAAGTATACCAACGGCACCAATTGCGCACTACGTTAGAGCGAACTTTGTGTCTAACTAGAGAGTAGTAATCGAGCGAGATTAATCGAAAAGAGCGTCATTGAGCATAGTGGGCATAGTTTGAATGTAAAAAGCTTTATCATTGATTATCAGCAAATTACATTGGGTAAGGGGGTCTACGTGCAGTCATGTCTCTCCCCCTAAAGAGCAATCCGCTCCATCTCCACTCTAGTAGGAATGAACATGCAAAAGTGGCGAGGAGTCAGTTGCCAAAAATAGAAATTAAAAAATAAAAAGGAGCTGCTAAGAATAGAAGGAATCTATTCTGGCAGCATGGGCGGCCATGGACAACACGTCCTGGACAAGCCCGGATTCTTACATTCTCCCCCAACTAAGCTGTTGACCCCCTCGTCAACTTGTCTTTTGCTTGAATTTTTCGATCTTCTGAGTGGCATTCTCCAAGTCTTCTTCTTTCTGCCAAGTCACTTCGTCATCTCCACGTCTTTTCCATTTGACAAGGTACTCTGTACGTAGGCGGAGGTTTATCTTGACACTTCGATCTGCCAGAATTTCTTCCACTTCATCTTGACGCTTTGATCTGCTAAGGATGATCTCTGGTCTGGTGATGTTGTTCCTCGTTTGATCTTCATCGTCGAGATGGTACGGCTTCAGGTTACTGACGTGGATTACCGAATGGATTTTGAGCCATGCAGGTAAATTGACTATGTGCGATGCTCGTCCGTCCCTTTCAATGACTTCGATTGGACCTTCATATTTTCGGACAAGTCGTTTGTCTCTCGTGCCTCTGAATCGGAGTTGTTCGGGCAATAGCTTCACCAACACCAGGTCCCCAACTTTGAACTCTAATGGGCATCACTTCAAGTCTGCCCACTTCTTCATATGTTTGGAGGCTCATTCCAGATAGGCTCGAGCTATCTTGGTGTTTTGCTTCCATTCTTTTGAAAAGTTATAGGCTTTTGGGTATTTTCCTGAGTACAGATGATCAATCGTGTGTGGCATGGTTGGTTGCCTTCCGCAGACTATTTCAAATGGGCTCATTCCAGTCGCGGAACTTTTTTGGCTATTAAAGCAGAATTGTGCTGCATCGAGTAAACTAGGCCAATTCTTCTGATTGGTGTTGATGAAGTGTCGTAAATACTCCTCCAATAAACTGTTGAAACGTTCTGTTTGGCCGTTAGTTTGTGGGTGATAACTGGAAGAGATATTCAGGCTTGAACCCAGCAACTTGAATAATTCTACCTAGAAAGCTCCTGTGAATCTAGTGTCTCGGTCACTGATAATGCTTTGAAGTATTCCCCATTCACCACATTCTTGAAGAATAGTTGTGCCGTTGTCTCTGCAGAGCAATATTATGGAGCAGTTATGAACGTAGCATACTTAGAGAAGCGGTAAATTATCACCAAGATCGCTTGAAAGTCATTTGAAGATGGCAGATTTGTTATGAAATCAAGGGATATACTTTCCTAGGGCTTGTCAGCACCGGTAGTGGCTCCAGCAAACCAGCTACTTTGTCCCTCTCTGTCTTGTCTTGTTGACACACCAAACAAGTTTTGGTGTATTGCATAACGTCTTCTTTCATCTTCGGCCAAAAGTATCCTCTTTTCAGAAGGGCATAAGTCCTTTGCCATCCGGCATGTCCTGCCCATAGGGTGTCGTGGCATTCTTCGCAATAAAGAACGTCGCAACTCATTACTTCTAGGAACATAGAGACGATTTCCTTTAGTTAACAACGAGCCATCTTCGATCCAGAATTGTCGGGTCTTCTTTTCCTTTACTAGTTGTATGACGGCCCAAACAGCAGGGTCGTCTTGTAAGTAATCTCGAATGTGATCTCTCATAGATCCAGTAATTCTACTTGCTTGGAGTTAAGCTAAATAGCAAAGATTGGCATACTCTGCTTTTCGACTGAGGGTGTCAGCTGCTCGATTCGATTGGCCAGACTTGTGCTCAAAATGAAAAACGAATTCTGAGATAAGTTCATGCCAACGCACTTGTTTGGAGGTCAGTTTTGGTTGCTCAAAGAAATGACAGATTGCGCTGTTGTCTGTCTTTACTATAAACTTTGATCCAAGCAGGTATTGTCTCTATACCCGAAGGCAGTGTTGTAACAACCCGAATTTCTTAACCATTTTTAAGAGTACATTAATATTCACTAAAACAATTTCAGAGCTTAAATTGTTCTTTCAAAACCAATCTTGTCGCAAAAGAGTTATCAGAGTGCCAAAAATCCAATCGTTACAAAAACTCTTTTTTTTGTCGTTCATTAAATAGTGAAGAACTATTTCTTTAAAAGTTGTGGAAGTGTAACTAAACGAGAAATCTACCTTTACGAAAAACAAGAAACTATGATTAATAGTTTAACCGAAAACGAAATTGAAAACATAATTTAAGATCCAAGGTTTTGAGTTTCCAAATAAGGCCTACATAATATTCCGAATATCCAAGTAAAGGCAATAAAAAGGAAAATTTAACGTTCGTAAAAAAGGTAACCATTCGACATTAGCCCTTACTAAGTTTCTTCTTCTTTCATTTCTTCGTGTCGTACTACTACTCCGTTAGCGTCTCTATCGGACCTACCGCAGGCTCCACCGGTATGACCTCTTCTTTAACTCCTGGCATGATCACCTCATTACCTACACCACAAGTAAGGATGTGAGCTTTCGCCCAGTAAGGAGATGGGGGAAAACAATTTATGCATTTCTTTCTTTAATTCTTCTTGGAATGGGGGCCACCCAAACCAATTCTTTCGTTACGTTTTTTGGTTCTTGGTTCTCAACTCGTACTTCGAACTGGAGATTGGGGGTTGCCCTTTGAGATGACCTAGTTGATCAGCTTCTAACCTCCTGTGTGCGTACTAGTCCATTTCCCGACTTGGTGAGGGTGTATCCTAGCAGCTAGATTAGATCTGGACTACCCATCTACCCCAACTCCCTATTCGTTCCCTTTTTCCGGCGTATCCCGCCTTCTGGGTTCTTTCTCTTTTCGACGTATCCCACCTTTAGAGTTCTTCCTCCTTCTGGCGTATCTTGCATTTAGAGTTTCTTCCCTTCTGGCGTACACCGCCTTTAGGGTTTCTTCGGTGATGGGCATATCCCGCTCATCCCGACATTTTCTTATTCTTAGCATTTTTCCTCACTCATGCATGTGGGTACCACCCCTAAAGGGTACCCCCTACTTGGTTTCTATTAACATGAACTTAGCCTAACTTCTTCAAAATAAATAACGCACGTATGGAAAGTGAATGACATCGCTTTAGGGAATCCACAGTAAACAAATGCATAAACGAATACAAGCACGTTCTTCCATATAAAAGTAATGACGACTTTTAACTAAACATACTATTAGTGTTCACTATCCCAAAACAGATCATGCTCTCATACGTAAAGAAAGTATCGACAACATAGAACAATTAGCTAAGGATAACAGATGTGCATTGAAATCACTATGCAACAGAAGATTATGATCATCGAAACGTGCCTCTAATTGACTATTCAACAGACATACGTTCAACCAATCATGCTTTCAACCAAACTCATCAACAGAAGAATGTATACAGCTAATTGATCATGTTGACAGAAACGTAAACACCTACGCATGGCTTTTCGATGGATAACGTACAGTGAGCTACATGGAAAATAAACGGCAGAATCAAACAACTTTTTATGCTTCTAATCGATTTAAACAGCAGAAGATGCGAGCGAGTGAACATGCTTCTAAACGAACATAATCACGATAGTGCAACCAAGAGGGCAACGTAATATGCATTTTAAACTACTAAATAACAACAGCAAATCAAGGAATACGGGACAGTTAAGCATGCTCTTGACAGTAGAGAAACACAGTAGCGAAACGAATATCCAAACATGTGTTAAATCAACTAATGCAACAACATTTCTTTTTATGGAATAACAAACGATTGGCGTGTTTTCGACAGCAAAGGAAACAACAGCGAAACGTGCTTCTCAAATAATGGTTATTGGTAGAAAAATGAATGCCAACTATGCCTCTAATTGACACAACAGTACACATACGATCGACTAGGAATGTCAACTGAGAAGTATCAAAATAGCACATAAGAACTTTTTTTTTTTTTTTAAATCCATTGAGAATCCATAGTCACAGTTACTAATCAACTAAAACCATGCTTCCAAAACATAATAGCAGAAATGACGATAATGGAACAGCTATAGTTATGCTTTCCGTTTTCCTATAATGTCAGCGAACAATGCGTCAACAGAACAGTGAACATGTAACCAAAAGAAAGATCTACACACACAAGCTGATAACTCGAAAGCTTTTCATAAAAACGAAATCACCATTAGTTGCGATAATAGGAGCTCTTGAATCAGTCATTCATACTTTTCATCTATTCTTTAGCACTTCAGACATGGATTCTCATTTCCATTCATATTTCCTTAGAACTGTCTAGGTCTCATCCTTTCGTTTTCTTGCCGTTTGTTTATTGAAACATTAACAGCAACGTAATAGAAAGGAAATACACAGAGAACATCTACCACGCGAAGAGTAAAGGCAGTGACAATTATTGATGGAAGACAAGGAAGTTCATCAAGAAATTTTCCTACGTATACTACCAATTACAGCGATTAAACTATCAAGCATACCCATACTCACACACTCTATTACTTGGGTGTAGGGCCTCCAACTAGCCAAGACTACCCATATCCTTACCTTTGAAGACACGGCAGCTCTCCTTCCAGCTCCAACCTTGAAGACACGGCAGCTCTCCTCCAAAACCCTCCCAGGAAATCATGAAGAAGAAGAAGGGAGGAGATGCTGAGGGAGAAATAGGCTCCTCTAGGGGAACCATTCGTACACTGGCCGGAGGGAGGGGCAGGCGACAACCTCTGCAGGTCGAGATCGTGGGTGTGAGGGTCATCGTGCTACGCTCCTATTGGTTCTCCATCATTTTCTCTCTGATTAAATTCTTATTCTGTCGTTTATCTGTTACGATTTGGACGCGATGCGGATGACTTAGTCTCGTCCGCAAGACCAGAATCCATAGGCTAAAACCTGACTTCGGACGAAAACTGGTGTCCCCACCCCCCCCCCCCCCTTTTCCATACCATCCACAGTCCACGTTCGGACGCCATCCCACGTCCGCATGTAGCGTCTGAAAGTGTCTAAGAATCGGACAGATTCAAATCGAACGACGCATCGACTAGTCCGCAGTCGTCCCAAGGCGTCTGAATGTCTCCAGACTTAAAACAGATTCGATGCAAACACGTCCTGTCTCGTCCGTATCATCCGCACGTGTCGACCAAATGTGTCCCGAGGTTGGATAGATTCAAATCGGACGACTCGCCACCTCATCCGCCGTCGTCCGGAACTCCTCAGCACAGTGAGGTTAGCACACCATAAGGCGTCCTGAGTCATCCCCAAACCTGGGCGATGTCCCAGATATGTTGCGGATGACATATTGTGTCCGCAGGCATCCCAATAGCCCACAATTCCATTTCTTTTGCATTTTTTGCCCAAGTCTTTGTCCGGGTTAAATTTCCACGAAATTATACGCCACAACTTAACGCATATAGGAATGATGTAATTATATATATATATATATATGCAAATTCTTATCTCTGAAGTTTAGTTACATCATTTAGCGAAAAAAGTTAGGATCGGGTTGTTACAAGTGTACAACAGCCAACATTTCTTTTTTTGATGCTATGTATCTTCTTTCAGCTTCTTTTAACTTGCGGCTTTCATAAGCAATAGGATGGCCATTTTGTAGTAAGACTCCTCCGAGTGCAAAGTCAGATGCGTCAGTTTCGACTTCAAATGGCAAAGTCACATCCGTTAGAGCTAGAACTGGACTTTGCATCATAGCTTCTTTTAATTTAGAGAAGGCTATTTGGCATTCTTGATTCCACTTCCAAGGGACTCCCTTCTTTAACAGTTCGGTGAGGAGTGCTGCCTTCTTAGAGAATCCTTCCACAAACCGCCTATAGTAATTTGCAAGACCAAGAAAGGAACGCAATTCTGTAACAGAAGTGGGGTTTCTCCATTCTTGGATTGCCTTGACCTTGTCAACATCCATGCGAGGCTGACCTTGTTCAATGATGTGGCCAAGGAATCCAATACTTTTCTGAGCAAATGAGCACTTTTCCCTCTTTACGTACAATTGATTTTGTCTCAGCTTCTCGAAAACTAGACGAAGATGAACTTGATGCTCTTCAATACTCTCGCTATAGATCACGATGTCGTCCAAGTATACCACTACAAACTTATCAAGGAATTCATGGAATACTTGGTTCATTAGAGTACAAAAAGTTGCGGGAACATTTGTCAATCCAAAGGGCATCACCAAGAATTCAAAAGCTCCATATCTGGTCACATAAGTCTTCTTTTGCTCATCACCTTCTGCAATCCTGACTTGATAATAGCTCGAACGCAAGTCGAGCTTTGTGAAATATTTTGCCTTGTACAGTTGATCAAAAAGATCTTTGCTGAGTGGGATGAGATACTTGTTCTGAATAGTGACTTTGTTCAGGGCCCGATAGTCAATACACAAGTGTAAGCTACTGTCCTTCTTCTTTTGCAACAACACAGGTGCTCCAAACGGCGCTTTTGCAAGTCTGATGAACCCTGTTTCAAGTAATTCATCTAATTTTTTTCTCAACTCGGCCAATTCTGGTGGAGCCATTTGATAGGGTGCCTTGGCCGAGGGTTTAGTTCCTGGGGTGAACTCAATCTGATGATCGATGTCCCTGTGCGGAGGTAGTGATTTCAGTAAACATTCGGGCATAGTACTCTTGTATTCTTCAAATACTTTCATAATTTCATATGGCACTATTTCTTCTCTGCCTTCATCCATGATCGAAGGAACGAGGATATATGTGGGCTCTTGATTCTTCAATCCCTCTTGGTTGCTTGAGAATAGCGGGAACTACTGTTGGGTTGTTCCCAGTAAGTACCATGCACTTAGCCGATGAGATGGGGATGACTTTGTATTCCATCAAGAATTCCATCCCTAATATACTATCAAAATCATCCATTTGTGCCACAATGAAGTTAATTGGTCTCGTCCACGTGTTGAGTTTTAGCTGAGCTCTTTTTACCACCCCAACTACTGGCATTGCTTTTGCATTTACCATTTTCATCTTACCAGCATTCTTTTCCAGCTTTAGACTTAAGCGGCGAGTTTCCTTTTCCGTGATAAAATTATGTGTGGCTCATGAGTCAATCATAGTGCTTTTGACAGCTCTATTATTGACAAGGCTTTCCACATACACGAGGCCTTTATCTGAGGTCTTTTTCAACTCTGCCATCTGTTGTTGAACTACTGATAAGAAGGTCATTGTCCCTACTTCAGCTACTTCCATAGGCTCTTCTTCGACAACCCCTTCAGTTGGGTTGTCGTTATGCATTGAGGCTTGTAATGCTGTTAATGCTGACCTATGAGGGCATTCTGCAACTCGGTGCAATCCCTTGCATAAGAAGCAGGACATAGGTCTATTCGGTGGTCGTGGATTACTAGCCCCTTTCCATGTCTCCTGGTTTTCTCTTGGGACCAATGACTTTCTTTCAGTAGTGCTTGTAGTTGGCTTCGGGCCTCTTGTATTGTTTGAGGTGCTCAGAGTATTCTTCTTCTGGCCAGGATTTTCGTTGGTATAATCAAACAATCTTTCAGCTACAGCGAGAGAACTCGAGAGAGTCTATACTCTCTATTCATATAACTTTGTTCTGGCCCAAAGTTTCAGTCCTTCAATGAAGGTGAAGATCTTGTCTTTTTCTGACATGTCTCGAATATTTAGCATGAGGCCTGAGAACGTCTTAACTTATTCACGAATGCTGCTAGTCTGTTTTAGTTCTCGTAATGAACGACGTGCATTGAACTCAACATTTTTGGGGAATAATTGATCATTCAACTGCTTTTTGAGCTTTTCCCAAGTATCGATGACACAATCACCATTGGAAATGTCATTATATTTTGACCTCTACCAGAGTTTTGCATCTTCAATAAGATGCATCGTGGCCAAGGTCACCTTTGACTCTTCATCAGTTTTAGCTGCTTTGAAGTATTGTTCCATGTCAAAGATGAAATTTTCAATTTCCTTGGCATCGCGGGCCCCCCCAAATGATTTTGGCTCGGGGATTTTCACCCGGCTACGTTCAACCGAGCTTAAAGCTTGCTCTTGGTTTCCCATAGCTCTCATAGTGACATTCAACTTGATGTTTATTTCAACAATCTCAGCTTTGAGAGATTCGAACATCACTTTGAAGTCTTTCATCAAGACAGTCAGGGTGCTTGATAGTTGAGTATGAGCATGGTCGATCTCTTCAACGCGCTCCAGGACCCCAACCATAGCACTCGTGCAACTTTCTCCGACGAATTCTTTTTCGGCATGGTTTCTTGCGATTTGAGCCAACTGGGCTCTGATACCAACTATCACGGTTCTACTTTCAAGAGACTTAAGAAGGACCGTGCGGCACTCGTTGTTAAGGGGAACAACGAGTCAGCCTACGAAGTGTGCCAACAACACCAATTGCCCACGACGTTAAAGAGAGCTTTGTCTCTAACGAGCTAGCAATAAGCGAGCGAGATTAATAGAAAAGAGCGTCATTGAGCATAGTGAGCATAGTTTGCATGTAAAAAGCATTATCATTGATTGTCAGCAAATTACATTGGGTAGGGGGTCTACGTGCAGTCATACCTCTCCCCCTAAATAGCAATCTGCTCCATTTCCACTTTGGCAGAAATGAACATGCCAAAGTGGCGAAGATTCACTTGCCAAAAATAAAAATTTAAAAATAAAAAAGAATTGCTAAGAATAGAAGGAATCTATTCTAGCAGCATGGACGGCCATGAACAACACGTCCTAGACAAGCTCGGATTCTTACACACTACAACAACAATTAACACAATTTCATGAACAGTGAAAAATCTGCACAAAAATCATCGAGAATAAGCGAATAGGAAAGGAGTTTAAGATGATCCACACATGCAATTGTTTGAGTTCCAAAAATTAGTAGACATGAACTTCGATATAATCAGATCTCTGTATATCAAAAATTAAGATCATCTCCAACTAAGAATAGTAAACTAGTCGTTCGCCCGGAGAGGATCATACACGAGTTTTGATAGCCCTTCATCCCCACTTGTTTCTCCAAGGGGGCAGCTCTAATTTTAAGTGGACTCCACAAATCCTAAACTCATTTTTCATCTGACTAAACACAATCAACAGTTAGAAGAAGCAGATGACTATAATCTCCTTTCCCTGTTGATGGAGAAGTAATCCTTTTCTAATCGAAAGCCAACACTTTCTATGATTCGATTCTTATCAGTTTGATTGAGAGTGAACGATTACATGCACCCAATTTAAATGAATGGAGATGTAAATTGTTCCATCGAAAATTGAATACAAGATGTCCTAATCAGTTCAGAGAATACAAGCATGACATCATATGGGTTTTCTTACCACATAAATTCCAAATTATTTTCTTGGAATTAGTTCTCCACCAATTTTCATCCAGCATGGGGAGGATGGTACAACTTCTCTGCTCTTGTTGACAAATCTCAGTAGTTAAAAACTCAAAAAAAAAAAAAAAAGGAATAATTAATGAAGTTCTCAATTCAAACAAAAGTGAATGCCTATCAATATTTGATAATAGAACAAACAGAATCTTGTGTGTTAAAAGTGAATGGCCAAGTAGCAGCACATACAAACTGGAAAACAACTAAGCAGCCTTCAAGATTAGTCTACTTTAAAAATTAAAAATTGAACCACGAATAAACTCATTGCACTTTTGGTTTTCCAAAAAATACCCACAAAAATTTCTTCTAGCGCATCGTTTCTCTTTTTTCTTGTCTGATCCCAGTGATTATTCAAGTACCTACAACAACAAAGTAAACATGGTAGCAGGTCTGAGAATTTTTGTGCCTGCAACGACATAGTAACAGAAAACTTTCTCCCTCACCCTCTCTCATGCAGGGTTATTATACACTGCCGAACAGCAAAAATTAAAGAGAAGGCATTTAACAATAATAATGCACACGATACATAAACATTATATTCTCTAGCTAAAAAAGACATGTTTAGTCAGAATGTGCAATCATTGTGATAGGAATCTGTTACCTTACCTTCTCTTGATTCTCAATTATAGAACACAACACACAATTTCACACTACAATTAGAGAAATTCTCACAAGTTTACACCACCTTTGAAGAATAAAAGAGTCTGCAATCCCTTTCCTACTTTCCTTACTTTCCAATTCAATTCTTCCGTAACTGTTCTTACCCAACTTCCCCCTCCTTTTTATTTTTTAAAACAACCCCAAACATATTACAAAAACACCTCTAATTAACTTCTAATAACTTCTATTTACGCCTACTATACCAATTATGAATAGGAGGCTTCTCTTTTCTAATATTACCCCCCGCCCAATCAGGCACTTTGTCCTCAAGGTGAAAATTAGGAAACTGATTTTGAATATTAAGAAAAGATTCTCATGTCACATCTTCTTTAGGCAAACCTTTCCATTCAATAAGAACTTCTAAGAACTCTTTACCACCAAAAGCAGTCTGTCGCACATCAAGGACATGAAGCAGTTCCACCAAAAGCTCCAAATCAGAAGATAATTGAGATGGAATATCCGTAGAAGCAATGGAAGTGCCAATGGCCTTTTTAAGCTGAGAAACATGAAATACCGGATGCATACTGGTAGTAGCAGGAAGAGTAAGCCGATAAGCCACCTGATCAATTTTAGCCTCAATAGGAAAAGGACCATAGAAACAAGGACTTAATTTTTCATTTCGTCTCTTCGCCACAGACTTATGGCGATAAGGTTGTAATTTTAGATAAATTAAATCGCCAATGGCAAAATGAACATCACGGCGTTGAGAATCAACTGAAGCTTTCATAAGAATTTGTGCTTTTGTTAGTTGTAACTTCAATTCATCAAGAATCTTATCACGCTCCTCCAAAAGATGTTCAACAGAAGCCACCTGTGTAGAACCAATGCCATAACGAACCAATGGAGGTAGTGATCGACCATAAACAATTTGAAAAGGTGTAGTCTTTGCAGCCGTATGAAATGAAGTATTATACCAATATTCTGACCAAGGAAGCCAACGACGCCAACGCTTAGGTTGAGAGTGGACGAAGCAACGAAGATAAGTCTCTAAACAGCGATTGACAACTTCAGTTTGTCCATCGGATTGAGGATGATAAGCAGTACCATGTTGCAAAGAAGTACCTAGTGCTTTAAAAAGTTTTTTCCAAAAATGACTCATAAAAATCTTATCACGATCGGAAACAATTGAAGAAGGAATACCATAGAGCCGAATAATTTCTGTAACAAATACATCAGCAACAGTTGCAGCTGTAAATGGATGACACAGAGGTAAAAAATGTACATATTTGCTGTGTCGATCAACAACCACAAAAATAGTATCAAAGCCTTCAGAACGAGGTAATCCTTCAATAAAATCCATGGAAATATCTTCCCACACTTGATTCGAAAAGAGGTTGTAAAAGTCCTGCCAGAGACATTGCTAAATATTTTGTTTGCTGACAAGTAGGGCAAGATGATACGAAATCACGGACATCTCTATGCATACCCAACCAAAAGAATTCAGCAGATAAACGTTAAAAAGTTTTAGCAATGCCTGCATGTCCACCCACCGAACCACTATGAAATTCTTGCAATAGCAAAGGAATTAAAAGCGAACCTTTAACAAACACCACACGATTGTTGTAGAACAAGTGATTATCAATCAAATGATAACCCATGGGAGGATCCAACTTTTGAAGCAGTTTCGCCTTAATAGCACCCATATGTAGACTCTTTACAATTTCTTGATCAATTTGATCCCAAGGAAGAGAAACCATAGAAGCTGTAATACCCATAAAAGTCACATCAAGACGGCGTGATAGTGCATCTGCAGCTTTATTTTCTAATCTCGGTCAATATTGAATTTCAAAGTCATACCCAAGAAGTTTAATAATCCATTTTTGATGCTCTGGATTAATAACTCTTTGTTCCAACAAAAATTTAAGACTCCTCTGATCCGTACGAACCACAATTGTTTCCATTTTTTAACTGCAAACACTATAGCCATTAGTTCCCGTTCATAAATAGATTTTTGTTGAACTCGAGAAGATAAAACATGACTATAAAACGCAATGGGTCGATGGTCTTTCATTAATACTGCCCCCAATCCATGTCCCGACGCATCGGTTTCAATAACAAAAGGCTTTGTAAAATCAGGAAGTGTCAAAACAAGTACCGTGGTCATTGTTTGTTTGAGTTGTCGAAAAGCATTTTCAGCTAGTGGTGACCAAAGAAATTTATCTTTCTTTAATAAATCTGTTAATGGCCATGCAATCTGACCATAGTGTTCAACAAATTTGCAGTAATAGCCTGTCAAGCCTAAAAATCCGCGGAGCTCTTTCACATTGCCAGGTATTGGCCAATTAATCATAGCTGCAATTTTGGTTTGATCAACAGAAACTCCTGCACCAGAAATCATATGACCCAAGTATTCGAGTTGCTCTCGAGCAAATAAACATTTTGACTGATTAGCAAATAATTGGTGTTGTTTGAGTGTCTTCAAAATTTGTTGCAAATGAATCAAATGTTCTTCCATCGAACGACTATATACCAATATATCATCAAAGAAAACCAGCACAAATTTATGGAGAAATTTTCTGAATACATCATTCATGAGACCTTGAAATATAGATGGTGCATTGGTAAGTCCAAAGGGCATCACTAAAAATTCATAATGCCCCTCATGAGTTCGAAATGCTGTTTTGTGAACATCTTCTCGTCGAACTCTAATTTGATGATGCACAGATTTGAGATCAAGTTAAAAAAAAAACCTGAGATCCATGTAACTCATTAATAAGTTCATCAATAATGGGAATCGAAAATTTATTAGCAACTGTAACTTTATTTAAAGCTCGATAATCAACACAAAAGCGCCAGCTACCATCTTTCTTCTTAACTAGTAGTACTGGACTCGAAAAAGGACTCTCACTAGGTTGAATAATTCCAGCTTGTAACATTTCGCCAATTAATTTTTCAATTTCATCCTTTTGGATTTGAGGATATCGGTATGACCGTACATTTACTGGATTCGTCCCCTCTTGTAGCACAATAGCATGATCTTTGATTCGCTGCGGAGGTAAACCATGCGGTAGTGTAAAAACCATTGCAAATTGCAAGAGAAGATTTTGAAGCTCCAAATTATCTGCTATATGAGAATCAACACTCGTGTCAACCGACCCTAATTCAATGAGCAAACCCATTCCATCATAGGTAAGTGCTTTAAAGAGGGCCTTGAAAGAAACTTGCGTTTTACATAACGTCGGATCCCCAATCAATACCCTTTTTTGTGAGTCATATTCAAATTTCATGCTAAGCTGTTTCCAATTAGTTTGAATATCTCTCAAAGTTGTCAACCATTGCATACCCAAAATAACATCGGAACTACCCAATTCCAATGGCAAGAAATCATCAATTATTTGCATGCCCTGCACTGATAATAATAATTCTCGACATACAGCATCACCTTTAATAGTAAATCTCGTACCCGTCATAACTCCGTATCGTTTAATTTTATCAATGGCAATACCCAATTTAGTTATTAATTCAGAGCTCACAAAATTATGGGTGGCTCCACTATCAATTAAAATAATTACTTCATGACCTCGTAAGTCACCTTTCATTTTCATGGTTCGTGGAGACGTGAATCCCACAACAGAATTGGCTGATAACTCCACCGCAGCCTGATCCGTGTCTTCTTTATTTTGGTTCTCAATAAAATCATCAATTTCCTCCTTATCTTGACAAATTAAAATTTGTAATTCCTTCGCTTTACAACGGTGTCCAATACTGAATTTTTCATCACAATGGAAACACAATCTTTTTGCTCTTCGATCTTGTAATTCAGCATCTGTGAGCTTCTTAAAAGGTTTGTCAAACTTAGGAAATACCGGTTTATTCGTCGGAAGTTCGATCTGACCAATATTATTGATAACCCTTGTACTGCTGCTTGACGGGCTATAAGGAACTCGAGATTTTGTTGGCGGATATCGGAACGAATTTAAAAAAGTCAATTTGTCTTCAATTCGCTGGGCAGTGAGCATTATTCGGCCCAAACCTGTTGGTTTGAGGACATGTAGCTCGGCCCGAACTTCAGCACTTAACCCATTGAGAAACTGTGCTTCCAGAATTGCTTCTGGAACATCGGTCAACGAAGATGCTAACCTCTTAAACACCTTCCTGTACTCTCTCACCGAAGATTCTTGACGCACAACCAAGAAACGTTCCTCCAAGGAACCTTCCAGACTCGAGCGAAATCGCTCTAGTAACTGAAGTTTGAAGTCCGACCATGAACGGAAAGGCCGTTGACCGTCTTCCCACTGAAACCAAGCGAGGGCTTCGCCTTCCAAACAGACAGCCACAGCTTCAAGCTTTTCTGCTTCAGACATGCGGTTCAAGGAGAAAAATCGCTCCACTCGATAAACCCATTCATCGGGATTGCCGCAGTAAAAAATCGACACTTCTAGTCTACGGGTATGGACCTCCATCCGGTTACTCTTTTCCGGCCATTTCCTCCCTTCTGGTTCGTTGTTACCCATAAAGGCTGCGGTTTCATCTGATTCATGCATCTTGCGGTGATCTGGAAAAGACCCAATTGGAATGTCATGATGGCGTATAGACAAATCCTCCAATCTGCCTAATATTGCCACAACGCTTTTCTTCAAACTAGCCAATTCTTCACGGACAAATTCCATTTCTTCGTCACCCACTTGTTCATTCATTGTCGGTAATGTCCCTTCTCCCTTCCGGCTAGTCATAGAAGGTATGCTCTGATACCAATTTGATAGGAATCTGTTACCTTACCTTCTCTTGATTTTCAATTATAGAACACAACACACAATTTCACACTACAATTAGAGAAATTCTCATAAGTTTACACCACCTTTGCAGAACAAAAGGGTCTGCAATCCCTTTCTCACTTTCCTTACTTTCCAATTCAATTCTTCCGTAACTGTTCTTACCCAACTTTACCCTCTTTTTATTTTTTAAAACAACTACAAACATATTACAAAAACACCCTTAATTAACTTCTAATAACTTCTATTTACGCCTACTATAACAATTATGAATAAGAGACTTCTCTTTTCTAACACATTGTCTGTATCAATCTTGCAAAT
Source organism: Begonia loranthoides (assembly GCA_022433065.1). NCBI lineage: Eukaryota > Viridiplantae > Streptophyta > Magnoliopsida > Cucurbitales > Begoniaceae > Begonia > Begonia loranthoides. The sequence goes on from CM039470.1 coordinate 2,871,985, forward strand.
TTTTAAATAAACTGGAAACATATTGTCAGGTTTCCTATAGAGTAAGAAAACAAGATAACTCAAATCCAAGTATTGGATGATAGCAGCCTCAAATTATGATTAAAAGTTAGTTGGTTAAGAATTAAAGACACTAACTGACAACATAGGATTGCAAGGTAAATTGTTGATTGGGCTCTCTGTTATCCACTCAGTCACAAAGATCCCCATTACTATGTACATACTGAAAGCAAAATATGGGAAACAAAAAAAAAACACCTATGATGTGGAGATAGTCTCCTGCTTTGGATGTTTGAATGTCCTTGTGCATCACCCGTATTTTCCATTCCTACCTCTCAATCCCACCCAATTTCTTTTTATCAACCAAACTTGTAAAAATAACTCCCTTGCTTACCTCAATTAAACAATTAGATTGATGTGGATATCAGTAATAGCAAAAGTGCTATGTGGATATCAACATGAGGTAAAAGAAAGTACAGGCGAAATGGATTACTGTGAATAAAAGTATGGGCTAACAAACCCACTTCTATCATGATCCTAGAAATAGTAACACGCACAAAGATACTACTAGCAATCCTGACATGTATGGCAAAAGGTACCATGAGATAGCTCACAACAAGTCCGCAACTCAACAGTCAGGTGGAAGGTCAAGCAGGTAACAGCCATCACATTAATGGGCAAGAGTGAATGCGTGCATCCCAGTTCTCCCAAATTCCTAAGACAGATGGAAAGGAGCATTTAAAAGATAGACTTGAATTTGAAAGATACTAACATTAGTAGGAAGAAATATGTGACTAATATTAATTAGAAAAATACTATAGGCAAAAGAAACAAAAGTAGACAAAAGGAAACCTACACTGTGTTCTCCCTACAAAATGGCTAATATAAGTTTCCACCTCTATGGAACTGTCGACCACATTGAAAATGCATTCCCTAAATAATCGTGAAGCTAGTGTCCAACACTTAGTTTCGATTAAAATTTCAGCAATTGAAACCCATAAAATTACTATGCGATGGACCTTTAAATCAGATAAAACATAATGCTGAAGTAAAAACAAACAGATCAATAATTATTTTCATTCGCATTACTTCTCTTTCTGAGCAACCAGAGTGTAAATTCGTCAAGCACTGAAGCTACGAAGTGAAATTAAACATAATACTCAAACTTTCTCACACTTTAATCAAGGGCATAAAAATCCTGTAAGTAAACAACCAAAACGTTAAATAAGAATCTGCGAATTATATGGTAAAAGCGTCTCCAATTTATTCTCTTGGCAACGAGGTCTGTGTAAAACTTAATGCAATAGTTCGAATACTCAAACAATGGAAACACACCTAGCGCACGATTATTCAACTCAAAATTGTCATTGAGTACAAATAAAGATTTTCATTACTCGTTTCAATGCCGTAATTCATTGTATTCAAATAAAAAGGAGCAAAAAAAAAAAAAGCACTAGAAAAGACCTCGAAGCGGAAAAGGCGAAGCAGCGGGATTGGGGGCGAGAAGAGGCGGAAAGAGGTGGCGGTCGAAGACGAGAGAAGGAAGCATTAGAACGAAGCGGCGAAGCCCTAACTGAGGAAATCAACGATCGACAGAGCGATCCAGAGCACCAAGCCATCTTTTCCTTCCTCTGGCAATTGCTTCGGGGATGGGAATAGCGCAGCAGTGCAAGTTTTTGCAGGGGGTTTTGGCGAAGGTGGCCAAAGCCGCTTGATGTGAATCAGACGACAGCAGTGCTTCCAGAGTTTATTTGAATTATTTAAATAATATAATTGCCCAAATATTGTCCATATAGTGTTGTTGATGCCATCAACGAAGAGAGTTCAAAGAAGAGAGGTCGTTCTCACACATTTCAACTGACCGTTGAAAGTGTAAACCAGGCCGGCTGATAAATTTGCAGTGACTGAAGCTCCTCTGTAATGCAATCTCGTTTCACAACTTTCCTTCTCCGATCTCGTGAAGATCTCCCTCTTTCCAGCATATGTTTACCGTCACCTTCCCTCGCGCCTTCAATCCCTTGACGCACCCGCTCAACCATACATCGCGCGGAAGAGCTGGCAGTAAGTAGACGTCTTTTCTGGTGCTCTGGACGAGCATTTCCGCCTCCGCAGCTGGAAATCTGGCGTCACAGGAACATGAAAAGGCAGAAAATGTACTATACTTAGTGCGAAGAGTACCAAAAAATGGTTTTTGAAGATATTTCCGGACGAAATAAACAATTTTCATGACAAACAAAAAACAGCTTTCAAAAACATGTTTTGTTAAGTTGTTTCCGAGTGTTGGCTCTTCTTTTCACTTTGAAAAAACAGAGAGACGAGATAAGATTAATCTATTCGCATGTTAAAAGACATAAAAATTGAGCTCACCCAAGGTTGCCATCTATCTGAAAAGGGGGATGGGCAGTGAACAAATTGCTGTACAATCCGCCTTCAAAATCACCCTCGCGATCAGGATCGACCAGATCGATCAAATGCTTTACCATTCGATAAGCACCATCTTTGTTGCGCAGTCGGGCCCATAACGCAATTTTCCATACGCTACACCATCCCGGACCCTCCTCTCCTGTATTAACGTAGGCAAACAACATTTACCAATCGACGAAGAACTTATGAAATATTCATCGGCGGTCGTAGCAGAAAATCGGACCTCTTTTACGTATTGTATTATCTGCAGCTTTACATAGGTCTGGAGTTTTCTCCATGGTGATTGTGTGGCCCGGATACAGCCCAAATAGGTGCGATACATGCCGATGATGCACATCTGGATCTTCAAAGTCGATTGCCTGCGTGACAACTTCAAAAACTTTGGACTACATTAAACTTCGTTAATGACATGATTACGAGCACTAACCCATTCCATGATCGATCCATCTCTCGCTATTTTTGTAGGCAACAATCGAGCTTGAGCCTCGTGGACTTTTTTGATAAGATGGTCGTCACTTTTTCCCAAAACCTGTAGAATAAAATCTTATCATGTAAATTAGAAGAGAGTTTTAGAGTTTAAAAGACTCGGGCTAACAGTAGGTTCACATTACTAACCTCTGCAGCAGATATGATAGAAGAGAAAACCTCTTTTATTATTGACATGTCCATGGTGGTTGAGTAACTCACACTGGCTGCCTTTCCATCCGCAGCAATGAACATGTGCTCCGGAGACGTCGATGGGTTTGTTTCGAGAAATTCCCCAATGCCTTCGACAAGCCGATCTAGCAGAAACGTTACACATCCTTCCACCAAAGGATATGCCTTGTTTTTTAGAAAATCCTACTTCAAAATTTAGACATTAGAACAAGAATGAAACCCGATAAATCAAAAGCCGACATGCGAATATCATGCTCAAACGTATCAGATAAACTTTGTAAGAAAAAACACAAATTTTTACTTTGTCCAATGTGTAAGTATAATGTTCCCACAAATGGGTGCAAAGCCATGCTCCTCCCATAGGCCATAGCGCCCAAACGGCCTCTCCTCGATCCGGCGAAGTTTTCGCCCATATATCCGACACTTGATGTGCAACCCAACCACTAGTTTGGTAATTCACCTACAATGATATACAAAGAAAATCAGTGTTTACTCAACTGTGATATTTCATTCTTACGGAGGATCAAGACTTAAAACTAAGTAATAATATCATAATCTCATATTTTTTTGGTATAGTTGTGAGACATCATTTATAAGTAAGATTTCATCGTCTAATAACTTTTAGGGTAAAACCCAAGAACATAGTCGTACAACTGTAGACTCAAAGCGAACAATATTATACTAATCGATAGAAATCAGGATGTTACAGTCAGAAACCGAACCGTAAAAATGCATTGTTGTTCGGATAATTTTTCTAAAGTAGCTCTCGAAAAAACTTAGAAAGCGGAACCACATACTTTTGAAGTTTTGGTGCCATTGACAGACAGAGAGGAAATATAGTCGAACAATGGCTGCTGGCACTCACTAAGGTTGCAAGGAAGGGAAGACCAATAGTTCATTTGAAGATTTATGTTCAAGTGAGGAGCACCACTGAACACACAACAAAGTGGGTCAAAAACAAACACTTGAGGCAGCATTTTAATGCAAATATCTCTAAATTTGTTCATTTGAGGCCACTTACTCCCAAGGAGGAGCAATATCCTTGTTCCATATCCCCTGAAGAGTTGCAGGCTGACTGGCTGAGTTCCTGGCCGGGAACAAGAGATGAGCAAATATCGGCCGAATTGGAATAGCAATGCAACCAGCGAAGGATCTTCATCGGTCCGATAAGATTTTACCCTCTGTGCAGTAGAAACCACCGTTTTTGACTCGGAAAAACCTGTCTTATGGCTTTTCGAGAGCTGCAAAGAGACGCGATGGAAGAGCCGTTGATAATCCTCCAAATGATGCGCATAAAGATTGGAATACGGCAGTGTTTTGATCGACTTCAACGCCTCGAGAGACTCTGCCAAAGGATCTGTCTTGGAGTCTGACGGCCGAGTAAATGGTCCATCAAATGAAGATGAAGCAACCACAAGTACTACAGCCCAATCCGAAGCTTCGACCCTTAGCTTCTTGTCGTCCAAAACTCGTATTACACCGTTGCTTTCGTTAATCTGTAAATCAAGAATTGCAGAAAATTGAATTCCCTGGGGATTTCCATTGGCATCAGTCTGCACAGTCTGTTCCATAATAATCTGATTCTGACCATTTACGCGTGAATTGTAAGGTAATTTGCTATCGAGAGATAGCGTGAACGATAAAGAACCAGATTTGCTTCCAGATATCTTGCTGGCAATAACTTGATCTGGGTATGAAACGAAATGCTCCCTCGAAAATTCTACACCGCCGACCGAGTACTTCACTCTGGCTGTTGCCGTATCCAAGTCCAACTCTCGACGATAAGAGTCCGATACAAATGCTTTGTGTGAATCGTCGAACTCTATCTTGATGTCGCCCAGAAGTTGGTAAACCTTCAAATGACAAACAAATTTGTTAAATATGATCCCACCATGAAACAGAAGTTCATTTTGAAGGTAGTAAGTGCAAGTACGGCGGACTGATTTCCAGAGAGCTTGACGGCTTCTGTTGTAGCTTCTGCATATTTGCCACTATCAACAAGTTTTCTGACCGCCATTAGAGCCTCTGGAGCATTTGGATTGGTGTAATCCCCAGGAGTTCCAGTCCAGAATGTATCCTCTACAATGATATGAGTAATTTTGAAGACTTTTATCTTTCTTATGCTTTCGAGACTGCAACTAAACATACGCCAAACTAAAAAAGGAATAATTTTGGAGAATCATTGGGAAGAATGCTACCATTGAGCTGGAGAGTTTCAGTAACCACCCCGCCCGACACCATGGCTCCGAGCCGGCCATTTCCGATGGGAATAGCATCAGTCCAATGCTTAGCCGGTTCAGAAAACGTAACCTTAAACGGCTCAGATCTTTCTGTTGAGAAAAACCACCTAAAACAAATATGCGGAATACGATTTTTTCAATCTTTCGTACCTAATTCGAATCACAAACAAATGTCGCATATGCAATAATAGTCAAGTGACAAACAACGCAAAACAATCACACGATGCACACCAATTTTAGCGTGGAAAACCCCAAAACGGGTAAAAACCACGGGACCGATTCGGCAGCTTAAAACTTCTACTATCAACAATAATAATGGGTACAATTATGTCTTAATACAGCACAATCATCACCTATCAAGATGGAATCAAGAGAGGACCAAAAACGAACAAAAAAATCTGATTTTTCTTATTCGTGTACAACCTGGAAGACGGACTTACAGAGCACGAAACACGATCTCTACCGTTCAGAATGTTGCCCAGAACGTCGCGAACACGCTGTCAAATTTTCAAGTTGATCCAACGGTCGGAACGATGGTAAATGGAGAAAAACCGAGACTGTAGGGGAAAAATCCGAACTTGCTCTCCGCTGCATTTTTCCTCTCGTTTTCTGCTGTTTTTCTTCTCTCTCCTCGGTGCTGTCTTTAGCCGACAAGTCAACACTTTCCTCCGCCTCCAACAAACTGGGGATGCACTGATCCAACCTTCGGAACCCAAACCCACTCTCCATCCTGCATTTCCACACAGAGAATTACTAACCCAGAACAAAAAGGAACAGATTTTCCTTCTCTCGTTTCAGTCGAGCATTTTCGTCTCCAATAAATAAAAACAACTCATGTTAGAGAGAGAAAGTAGAGAGAGGTAGGTGGGTGGGGATAAATCTCCTTGAATCGCAGAGACACCAATTGAGATTTTCCAAGGGGGCCCATAAAAGCGCAGGTTATCTTCATCACGAGATATGCATAAAGAAAGGGTACGATGAATAACGTTTTGCAGAGTCACAGCGAACGCGGCGCAAAGAATTGGACTTGCAGTTGAAGCCATGCCGACCAAACCTGCCAAAAGCTCTCTGAGACTGTCCTTGCGACACCACCATACTAACTCCGTAGCTTCACAGGGAAGAAAGGCAGGCAGCAACGAAGATAATGAGCAACTCCATTGATTTACTTCTCAGGTAAGAAAAGCTGTTAATGATGAAGATTATGAGCTATAATTCCTTACGAACAGTCATCTTTACGTCTCTGAAGCAGAGAAAAACAGGATTCTCTCATCGTGGAAGGTCGTTTCGTAAAGAATAATTATATTAAGGGAAAATGACAAATCAACCATCGTGGTTTGCGATCAATGACAAGTCAACCACTGTGGTATGTTTCCTAACAAGTTAACCACTAACGTATGTGAAAATGACAAATGCACCATCGCTGTCCGTAAAAAAAAGCTGATGGCCCCACCATGTATGCCTGGACGCCGCGGCGTCCAGGCAATTTTGGCCTGCACGCCGCGGCGTCCAGGCAATTTTGGCCTGCACGCCACGGCGTCCAGGCCAAAATGATTTTGAAATTAAAAAAAAAAAAAAAATTTATACTTAAACCAATTTCGCCCAAATTTCAAGCCCTAATCTGCAACTCTCGACAGACTTGCGACGAGGAGTGCGACGAGGAGAGGAGCTGCGTGCGACTAGGAGAGGATCTGCATGCGACGAAGAGAGGAGAGGAGCTACGTCCGACGACGATTTGAGGTAGATTTGTGTGTATATGTTGATGATTTGAGGTAGATTTGTGTGTATATGTTGATTTGAGGTAGATTTGCTGCGTTTCTTCGAAGTTTCTTCGAAGTCTCTTCGGCGCCGGTCACATTTCCGCGGCGTGCAGGCAATTTTTGGCCTGGACGCCAAAAAAAAAAAAATGGAAAACTAACTGAGACATGTTGTGTGGGTTATTATATTGCAGGTTGGTGAATTACTCTCAACTATCAGAATGCAATCCCGGATTAAGAAATTGACCTCCAAGCGTGGGAAGGCAACGATGGAGGCAGTTGAACCTGTTCAAACTGCGGCGTTCAAAGCCGATGTAGTGGCGGCGGTGGAAGAAACCGCTGAGCCTGAAGAAGGAGAAGCCGGCTGCTCCAGCGACCCGATCCAACCCGTTCAAGTGGGTTCAAGGTCGAAACTATATTGGAACCGGAATTGCAAAGCACGGTTCGTAGAAGATATCCAACGCCGTACCATTATTGTGTCCAAGATAGTAGATTTGGACTCATTCGCAGAGATGGGAATTGATCGTATGCTTGAGGCTGCTGGGTTAGCCGGGTTGTGCCGGATGAGGGGCAGTTATTGCGAGCGAGTTATACAATTGTTCTATGCAAATCTGAGCATCTCCACCCAACCCTTAGAGGTGCACACATATATTTTTGGACATGAGGTCAGGTTCACGGCCAATGATGTGAACATTATGCTTGGATGTGTGTTGGAGGAGCCAAGCGATGAATATTATCAGATGTCTCGGGCGCCACCATTCGTCAAACAAGGACGTGGGTTAGAGGTGATTAGATTGTTGCATCAGGATCCCGAGGTTGCCGAGTACAGCAAGCCAAAGGGCAAGGAGTTGAATGCCTTAGCCCGATTGATCCATCTGATAATGACGTACACAATTTTGCCCCGGAATGGGCATCGAGACCTTGTTACCAGCATGGATCTCTACATGCTAGAGAAGGTGTTCACGGGACAAAAGGTGGACATCGGATATATCATCCTGAGCCACATGCAAGAGGTGCTCAACAACTCAGCGAAGTCACTGCCGTACAACTGGCTCATCCAGAGTATCGTTGAGCAGTTAGGGGTCCCCATCCCGGAGACGGAACCTAGAATTGAAGAGTCCGTCAATGACATTTACAACAATTCATTAGTGGACCGAATGGGGATCACCCAAACTGGAGGGGAATGGATGCGCAAGTCAAAGAAGGAAGCAAGACATCCACCCCGGTCAGAGCCAAGGCATTCAGTCCCGTTTCCTGAACAACCTCCTCCTCCTCAGGCATCTCATTTTAGTTCGATGCCTGATGAGACGTTCGCTTGGATGAGCAGGATGGAGGAGCTCCACCATATGTCCATGACCCACATGCAAAAAATGCAAGAGCAGCTGCAAATGCAACAGGTCCAAATACAAGAAGCGGCCAAGCTCGCAGAAGATAGGTGGGCCATAGCACAACAATGGCATATGCAATCTGCCGAGTGGCATCGTGACATGGTGGCAGCCCTGAACCCAGGTGACAGGCGATCACCCCATTTTGCATCCGCGTCATCCTCCTCAGACGCACCTGATACGACATTTCGATTGTAAGTTAATTCCGTTGAACGCTAATTCCACTTTGTTACTTTATTTTGTTTCATGTAATGACATGTTTTTAATTGGCAGCAACCCTGTTGGAAGCAGCCAACATATTCCTCCAGCGGTGCCTCTGGAGCCGCCGCCCCTGAGAACTGTGCGCGTGGTATGTCTTTCATTTCCGTATATATGTGTGTTCATTAATGTTTACGCTCACCCTTTTTTGACATTTTGGTTGCAGGCTCATGATTTGATGAGTAAGTTCAAGGATTATTGTCAGGGTAATCTTCGAAGGAACATTGAGACATGCGCAATTCTTGGGGGAAAGCTGACCGACAATGAGTACGTCGTCAGCGAGATCATCTTCCCGGAGAAGAAGGGCACGGCAGATACTGTGAGAGGCCTTCATTGTGTGCTAGTTTATAAGCTTTTATCTAAGTACTCATCCAAACTTATATGCAGTGCTATGCGGTCGACGGCGCAGACGTACATGTGTTCAGACATCAACATGAACACGGTCTACTCACCGTAGGGTGGATTCACGTAAGTATTCAGCTCGCGTCTCCAGTTTACATTGATATCATATAATGCATTGTTTACATTGCAGACACACCCGAAACAAGATTGTTTTATGTCGTCCGTTGACCTGCACCAGCAATACGCGTACCAGAAATTACTGCCGGAATCCATATCCATTATCGTAGCTCCCACCGACAAACAGCGGTAAGAAGTTTCCCTTGTGTACATTCTTAATATTGCTTTCCACGTAATTGTTCCCTTTGCATTACAGGCCGTTCGGCGTCTTCCGGTGTACCCCTGCGGGGATGGAGGTGATAGGAAAATGCAAAATTAAGGAACAATTCCACCTGCACGAACCTCCAACCTTTAAGTATGAGGGGCCGTTGTTCGCCGGAGCAGATAGAGTATTTCTTGACCCGCACTTGTCGTTCCTGATCACGGATTTGCGCCCGAAACCGACCAGGAAGAAGAAGGCGTAGTGTAGGTCAATGATATGTTGTTAAAAAGATGTTATGTATAATTTACATTTAGTGGATGATTTGGATGATACTGGAACTGTTTGGGATTATTTTTTGTGCAGGATGTACGAGAGTAGCTTTGGGGGAGTAAAGAAACAAGGCATATTATATCAAAATTTTTAAAAAATTATGAAGTCAGGTCAATTGATTAGTTGTAACGCCCCTGGAATTGAAAAAAAAAACATTAACTTAGTAACCCAAAACTTTGAATTTGCAAAACTTCTTTTTATATCAGAAAAACACAACTTTACATCGGTGCCATTTCACTGTCATCTACATTTGTCGAAAGAAAAAACAATTGTATCACGGCAGGTTAAGGTCCACATTTGTGTACGTTTGTGTGGGAGGACCTTCCGTATCAGACTCCTGCAGATCACATTGAAAAGGAAATGAGCATATTTCAAATAACAATTGAAAGCATAACGTGATAATGCACGGACCTGCGTCTCATGAACTCTATCAGGAACTCTGAACCCCATAAAGGTGTCCTCCGACCTTCCTCTGCCGCCTCTGCCTCTCCCTGTGTTGCCACTGCCAGCCCCTGCACTGGATTGGCCTCCCCCTTCGCACGTGCGGGCATTGTGCCCCACACTACCACACCGCCCACACATGACGCTCAAATGTCTTCTGCTTAGCACTGTCCGGCTGGGGGCCTCGTCCACATCCCGTATTCGACGGACGCGCGGCCTTCCTGGAAGCCTTTTAAAAGGTGGTGGGATAATTGGATCAAGATTCGTCACAGGAAGCCACTCGATTGGTCCATTAAGGGGGCGGAGAAAGTGGGAGTACATCACCATGTATGTTTCCCGGTGATAGCACCAATGCACAAAATCCTCAGGAGATCTCCTCATGAAGTGAATGCACGGGATTGCATGCACACACGGGATGCCGGTCAACTCCCACCGGTAACATGTACAGGTACACCTTTCCAAATCAACAGCGTACATGTCGGTACCGTTGCTGACCTCAAACTGGGCAGCTCCTGCAAACTGAGGGCTCCAATTTCTACTGGCATGTTGTACTTTGGCGAGGCGGTTGCTGATCATTGGACACAACCGTTCGGTCGACTGAGCCATCTTTTCATATTTTTTGACGATCCTACCCATGATGCCCTTTCGAATGATCTCGAACATACTTAGAATAGGTTTGTCCCGGGCGGGTAGGATGCAGGCATTGAAGGACTCGCTGAGGTTGTTGAGGCTTATGTCGCACTTTGGGATCGAAGAGAAGGCATGTTTGGTCCAGCATGTCGCCTCTATTCCACGTAAATAGTCATGGGCCGCCAGGTCAAGGACACGTAACTTGGCCATCTCTTTCTCAAATTGCCTCACTGTTGTGGCTCTTGATGCAGCCCACATTGCATCTTTCAACAACTTGCCTTTAAATTGTTTTTGAAAATTGGCATACAGGTGTCGGATGCAAAACCGCTGGTCTGCTTGCCATGCAACATCTCTCACAGCTGGCACTAGTTCCTGCAAAGATGCATAATATGAGACAGACATTGGTAATATATGACAAACATAAACACATAATGCAAAAGCAGTGCATAACACCTTACCTTTTGTCGATCAGAAATAATCGTCCACCCATTGCCAGAAGGGGTGTCCAGCAACAATTCTAGAAACCACCTCCATGAAGCCCTATTTTCTGCTTCAACGACTGCTACAGCAATCGGGTACATACCATCGTTCCAGTCGATGGTGACAGCAGTAAGCAGTTACCCCGGAGTCGCTCCCTTCAAGTGGCAGCCATCTAAACAAATAACAGGTCTACCACCATTCAGCACTGCCCTTTTGCATGCATCCAAGCACATGTACATCCTTTTAAATACACTCATATCGAGGTCAACACGCAGTGAACTTCCGGGATTCGACTTCCAAATCTCCTCAGCATAGGACCATATGAGCTTGTATTGCTCATTGGCATCCCCTTCGTTAATTTTCTTAGCCGCATTTCTTGCCCTTCTAGCAAGGCTGGAAGTAATGTTGACGTTGAAGTCCTTCCTGACAGTCTCAATTATGGAAGATATGGCCCAGTCGGCCTGACTTTTAAATCTGTCCAAGTAATGCGTTGCCACCCATTTGGCTGTGGCATGACGGCTTTCCATTTGTCTGGAGCATGTGTGAACGTCGTTGTACATCTTTATTTGAAACGTCATTTCATTTTTTATTTGTGAGGCGTGCAGCCGCCACATGCACCCTTCTTGACAAGCAGCTCTCAATCGATGCGCATCACTGTGGGTGAATTTTATCCCGTACCCATTATCCATTGCATAATCAACAATTTCTTCTCTAATTTTATTCAAGGAACTATATTTTTTGCCTAGCCCCATACCAACAAATGTGCACTCTGCTTCTGGTTGGCGTCTCAATCTACTCTCTGCCATGTCCATCTCTTCATCACTAGTGGATTGGCATGCTGATCGGAGTTCCTCATCGTCCTCTTCGTTTAAATTTGCTGAGACAGAATGCAAAATAATAGCAACTTCGTTTCCAAAGCCACGTACCTCCTCATTGGCCAATAATGTCTCTGAAGGGCCCACTTCAGCTTCACGGTTAATACCACCTTCTGTAACACTCCAAGATGCCATTTTTTCCAACAAATTCTTCAACTTTTCCAAAATCCCTTTCTCTACTCGCTTCAGCGCAGCTCAGACTTCTCTAGGGTTAGCTAATAAGGGAAAACGATAGAATACATGCGAATATCGCAGACCACTCGGATTATGTATTCTGCTGAATTAATTCACCTGACTTAACAGAGGGACGCAAATGGCCTGGAGGCAAATTGCCTGGACGCCGCGGTGTGCAGGCCAAAATTGCCTGGACGCCGCGGCGTCCAGGCATACATGGTGGGGCCATCAGCTTTTTTTTACGAACAGCAATGGTGCATTTGTCATTTTCACATACGTTGGTGGTTAATTTGTTAGAAAACATACCACAGTGGTTGACTTGTCATTGACCGCAAACCACGATGGTTGATTTGTCATTTCCCTTATATTAATCTAACAGGCTCACGTGCTTAACGCGTTCTTCATTTATTACACTTGTTTTCAGGATAAAATTTCCTCGTCTGCGCATCTTTCATTGATAATGATATTATCATTTTAGGAAAATTAATAAAACAATCTCTTCACCTCTCACAATTTAAAATCTTTAACAATCCTATATAATTTATTAATAATTCAACACTGCGAAAATGACATTTTTCATAGCAAATATTTGTTTTCAGCTGTAAAATCTTAGTTTTCTTAGTTTAACTCGAAAGTGAAACAAGATTTCAATCCCAACCTTAACTTTTAGCACAATCAATATTTTAATTGGTGATTTTCTAACCTCTATCATATTGTTTTTACTCATTGATATTTAAGGATGAGTAGGCGAACGTTAGATACGAAGTTTAAAAATTGTTTAATTATTGTATTTAAAAGAATATATTTTGATTTATTGATTAATATGAGGTTGTGCTTCAAGTTGAGGTTGTATTGAGAAAACTAAGATTCTGTAACGGAATACAAGTATCCTCTGTAGGAAATACCCGTTTGAGAAAGTAAGTCTTATTCTTCAAAGGAAAATACTTCAGAAAGTAAGTTCTTAAATACAACTACTTTATGTATAAGTCTGTTGCAGAAAGACAACTTATCCGCTGAGAAAAAAAAATTTAAATTAAACGGAAAACATGAATGCAAAGTTTGTGCCATTCGTTTCTCATAGTTCAAGGTTTTAACTGTTTGCAAAATTACTTTAAGGTTTGACTTGTCACCGATCCAATAGTTCAAAGTTTATTTTGTTAATTTTCCAAAATAATTATATAGAATCTAACAACAAAATATATTTTTAATTTTACAGTGTAGTGTTAGTTTTAATTTAGTCGATATATTTTAATTTTTAAAAAAAGTCTTTTAGTATTTTAATTTTATTTTAAAATAATCTTTTAATTTAAGCTAGAGAAAATTAATACTATATGAACTAAATTAAAATAGTCTAGAGCCTCATAATCTTAATTAAGCGAACATTTTAAAATAAACACAAAATGAATATCATTCGTACCAAAATCCTCACACTAAAAATCTTTTTAAGACTTCAAATTTATGAATTTACAATAATACAAATTAGGATAAATGACAAATCAACCATCGTGATTTGAGATCAATGACAAATCAACCACTATGGTATTTTTTTTAACAAGTTAACCACTCACGTATGCTAAAATGACAAATCCAACATCACGTAGACGTTTAACGTTAAAATGCCAACGTCCGAACGACGAGCTCCGGCGTTTTGAAGAATTCAGAACGCCAAACGCGGGGTGTTCTGAATTTCTGAAGAATTCAGAACAATTTCGTGGCGTCTCATTTTCCCTGTCTGTCCATTTCTGTTTTCAGACACAGCGAATTTCACGGTCCTTTATGGCTAGAGACCGCGAGAAATCGCAGTCCCTGGAGCTATTCGCGGTCCTTAGTTGCTCTCGCGGTCCCTTGCTCTAGGGACTGTGATTTCTCGCGGTCTCTAGCCATAAGAGATCGCGAAATTCGCTGTGTCTGAAAACAGAAATTGACAGAACGCCGCGAAATCGTTCTAAATTCTTCAGAAATTTAGAACGCCCCGCGTTGGGCATTCTGAATTCTTTAACACACAGGAACGCGTCGTTCTGGCATTGGCATTTTAACGTTAAACGCCTACATGATGTTGGATTTGTTATTTTAACATATGTGAGTGGTTAACTTGTTAAAAAAAATACTATAATGGTTGACTTGTCATTGCTCCCAAACCACGATGGTTGATTTGTCATTTACCCTACAAATTAACTAGACCCAGAAAAAGATTAATAAAAACAAAATTAAATTTGACTAATGTAAATACTTCAATTTAGTTTGAAAATTATATAAATCATTACTAAAAATACCCATTTTATAGGCAGTTCTTATCTTCAGTTTAGAACATTATTACATACAGACAATGTATGAGGCATCTGTCTAAGCAAAATTGGCCAAATTTATGCTACAAATAAGAGTGTAATAGGTGGAAAATTGGGGGACTACTGGACTTGCTTAATGGCTAAAAGTACTTGTGAGATGGCTTGAAATTTTCTTCTTTCCTTGAGAAGCGATTTCGCAAATACAAGGGCCCGTCGTTCGCACAGCGATCGCTTGCTCAGATCGCTGATTGATTCAAAATCTTCAACGTGTGCCACTCCAACAATCCTCCTATAAATCAGAGTGTCAAATAGAAAAAAGAAAAAATGAACAAAAATGTCATAATCAGAGCAAGTTTTCTGGAAAAAAATACTACCCACTTGATATGATAAGTCTGACTATCAAAAGAACACAGAGAAAGAAGACATGACAAAAAAATACAACAGAAAAGAAGGCAAGGAGTTAAAATTTGTAATCAATTTTTTCACCTAATCATTTTGGCAGCTCCAAATCCAAGTGTATCATGGAATAAATCAAGTATGTATCTCTTTTGGGCAACCAAACGAAGCTCTTGGTTGTTATAAATCGCAGGAAGATAAGCCTCACCACCACCATCCTGGTGCTCATCCCAAAGTTTAATGAATTTCTTCTCAAAAAGTGTCCAAGTATCTTCAATTGCCCTCAAAATCCACTCTTTATATGCCTTCATGTTGTATGAATTCCAAATATCAGCAACAAATAAAATTAAAAGTTCCAAAAAAGTATCTTTATCACGCTTAGCAGATATAAAACAATTATCAGAATATTTTGTAAATCACATGTGAGCCAACATCTTTTTATTATAAAGGAGGGTAAATTCAATTAATAGACATCAGTTTTGTGGTGATTTGAATTCAGAATTAGGTGCTCAGAAACACCCTAAAAAACAAGTTCCACTGTGACACATGATGCATCACTCGTTCATTGGGTTAATATTTTAGATAAAATAATTTGTCAAGATATAAAGCAATGAGTAAGTTACAGAATTGTGTTCTGTCGATCTTTTCTAATGTCTCCTATATTTATCTATTTGCTGCATATATATAATACAACAACGAATGATAACGGTGAAATCACATACTTTTCGATCCTTTCCTTCATCGGCATGCCCATCTTGGGCAAAGAAAGCTAAAATCAAGTTCCCAAGAAACGCTCCAACATCAAATCCCATTGGTCCATAAAATGCAAATTCTGGATCAATAACTTGGGTCGATTCTTGAGTAACCATGACAGAACCAGTATGGAGATCTCCATGTATAAGAGCTTGTGCTCTCTCAATGAATCTACAAGAAAGACCACTCCATTTTTTCAAAAATACATTCAAACACATTTGGTAAGAACTAGCTTGACTGGAGAATTACTTGAACTCAGATAATCGATCATGAGAAATCAGTCAATCTCTTCCATGATTAACCTTGATTTTGTTTTACCCAACCAGCGTAAGTCAAACTAATTGAGTGGTAATAAGAAAATACTAACATCAACATGAGAATAAAGCTTAAAATTTGCAGCTAATTTTCATAAGAGTGCTGATTGTTATCATTACTAATACCATTGATACCAAGAAAAAAAAGTTCAGTCCACCAGCAATACCTGGATTTCAACTCTGCAATTTCAAGCTTTAAACCATTATCCTCACGAACAGCCTCTGCCTCGTGATCAAGGAAGGGGGAAGTCCATCGATTATATTGTGACACTTTATAAGGATCAGAAAAAACAACCTGCGCAGTGTGCCTGCATAGTGCAACGTTCCCACAAAATTCTGCAACTGAATAAAGCAGGCAAGAAAATTAAATTAAAGTCTTCAAGAATGCCAAGCTATTATCAAAATTCAGCTAGTATAATTTCTATGTTAAAATTATTTCATAAAGGAAGAAATGGATACTCAAACTATAAATCCATTCAAATACTCAAATTATTAAATATACTTTGAATAAATCATCTCTCATTCTTAAATGCCTCCATTTCAAGTTCAACTGTAAAAACCTCAAATCCAGTATAGGAGTGTAAAAAGTACATTTTAACCCCAACACTACAACTGTGATCCGATGGAATACAAAACAAAAAAGTCTATATAATGCATAACAACTTCAGTAAAGCAATAAATAAAAAATTCCAGGCCAAAGCTCACATACTCACATTGGAGGATGAAGTATTACTTTCAGCCACGATAACAGGCAAGGCAAATACTTACAAAAATCAGTCATTTATACATATGCAAAGTAGCAAATAAATTACGAATTAACAGTTTGAAATTTAAATTAACTTCAATTTGTAAGAAAACTAATAAAAAATGAAATCAGGAATATGAAAAAAAACACTACTAAGAACTTCATACATTACATACCAGCACTCTTATGCTCTGTCGTAGAATGATATAGAATTGATGTGCAAAAAAGAGTCTTTGCCATATATGTTGACATGTGCTGTGCCAGGAATGGATATTCAATTCCAGCAATCAATCCTTTCCTTAGGATGATGTGTGGAGGTTCTAAATATCGCATGCCAATCACAGACATTGTCTGATCAAAGTGATAAACTTCAGGCACATGATTGGGACAAATGCGGTTGTGCTCTCTTAATGCCAACACCTCAAAATATGCCCGTTCCTTTGTCATTGGCCATGATTCACCAATACAACGTATGTAGGGAAGAGCCTACAGAACCATAGAACTGATATAAAATGAAAACTAAATAGACTCTTATAAGATTGTCGCATTGCATTTAAAGAATCCAATATCTTTAATGTAACTCAAGTGTACAATCCAACAGTTATTTTTTTTGGGATACGTTTTTGTGTTTTCTGGTTTATACACAATTCAACAAATCCCTTGAAACTTGCACATTGTGACCTCATATTCTTCATATCCACTTTTTTTATGAAAAAAGGTACAAAGTTTTGGAGGTGGGTATTACGAAAGAGAAGAGAATCGAGAGAGAGAGAAAACACTCTTCTTCTTATTATTCTTCATATCAAAATTACAATGAAGAACTCTGTTTTATAGTATAAAAACAGAGTAAACTTGCAGCTAGAAAACTCGTAAAGAAAACTAACAAACTAACTTCATTATCCACGTCATCATTTTGTATTAGTCTGCATGTAAAAGTTACGTCGTTTCTTCTCCAATGCTTCAGTAAACAACTTCAGTCTTTATTTGAGTAGAAAGCTTCTGTAATATTTAATACGCCCCCTCAAGATGGAGACTGAACATTTATTGTTCCCATCTTGCATAATAAAAAACGGAGAGGATTTGGATGTAAGGCCTTTGTGAAGATGTCTGCCAATTGAAACTTTGATGCAATGTGAAGCAATTTAACATGACCACGTTGAACTTCTTGACGAATAAGATGACAATCGATCTCAATGTGTTTCGCCGTTCATGGAAAACTGGATTTGCAGCAATATGCAGAGCAGACTGATTGTCACAAAATAACAAGGCAGGAGAAGAAATACTAATACCAAAATCTTTTAATAAAGATCGTAACCACATCAGTTCACATGTTGTATGTGCCATAGCGCGATACTCAGCCTCGGCAGAGGAACGAGAAATCGTTTGTTGTTTCTTGGATTTCCATGAAATCAATGAGTCTCCAAGAAATATAGAAAAACCTGTAATAGATCTTCTGGATTCAATGCAAGATGCCCAATCTGAGTCGCTAAATGCTTTAAGTTGTAAGGATGAAGAGGCAGAGTAAAATAAACCCTGACCAGGAGCTGATTTAAGGTAACGTAAAATACGATAGGCTGCATTCAAATGAGATGACCTTGGCTGAGCAAGAAATTGACTAAGAACACCAACAACAAATGATATATCAGGACGTGTATAAGTAAGATACAAAAGCTTTCCAACCAATCGTCTAAAAACAGAAGGGTCTTCAAGAATTGTTCCAGTATCAGAAGTAAGCTTACATGTTGGTTCCATAGGAGAAGATGCAGGCTTACATCCTAAAAAACCAGTCTTTTGTAAAAGATCCAAAGTATAGTGGCGTTGATTAAGCATAATACCTTTACTTGAACGAGCAACCTCAAGACCCAGAAAAAAATGAAGAGAACCCAGGTCTTTGAGCTTAAATTTATCATGAAGTAAAGCTTTGAAATGCTCAATAGCAGACAGAGAATCACCTGCTAAAATTATATCATCCACATAAACCAAAAGGATAAGAAAAGAATCCACTGTTCTCTTCAAAAATAAGGCAGAATCGGAAAGTGACTGTAAAAAACCAAGATCAAGCAACGTAGCAGAAAATTTGGAGAACCACTGTCTTGATGCTTGTTTTAAACCGTAGAGTGATTTGTTTAAACGACAAACCAGTTTAGAGGAAGAGTTCTGAGGGAGAACATATCCTTGAGGTAAGTCCATGTAAACCTCTTCATGAAGATCACCATGTACGAATGCATTATTAACATCCAATTGGAAGAGAAACCAGCCCTTAACAACTGCAATAGCTAAGAGAAGTTTGACAGTGACCAACTTGGCGACTGGGGAAAAAGTTTCCAAATAATCGACACCCTCTTGTTGAGTGTAGCCTTTTGCAACTAGGCGAGCCTTATGACATTCAATAGTACCATCTGCCTTATATTTGATTCGGAAAACCCATTTGCAGCCGATAGCATGTTTTCCAGCCGGTAATTCAGTTAAAGTCCATGTGGAATTGTCTTCGAGAGCCTTCAATTCAGCATTCATCGCATTCTTCCAATCAATGCTTTTGATAGCTTGAGTATAAGTTTTAGGTTCGGAGTTAGAGGATATGGCAAAACAATGAGCTTTGAATTGGGAAGATAAGTGTCCGTATGACAGATTATCAGAAATAGGATATTTTAAAACAATAAGAAAAGGAAAAGATGAATTAGTGGCAAGATAGCAATGATAATCACGAAGATAAGTAGGCTGCTTAGAACTACGTTTAGAAGTGGAACAAGAATTATCAGTAGTAGAAATAGCAGATTTTACAGGTGATGGATCAGAAGCTGAAGGATGAGAAAATGAGTGAGGGAATGGAATGCTGTTAAAAAATTCAGAATTATCAATGCAATCTGAAGTAGCAAAGGGAAATACAGATTCATGGAAAACAACATTCCTAGAAATGATGATAGAATTGGATTCAAAATCCAAAAGTTTATACCCTTTGTAATTGGGAGGATAGCCAAGAAAAATGGCAGCTTTGGCTCTTGGAGAAAACTTATGTCGATGTGCAGTCAAAGTTGAGGCAAAACAAAGACAGCCAAAAACTTTTAAATGAGAGTAAGAAGGAGGCTTCTTATATAGCATCTCAAAAGGACTTTTATTGTCCAAAATTTTTGAAGGAATTCGATTGATAAGGTATACCGCAGTGAGAATACAGTCTCCCCAATATTTCAAAGGTATTTTAGATTGAAAAAACAAAGACCTTGCGACGTTTAAAATATGTTGATGCTTACGTTCAACAACAGAATTCTGTTAAGGTGTTCAACACAAGAGTGGTAATGTACAATTCCTTTCTCTGCAAAGAAATCTGTAAGAAAGAATTCAGGGGCATTATCAGAACGCACCCCTTTGATAGTCATGTGAAATTGATTTTCTACAAAACGAATGAAGTCTGGAAGAAGACGACAAACATCAGACTTAGAACGCAGGAGATAGACCCACGTGGCTCGAGAGTGATCATCGACAATCGTCAAAAAATAACGAAAGTTGTCATGAGTGGGAGTCTGAAAAGGACCCCAGACATCGCAGTGAATAAGGTTGAAAAGTGTGTCCGAGATTGAACCATGTGAGGGAAAGGGTAATCGTTTTTGTTTAGCTAATGGACAAATCGGACAAACAGAAGATTGCATTGAAGAAAACTATAAAGTGTTTTTAAGCATTTGAATTGTTACATCAGAAGGGTGGCCAAGACGTTTGTGCCACAAAAACAAATCAGTATGAATGAAAGAAGCATTTATTTCTAGATGCAGATGCAAAGCCTCATTGTGCTGAAGGACGTACAGATTGCCAACGCGATTACCCTTCTCAATCATTTTCTCCGAAATATGGTCCTGAATGATATAAGAATTAGAATAGAAAATGACCGAACATTGGGAAGAAGAAGTAAATGAACTGACTGAGAAAAGATTGAAACGAAATTGAGGCACAAAAAGAACATTATGCAGTAGAATGGTAGAAGAAATTGGAACAGTTCCAATACCAGCAATGGAAATTGTGGAATTATCAAGTAAAGTGACAGAAGCATTTGAAAGATTTCGAAAAGAAGAAAAAAACTTGGAATTAGTACATACATGGTGAGTAGCACCAGTATCTAGTATCCAGGAAAAATTGGATAATTGGGAGAAGGATGTACCTGTGAAATTGAAAGTAGAAGGTGGAACTGAAGTGGAGTCATTGCTGGAAGAATTTGAATCATGCTGAAGTTTAGAACTCATAAGAGCAATCAATTGCTAACATTGATTGGCAGTAAGATCATCTAACTGAGCAGGATCCTTGTTGGTCGAACTTGAAACTGAATGTTCAATAGAAGTTTGATTAGCAACTGGTTTAAGTCGTGGTTTATATCCTGGAGGATAACCATGCAACTTGTAACATTTGTCAACTATGTGTCCTGTAAATTTGCAATGAGTACAAAAAATCTTTTCTCTCTTTCCTTTAGTATTCTGGGAATTTGCGGGGCCTAAAGAGTAAAAAGTTGCTGGCTCAACATGAATAGGTTTAAAACCAATTGTACGCTATCTTTCCTCTTGAACAACTAAAGAGAATACTTTACTGATAGGAGGAATTGGATCCATCATCAAAACTTGAGGCCGGATTTGAGCATAAGTGTCATTCAGACCCATGAGAAATTGCATTACACAGTCCTGTTGTTGTTGAAGTAGAAAATGTTTCATGCTGCCACAAATACAAAGTTGTATTGGCCAGGAATCATGTAACTCATCCCAGAGAGTCTTCATTCGAGTATAATAACTGTTGACATCAAGCGTACCCTGAGAAATTGTTAATAGCAATTTTCGAAGTTCAAATATACGAGGACCACTAGATTGAGAAAAGCGTTCGAAGAGATCATCCCATACGGCTCTTGCAGAGGTAAGATAAAGAAGGCTATTAGAGATTTCTCTGTTAACAGAATTTAGGATCCAGGAAGAAACCATACTATCACACCTAGACCATGAGCTAAAAGTAGAGTCGGTGGAAGGTGGTTTAGAAATGGAACCATCAACAAAAGCTAATTTGTTTTTAGCATTTACAGCCATTATCATAGCTCTCCTCCATGAATTGTAATTCGAACCATGAAGAATGTGAGAGACTAAAACTAGACCAGGATGATCACTATTATGCAAAAAAAATGGAGGCGATTCAGAATGATTATTGAAACCTGGATTGTTCGCGTTGCTACCAGACAGCGGTGGATTGGTGATCGGAATTCCAGTGCCAACTTCAGCATCCGATAGAGATACAGGACTTAGTCCAGAGGAACTCCTTGGATTCTTAGAGGAAGTATTTTTACCTCTAGGCATGGCGAAAAAATAACTGCCAGTTATGGCTCTGATACCATATTACAAAAGAGAAGAGAATCGAGCGAGAGAGAAAACACTCTTCTTCTTAATATTCTTCATATCAAAATTACAATGAAGAACTCTGTTTTATAGTATAAAAACCGAGTAAACTTGCAGCTAGAAAACTCGTAAAGAAAACTAACAAACTAACTTCATTATCCACGTCATCATTTTGTATTAGTCTGCATGTAAAAGTTACGTCGTTTCTTCTCCAATGTTTCAGTAAACAACTTCAGTCTTTATTTGAGTAGAAAGCTTCTATAATATTTAATAGTGGGAGACAGTTCATCACTTTCCAAAGTTCAAATTATTTTCATGCGAACAATTTCGAGAGCTTAGTATTTTTGGCACTAAAATAGTCCACAAGAGCTCATTCCACCATCACATTAAACTCAACCTCTGTCAAATTCAACACATACATAATACACCAACTAAAATTGCATCTTCCAGAATCTACAACTTCAACACAGGTATGTTTCATATTTGAGTCCAATCAATCCAAATTAAGTTCAGCTACCAAATCTACTGTCCATTGCAAAAAAACAGAAACAAAAAACCCAAAGCACAGAAGACTATATGCACTCAGACCTCAAAATTTCAGTTAGAAATCAAAGTATGAACAACACACACCTGTTTGATGACAAAGGAACCGGAGGAACCTACGACGATGTACACGAAATTAAGGTTGCCATCTCCCACCTCCTTAATCTGAGCATCATCGAAATTATTCCCAAACTTAGAATAAAGAGAGGGAACGCTTTTAATGTACTCGATCAGAGAACTTTCATCCAGCGGACGAAATTCAGAGAAATCCATCGATGGAGAACTCGGTGGTGAAGCAGAAGGTTATGTCGAATGGAAAAAAAAAGTGGAAACATATAAATCAGCATGTAAAGAGGGAGAATTGGACACGAATCCCGAGACTGGTCCAAAGAAAGGCTGCGCAGCCAGGAAATAGCAATGCACATGGTCAGAAGTTGGATCTGCATCTTCTCGAAGGCGGATTTCTCTTGGACGTTGTTTTTGATTGGGCAGGCTGCTTATTTATTCCATAGCCGATAAATAATAAATTATTAAAATATTTTTTTTAAAGCAAATTTGAATATTTATTTTAAACCATGTTGAATTTAAAATTTTAAATATCTTATTTTCATCAATTTTCGGTAAAATCAATTTCATCGTGCACACAATTCGTAAACAACTCTATCACAATTCTGATACCATCTTAAAAAATTATAAGCTAAACACTAGAAAAAATCACAAATTTTATGATAGATGAGAAATGACTTGAACTCAATAGCACGAGGAGGCCATGTATAAGAATGCGAGCTTGTCCAGGACGTGTTGTCTATGACCACCCATGTTGTTAAGTTAGATTGCTATCTATTTATGACAATTCCTTTGTATTTCTTTTCTTTCTATTTTGGGCAAGTGACTCTTTACCACCATAACATGTTTATTCCTGCAATGGTGGGAAAGGTCTATACTCACTACGCTCACCTTGCTCAATGACGCTTTTTCGATTAATCTTGTTTGCTTACTGCTCGCTGTTAGACACAAAGCTCGCTCTAACGTCATGGGTAATTGGTGCCATTGACACACTTCGTAGTTTGACTTGTTGTTTCCCCTAACAATGGGTGCCGCACGGTCCATCTTAAATCTTTTGAAAGTATGACTATGACACCGTGCAAAGACATGTCACAAGAACACCTAACTATTAACACCTCGAATTATATCTTCCAACTCGTCTGTACGTGCAATCAAACCCAAATATGCGAACTTTGACTAGATCGAGGGCAATTCTACATCGAGAAAATGCCATCTAAATAGAAATTTTATGAGTCAGATAATTTGGATATGGAAACGTATGCAACACGATCTTTCATTCTCTTGTCCTCTTGTCACACATTAATAAAAGGGTAATTTCATTTTTCTAAAGTTTGAAGTACTAAATGTGTGAAAATGGGAAGTAAGAAGAAATAGCATTACAGCTTCATAGGCAGTGAAATAGGAAAATTGCACTTGTACAAGTAATGTCAATGCATGACAGTGGAGGAATGTCATTGGAGATGTCTTGATCAAAAATGTTCTTGTGAGGAGATGGAAAACTAGAGTCGGAAGTAACCTTTTTCTCAAGCTTCTAGTTTATGGCAGACAGCGGGGCTGAGCTTAGCCGTCGAGCCTGCAGGTGCAGTGCAATGACACAAAGTTGATATAAAACGATAAAAGCGCAAAGTCAATTGATGTTTAAACGTGCTATCACATGATTAAAACTAAGAATTTGCTGATTTTGATGATATGATGGAACTAAAACTTACAAATTTCTGCAAAACAAGGCTGATTGGAGACAGGGTCAGCTTCAAATGGTGGTGGAGTTTGGCCGTATATCATCTCACAGCTCATGTCTTCGAAATCTGAAAGCAACCGATAATAAAACGAAGCGGACTTGAAGAAAAGTATATTAAATTAGACGGGTTAAGAATATGAAAAAAGGAGAGCAAGGCGCACTCAATCGAGTAACAAAAGACGTACTAGGAATCATTGTTAATGGAAGTCCAAATTCATTGGTGAAGAAATCTTGGGTAGGAATCTTGCACATATTCACGCACATTCCCACACACCCACTATTTTCCAAGTATCTATCATGGCAATCAGCGACGAAATCAGAAAGAAATCTACGTGTCCATAAATATATGCAAGATTGAGTCGCAGATCATGGAGTTGTAATTTAGTTTTCATAGTGAATTTTCTCCTCTGACTCATAAGTTTTTTCCCGAATGAGTTTTTCCACGTTAAATCTCGGTGTCCAAATTTCGTATTTTGCTTTTTCGCATTTGTATTCGCTTGTTAACAGTGAGTTTGACAAGTAACTTGAAACAACAAATTCCAAGCATTTGAAAACATTTTTATACGTCTTCCTAGTTATATCGAGAATCTTTTAGACATGCGTATAAAAGAATATTGCGATCAAACTTAATATTGCCAAACAATCATCCCATTCAGTTAAACATATATAGAGATTGGTAATCTTCATTTCAATTAATGCAAAGGGAATAAAGGAGAAACTAAAAGTAAGAGCAAACCTGCATTTCTTTATGTGAACTCCACTTCTTTGCTTCGAACCGTTTACCTCCACTTCGACCACCTACAAAACAATTATCCATGAAGGAAACTATTGACATGAATCAATAAACGCAGGTCTGGCCGTGATCAAACGACTAATTCGGTTAATCAAGTGTTAGGACCAGCTGAACAGCGTAATCACCTCAGAGGGTCCGACCAACCATCCGAAAAACGGCACTGTCAAGGCTGCATTGAATTCCTCGGCCCACTTTGTTGGTGGAAACAGTTTCCTAAACTGCACAATTTGATCAAGTATCAAAAACAGTGCACTGATTTCGGTTCAGAAATCTTGTATTCTACAACAAAATTTGGGCAGTTTTCAACTCATTGAGTTGCCTGCAAGACACTTCTTGAGGAAGAAAGCGCAAAGGCCACGAGGGATGAAGTCTTCTGCCTGAGGAGATATCTTGCAGATGACTCAAACAGGAAGGAGGCAATCGATAGATGCAACACCGCCATTCAGTTTCAATTTTGAATACATAACGAAGAAGGAACTAGAAAATTTCTTCGATAGAACAGAAAAGGAAAGTAACTCGACCTGAGCAGGCGCACCTGGAGGAAGCATGGACAAGAGAACCTCTCGAACGACTTGTTGCTGCTGGATCCTCGACCTCCCTTGCATTACACTTCTCGAAACATCAACGAAACTGTCGTACCCGTACAAATTCCACCATTCCTTCTTCATCTCCGACTTCGCAAACTTCCCCATTTTCTTAGCAAACAGCGTCATAAAAACCCTCTCGAAAATACCGTCATTGTACTTGGTCTTCTGCCCCATCGGAGCTGGCTCTCCGGACGCCTCTGCAATTCCACACCGTATCGTCTTCACGGAAGTATATCTGCTCCGTCGACTGTACGAGTAGAGCTTCTGAGGCTTGTAATGGACGACTTGAAGGCTGAGAACCGCCATAGGAGCGAGCAGCCTCTACTGCACCAAACAATGGAACAATTTCAGAGGATTCGAGTAGAGCCAGAAGGATCAACAAAAGGCGTGTGCTTGGCTGATGTTGCTTCATTTTCGTGGAGTGTTTGTAGCCACTACTACTTCCCATTGGGATTACGCTTTCATGGCTGGACAGCCTCGAACTCCACCATTTTGGGAGCTGACCCTTTATTGGATCAAAGCCATGCTTTTGAGCCTGCAATAACCCGGGTTGAATCTTGAGAATTGAACAGTGCGGTTTGGTTCAGAGCGGTGTTGATAATAAATAAACAGACATCCAATTGATAAACTTAGTTTTGTTCGAAGTTTGTAATGAGACCAAAAAACCTAGGCCCTTTTGAACATATTTCTATATAAGTAAAAGATTCAGGTTTTAGAATTTGACATGTAAAATGTTAGATATACTCTCACACGCAAATTATTAGACAAATTTAACGAATTTTTAAATGTCAATGCCCATTTTATTAACATGCCAAAGTTCAAAATCTTTTAGTTAAAAAAAATTAAAATATCGATTGCTTGGAATCCCTAAATTCATGTCCAAACACACTTTGCTCAATGATGTCTCATTTTAGTAGAACAAATGAACATAGTGTTGAGAATTGAATGCAAAAATAGAAAAAAGAAAAATTGCTCAAACTAGAACATTAAGATTTACGAGAAAAATTCTTTCGGGAAAAATTACGGACAGAGGAAAAATTTACTAATATGGAAATCATGGTACAATGAATTTTGTGACTCAAACATCAACATGTAGAGAAAATAGAAAACCCTAATATTAGATACGGGCCCAATCTGACACAACTAGAATTCAGGTCACACCGAACTCTAACAATCTCCATCTTAATACAAATTTCACATGAGAGATCCAATGCAGAGATTTCAGCCCACCCCAAAATGAATCTAGAATACTGAACTCTGACAATCTCTATCTTCAAAGAAATTTGGATGTAAGGAAACGAATTTGCAAAACTCCAACGAAAAATGATTTCCTCTTCCACAAAGGCCCTGCAGGGCTAACTCAACAATTGATATCGATAAGTTTAAGCTTTGCTTAAACTTGAGAGACACACTCTGGAAAAAATCACATTTCCTCAATGGAACCATCGAATTATCAGAGATGTTGCAACGAACTACATGTGAATATATTGAAGACTTCCCACTAAAACCAATATCCTCGAACACATTCAATGCATAACTCACTGAAGTAGTTTCACCATATCGCCGTGGAGCTTTACCTTTCATCTTGGTTATGCCTTTGAGGATACCACTTTGACGTGAAATTGAAACTAGTGACGATGTGATGATTGTATCACCCTGAACATTTGTATTAAGTAGACGTATCAGCTGTGATGTAGATTTAGATCCCAACTTGAACTTCAACTGAAAACCTAACTTTTATGAGTCTTCTCAAGAAATCTTTTAGAAGGTGAATTCACAAACTTTTCAACCTTATTACCTGTCACTATAGAACCTTGTAACGCATACAAATTTGCAAACCATATGTGTTCTTTTAATATAGCGAGAGCACCCTAATGATCTTTATAGTTCCACCTACAGTGCTGAACTTGTACTCTTTCGAATCCAAAGTACTCAACGAGATCATATTCTTCTTTAAATCGGGAACATGTCGCATATTACTAGAGGTGGGCAGGAATTGACAGGAACCGAGAATCAGACCCATAACCGAGGTCGGTTCCGGGTCCGGTCTGGTTCTTGGTTCCACAAATGGGTGGTAAATCGTTTTGGTTCTTTGGTAACTTATCGGTTCTGGTTCTCGGGTATTTGGGAGAAGAACCAAAATACCCGAGAACTGAATACATAATGCCCTAACCAGTAAGGCAGTAACCCCCCCATCCCCGAATCTACTCTACAGTCTGCCCTAACCCCATCCCGAATCTGGAACTTCGACGCTTGGGAACAGAAGGCGACAAGAGCCGACAGACTTGCGATGACGACAAAGGGCGACTAATTTGCGATGACGACGACGACACAATCTGCTAAGGTGCAGTGCGATGAGGACAGGAGCTGCGTGGGACGAGGACAGGAGCTGCGTACGAGTCTGCGACGAAGATTTGAGGTAGATTTTTGTTGTGATTAAGACTTTTGTTGGTTTGGAGAAATATTTTGACTTTCGTTGGTTTCGTTGCAATCTGTAAAGGCTTCTTACAGATTTGCAAATCTGTTGCAACAGATTGCAATTACAGATTGCAAATCTGTAATTTTACAGATTTGCAATCTGTTGTAATCTGTAATTGCAATTACAAATTTGCAATCTGTTGCAATCTGTAATTGCAATTACAGATTGCAAACCTGTAATTTACAGGTTTCCTGGAAAATAGGTTCTTGGAACCGAGAACCGCCTAGTCCAGACCCGGAACCGACCTCAGTTCCGGGTTCGGGTATGGAACCGGACGGTTCCAGGTTAGGTACCGGCTTCTCGGAACCGAGAACCGACTAGTCAGTTCCGGAGGGTCCGGAACCGAACCCAAAACCCGAAATGCCCACCCCTACATATTACCTAGTATCCTGACAACTCCATCAAATATTCTAATTCTGATAGTATCAATACTAGCTATCTTTCAAGGTGTGTTATTACCCATTAACATAGCACCTCCTAAAACAGTCTCGTATGTCGAAAACCAATTTCAATTGTAACACCTATGAAACGAACAAGATGAATATAAAATTCAATCATTGTTTGGATTTGAGTTTCGTTCTGACACAATTAGAAGATCTCTATCACTATAGTCTTCTTCTTCTGCGACAACAACTTCACTGGATGTCATCGGTCGTTTTTCCTTCTCAACAGCTCTCTTTATTTCATTCTACAATTACAACACTCAGATTTAATGTGCCCCTTCTTTTGACAAAAGTAACAGGATCTATAACGGTTTTTTGAATTTGATCTGCCCTTCGAATTCTGAACATTTTCACTGCCTTCGTTGTTTGACTCTCTTGTTCTACCCCGAACAATGAATCTCTCACCTCGAGACTCGGATCCAACAACAATTTTCTTAATCTTTTCTTTTGATAACAAAGCACCATAAACCTTTTCTAGAGTTAGACTTTATCTACTGTATAAAATTTTATCTACTGTATAAAATCATGTCTCTGAAAGCATCATCTGAAGCAGGTAATGAATGACAGATCAATGTGCGCCTATAGGGGGGGGTGGTGGTTAATTTAAGAGTTCTAAACTTTTTCATGCAATATTAATATTTCTAACCTTAAATGATTTATCACAATAATATAATCAAACAAGGCATAAATATAAAGAGTAAGAGTTAGAGAGTTGACACTGATGTGTTCACGCGGTTCGACAACTCTGTCTACGTCTGCGCTCCAAGCTTCTCACTCTGAGATCTTTAATAGCCCAACCTCTCTGGTTGGCAATGTTTGACTTAACGGGTGTAAAAAAAACCTTTGCAAGTTGACTCTTTCTCAGAGCGTCACCATTTTCTCTTGACTATTACGGGACATCACCCTTCACTTGACTAATTCGTAGATCGTCACTCTTTTCGTTTTAGTACAATTGTGGAAATGAAAAATACAAAGATTCCTAACTCTCCCAAATAGAAAACTCAAGTTTGGGAGTATGGAGAGTTAGTTTACACGCTCAATAAATGATTTGGAATTGAGTATCAAATTTGACAGGGCTTTGCCTCAATTCCCATTTCGTTGCAATGAGCCTCAGAGTGTCTTATATTTATAGACACTGAGAAATCGGTTGACCAATTTTTTTTAGTTGACCATAACTGACCGTTAAAAACTAGTCGTTGCGTAGTTCTTCTTGCTCGACTGCTCTGTCGACCGAAACTCCAAGGTGCTCTCTGTAATATATTTCGGTCGTGTGTGTCGACCTCTTACTTTACTAAAAAACCAGAGAGCAATCTGTAATAGATTTTGGTCGATCTCTTCGACTGCAAATCCTGGGAGTGCACTATAATATATTTCGGTTATTCTTGTCAACCGCTCACTCGACTGCGTCATCGATCAATTCCTTTGCAGCGTGATTGTAGTCTACCAAATCTTTGGTTTGCTCTGCCTCATCTCCTCCCATTTGCCATCCTTGATATTTCTAAGTCCTAATATGATACCTATTCACTACATGGACTTAGATAAACATGTTAGCACAACTTTAATACCCGTATTGAGGGTATTTCCAATTAATCTCATAATGATTATACAATTAAGAATAAAACCAATAAACAACTTATAATTACAATCAACACATTTATCATCAAAATAATTAAGTCTAACACCATTTAGGCTAACAATGAGCATAGTAGAATTAACCCTAAATCCTCCTCATCGTACTTGCATCCCATATTCTCCAAATCTGAAACTAACTTTTTGCATGCGGTCAAATGTTCTTCAATAGAACCTCCTTCTATCAACTGATGAGAATAAAGTCGTTACTTCAAATGTAACTTGCTAGTTAGGGTTTTCCTCATACACAACTGCTCCAATTTGAACCATAACTTAGCGGAAGATTTCTCGTTCAAAACATCCTGCAAAATCTAATTTGACAAATGCACAAGTATCAAAGATAAGACTTTTTGATCATTTTGAAGTTTCTCTTTTTCACTCCATGATGTGGGCATTTTATCGAGCCCTAACAACACGTCGTCTAAATCCATCTATGTGAGCACATCTCCCATCTTCATCGGCCATATCTGAAAGCTTGTATTATGATTTAATAACAGAATATCAAATTTCAACGAACTTATCGCACCAAAAAATTTTCAGAATTTTATCAAAAAATATCCGAAACCAAAAAATATTCAAACACAAATTTTGAGCTCCAACAATATCAATATCTCAACCAAATTCTGCTCCCACAAATCTGAAATCCAACATAAAATTCAAACACCAAAATTTAAAAATTTTGGATACCCCATAAATATTCCACACTAGAACCAAAATTCTTAATAAAAAATCAGTCCCAATGTTGCACAAAAAAAAAGAGGCAGCCTTCTAAAAAACTGAACAAGTTTTCTTCACTGGTGATGGACACTGAATCGGCCAGAGGAGGGACAAAGGCTCTGAACAGGGGAGCAACAATGATGACTCCCAATCAATGTTGTGCGTCTGAAACAAGGGGAGCAACTCTGTTCGGAGGACGACTGCTATGAATCAGTGATCTAGGCATTCTCCAATGGTTCAAAAAAAGTAGAAAATTGGGCTTGTTGCTTTAGACAGTTAGCTAATCAATGAAAGATGAATGGCGGTGGCATTGCTGCTTCTTCGACGGCAATGGACAGCGATAGAGAGTTTCTCCTTCTTTGTGAGTCAAAGATCGACAACAGTGACAAGACTCTGCTCTCAGGCGACGAACACTGCTGCTGGCGGCGGTGGTTCCTTCTAGTGCGTGGTGGACGAGTTTTCTCCTTTAGTTATGAATGGGAAAACAGAACCTTTCTGTTTTCCTCCCCCAAAGAAAAACAATTTTTTTTCACAAAATTGCATTTTTTCAACAAAAATTACAAACCCAAAAATTTGTTTGATTCGAGTACTGTAACTCTTAACCTTGCTCTGATACCAATGTTGCAAATCAAACGTGAAAACAGAAAAAGAAAAGCTGCTTAAACTAGAACATCAAGATTTACGTGAAAACCCTTTTGGGAAAAACCATGGGCAAAGGAGAAATTCATTAATATGGAAACCAAGGTACAATGAATTTTATAACTCAAGCATCAATATATAGAGAAAATAGAAAACTCTAATATTGAATATGGGTCCGACTTGATCCAACTACAATTCGGGTCACACCAAACTCTAATATATAGATTAAATATTAGTAGTCTATATCAAATAATGAAGACGTTGATCTCAAAAAGTGTGCTTTCTACAAATTTGAAACATACAATCAATTTGAATGCATAATGATTTATCTTGGTCCATGTGAAATAAATTTGTATCGACATGGTACATGCATTATATGAAATTAATTGAAGTGCATGTAAGTTGATATAATTGGTCAAAATTATAAAAAAATTTATGCACATATATTTACAATTACTTGGAATAAGATCCATGTTGTATCATTAAAAATTTTTACTTTATTATACAAAACAAAAAATAACAAAATAAACAATTTGATGAGTTGTTTGTATAGGTACTCCCAACTTTCTTAGAAGTCTTGAGGCTCTAGTGCTTTTGAACTGTGAACTGTCCACAATGCCACTCCCTTCCAGAAAAGGGCTCTCTCTACATTTTCTTGTTGATTCTTTATTCCCTCAGGTTTCCATTATTTTACTAATTCTTGTTAGTGTTCATTTTATTTGTGTTAATTCTAGAGAGAGACACATAGGTGTGAATACTTTCCATCTATTATGATAAACCCCAAGTGATAGTTTTTTGCTTGGGGCTCAAATATTGGATTTGGTTGGTATTGAGCATTGTTCATCTCTATGAAGAACCTAGCAAAATTGATATGCTATATTTGAATCATACATCTCAGTATTTGAAGTTCTTAGTGTAAGAATTTTAAGATGAAGAAAATTTGTATGGTGATTTCTCACATATGATTTCATTAATTATAGTCTCTTATATAATATACAAAGAACATTCTAGATACAAAGAAAGCTGTTAGAGAATTTGTTAGGAGAAAAGTGCATGCACATGGTGATATTAACATCCCCTCACAAACTCAAGTTCGAAGAACGCAAAGGTTATCACGAGATTGTTGAAACTTTGATGTCGGTAATGCTTTAGTGAAGCCATCTGCAAGTTGCATGGAAGAGGGAGGGAGAGTTACTTGAAGCTTATTCTTGGAAATCTATCACTTATAAAAGGGAAGTCTATCTCAATATGTTTGGCCTTCGAGTGTTGTAACGACTCGTTTTCCATATCATTTTTTTAAACGTGTTATAAAATGTATTTAATATGCCATTAATATCATAACGTAGCGAAAACCTTTCCTTTTAATTTAAAAGACCCATTATACTAATAAAAAAGATATAAAACATATATCACAAAACACTATCTCAATCTTTATTTTAAACAGTACATAACTATACTGTAAAACATTTATATAAAACATAGTGAATCGTAACCCATCGGTCAAAATCACCATGCAACACAAGTGCTCAATGTAGCTATGCTTCTTCAGCTGTGGTCTCATTATCATTAGCCAACATTCTCCTCGTTCAGGTCACACTTCTCACCTATATAATAAGATTTATCTATGAGCCTAAGGCTCAGTAAGAGATAAAATAGATTATTAACAATGAGATGCCCATGACATGCAATTTCAAAAAAATATGCATTTTTTGTTCAGTTTTGCTCTTCAGTCATATAAGAGTCTAGGCGCTAGAGGTTAACAGTTGAAGGGAAGAGATACATCATTTGGTCCTCCTTATGCAATGCCTTCACTCAACCCCACCCCAAAAACGTCTATTTATATTTATTCTGTTCATTTTAAGTTTATCAATCATAAACATATACATAAAATTATTTTTGCATACTTTTTAAAAACTATGATGCATGAAATATGCATGTGAACATAATAATGCATAACCTTTTCTAAGAATCCTATAACATATTTATACATCACATTTCATTATCTATTATGGAATATCAATATTAAACAACCAATTGATCATAATAATATCCTTATAGAACACAATAAATCAAACAATGTCACAATCATCCATAAATTCCTAATATCTTGTGATGTAGGCTAAAAAGGCCAAGAACATACAATATCTCTTACCTTGTGATCTTAAGGTAATTATAGCACTTAATAGTATTCTCTTGAGCTTCAAAACCTAGAACATGATAAACCTTTCATCAATATCCGTTCAAACAGTTAGAACTTAAAATAGGCATAGCTTCTAACAACCAAATTCCTTAATCCAAAAACCCAAATTTCACCTACATTGTGTGTATTAACCTAACCATTCAACTTGAATAACTTCTTGCACATGCTTAGAATAAAATATATCAAAACTTCCTTTACATTTTCTGTTTCACTATATAGTTTTTACCCATCTTTAAAAATTCATAACTCCAACTATACTTAACCAAATTCATTAATTCT
Source organism: Begonia loranthoides (assembly GCA_022433065.1). Classification (NCBI taxonomy): domain Eukaryota; kingdom Viridiplantae; phylum Streptophyta; class Magnoliopsida; order Cucurbitales; family Begoniaceae; genus Begonia; species Begonia loranthoides. The sequence continues at coordinate 2,906,251 of CM039470.1, forward strand.
AGAACCCATATCTTCCTTGAGATGTTAAGAATAGCATACTAAAATGCTTTTGCATTATAACCTCATCAAGATAGCTGATAATTTCCAAATATTATAACTACTCGATTTTTGACCGATTTCATCTTTTTCATTCTCTTCAGCTTACAACTTAATCAACTCATGTGATTCTTTAAAATCATAAAGAAAACTTTTATTATCTTCAAATAGTCGAGTAAGGGACAATCTTCTTGAGAGTTTCGTGGTCCTCAATGGTTTCCTCATAATTTTGAAGTTCTTTTTCCAAATAGCAACCCTCCCCTGCTTCTTAACTAACTTTAAGTATGAAGTGTCACACATATTAGATACCAATATACTTAGTCCTCACTTTCTTTTCAATTAAAACGTGACAGGAAATCTTATTTCAGGTGACCTTTCCTTCACATATCAAAGCAAATAAATCCATATCTTCAACAATTAATATTTTTACATGATTTTCCAAACATAGTTAATACAAAATTCACATTTAGCAAAATAAAATTTCCAAGTATTACAAGTGTAGAACAAGGTTGGATGCCAAATAAGTTGCAATGACATTGTCATAATAGATGTTTGGTGGTCGTGAAGATGAGAATCCAAGTTCAATAAGCATTGAGCGCAACCAAATAACCTCTGAAGCCCCATTAGCAATGTTGCGATATTTGGCTTTCGTACTAGAGCGAGACACACTCTTCTGTTTAGCAGAGAACCATGAGATGATGTTTGAGCTAAGAAATATGCAAAAACCATTCGTGCTTCGATGGTCGTCAAGGCATGTTGCCTAGACATCATCGATGTAACAATGAATGTCTAATGAGGGTGATGCTTGAAGCAGAAAGAGTAACAGCGTGTACCATGTAGATAACGGAGAAGTCGCTTTAAGGCCAGCCAATGAGTATAGCTTATTTATTGCAAATTCTGTGTCTAGACGTGTTACGGTGTAGTACTGAAGTGCCCCAACCAAGCTGTAAAAGGCTGTGGCATTTTTCAAATGTGTTCCCACACTTTTGGAGAGAAGAGAACCAGAAACCATTGGAGTTGGCATAAGTTTGCAATCAGACATGTGAGCTCGGGCTAAGATGTTCGAGATGTACTGTGATTGAGTAAGGGAAATGCTAGATGAAGACCTGTGTAATTGAATGCCTAGAAAGAAATGGAGTGGATCCAAATCTTTAATAGCGAAAGGGGAGTGAAAATATTTTATCAGATTGTTGATGAGAGTCGAAGAATTACCAGTCAAGATAATGTCATCTACGTAGACCAACATCACGAGGATAGTAGAGTCCTTACGATAGATGAACATTGAGTAATCAGTGCGAGAAGCTATGAAGCCCCATGCAAGAAGAGATCAAAGTAGCTTATTATATCATGCACGTGGAGCATGCTTTAGGCCATATAAAGATCTTTGCAATCTTCAAACATAATCAGGATGATTTTTATCAATGCAAACAAGTGGTTGCTTTATGTAAACTGTTTTTTGAAGGTCTTCATAAAAAAAATGCATTTGAGACATCTAGTTGTCGAGTATTCCAGACAAAGGACAAAAATAGGGCAAGTAACAGTCTGATTGTCTATGGTTTTACTACTGGGCTAAGTGTCTCGTTGTAGTCCACTCCTATTTCATCGTAGTCTTTAGCAACTAGCGTTGCCTTAAACCTATTGAGAGAGTCATCTACATTTGCTTTCTTTTTGAAAATCCATTTGCACCCAATTACCTTTTGATAAGATGAGTAGGGGACAAGAGACTAAGTGTTGTTGTGTTTGAGTGCATCCAGTTTGACTTGCATGACATCAAGCTAATGTTGATGTTTTGTGGCTTGAGAAAATGTAATAGGTTAAAATAAATCATCATGCACCATAGTAGAGAAAACTTTAGGTTTGAAAATATCAGCCTTTGACCGGGTAGTCAATGGGATGAATGTTTGTTGCTTTATTCTTGTCTAGCATATTCACCTCTCACCACCCCTTCACCTTCACTTCACCCAATATCTCCTCCATCTCCTTCATCTCATCCCCTCCCTGCTGTTCTATATTTCCCACCCACATTGCTATTATGAGCAATGCAGGTCCTTCCAACAGACTTTATTCGATGCAAACCAGGTCCAAAGCTGGCATTTTTAAACCAAAATTGTTTACCGCCATCACGAGCTCTATTGTGGAACCTACAACATATCTTCAAGCCTCCAAATGCAAGCATTGGCTTGCCGCTATGTAAGAGGAAATGACCGCTTTACATAAAACCAACACGTGGTAACTCGTATCTTTCCCTCAAGGAGCTACACTTATCCAATGCAAATGGGTTTTTCGGCTGAAATTAAATGCAGGTGGTTCTGTTCATCGCTACTAGGCTCGTCTGGTAGCCAAAGGGTATGATCAAACTAAAGGTATTGATTATTATGAAACATTACCCTTGTTGTCAAGTCTACTACTATCAGAACAACTTTATCTTTAGTTGTATCTCTTGGGTGGACTACTAGGTAGCTTGACATTAATAATGTCTTCTTGCATGGTGATCTCATAGAAACCATCTTCATGCAACAACCTCCAAGTTTTGTAAGTTCCTCTCAACCCTTAGCTGTTTGCTTAATGAAGAAATCCTTATATGGTATAAAACAATCTCCACATGCCTGGTATACCAAATTATATACAGCTCTATTGTCTTGGGGTTTCACAGCATCAAAGTCTGATACATCGTTGTTTATCTTTCACCAATAATCCTCGATTCTACTCATGCTTGTCTACGTCGATGATATTATTATTACATGCAACTCTGGCTCCCTTATTGATACACTGCTCACTTATCTCCACTCTCATTTTGTCGTATGAGACCTTGGCAGTTTGCATTATTTTCTGGGTATTTCCATCACTAAATCTTCAATAGGTTTGCTCTTTAGTCAAGCTAAGTATATATCAGACTTACTCCATCGAGCCAATATGGATTCAAGCAAGCTGGTTCCCACTCTGATGGTCGCGGGCCCGATCCTATCAAAGACATCTGGTACTCCACTGTCCGATGGATTTACTTATCGCACCATTGTCGGTGCCCTCCAATATTGTTGCCTTACTCGACCAGATATTACCTTTGCTGTCAACAAAGTCTGTCAGTTTACGCACACCCCTATTGACATTCACTGGCAAGCCATTAAGCACATCCTTCATTATCTTCAAGGCACTATCTCCCTTGGCCTATTGTTCACACCATCTCCTTGTCTTAATCTGCGATGTTTCACTGATGTAGATTGGGCTTCCTGTCCAGACGATCATAAATGCACTAGTGCATTTTGTCTGTTTTTGGGGCCTAATCTCATCTCTTGGTCATCAGCCAAACAAAAGGTCTTGTCCAGGTCCAGTATAGAATCTGAATATCGCAGCATTGCAAATGGCGCAACAGAAATTCTTTGGGTCAACTTTCTTCTCCGTGAGATCGGCGTATCCTCGCAACAACTACCTCTAATATTTTGTGATAATTTGAGCGCTACTTATTTAGCTTCAAATCCGGTCTTTCATTCGAAATCAAAACATGTGGAGATTGATTATCACTTTGTGTGTGAGAAAGTTCAAAATAAGCAACTCCTTGTGCTCTTCACACCATCTGAAGACCAGATTGCTGATGCTCTCACGAAGCCCCTTTCCCCATCAAAATTTCAATTTTTTTGTTCCAAGCTTTTTGTTCTTCGTCCATTAGCTTGAGGGGGTATGTCAGTATATATAGCTTATCATTTTTTGCTTTTTCCTATATATTTTTAAACTAATGTACAGATTACAGAATATATATGTACAAACAACAGATGAAGGAATAGAATCCAAGCATTTGTCTTTTCTCTCTGCCTCCTATTCTCTGCTTTCCTCCTTTCCTTTTCAACAGAATTTATATTTCATATAGGAAATTACCCTTAAGAAGGGTATTTATGTATACTAACTGTTAGGATCGATGCACGCCTATAGGGGGGTGAATTAGGTGTGCTAATTTTTTCGTGCGATATTAAATTTTCTAACCCTAAGTGATTTAATGCATATAAATAAACAAAAAATAGCAAATGTAAAGAGTTTAAGGAAATAAATTCAACACTTAGTTTGTTCATGCGGTTTGGCAACCCCGGCCTACGTCCGCGCTCCAAGCTTCCCACTTGGAGATCCTTAATCACCCAATCTCCTCGATTTGTGATGATTGACTTCATGAGTGTCAGTCAAACCTTTTACACGTAACTCTTTCTCTGGGCGTCACCCTCTCGCTTGACTATTCTCAGGGCATCACCCTTTTCGTTTGAGTACAAATAGAAAATAAAAGATTACACTTTAGAAACTAACTCTCAAAGATAAAATCTCAAGTTGAGGATTGAGAGAGTTATGTCTATGCACTCATTTGATAAGTGAGAATACGAGTACAAAATTTGGCAGCGTTTCAGTAGGATTCTCACTTGTTACTTTGTGCTTTGGAGTGCCTTCTATATACAGACCCAGCTTGAGCGGTTGACCATTTCCTTTTTGATCTATCGCACCGACCGTTGGGATGTTACCATTATGTTTTTGGTCGTCCATTTTTCACGCAGGTCTGACAAATTGGTCGACCACTTTCTATTAGATTGACCACTTCTTCATAGCTCAGAACATGCAACCGATCAACAATTTGGCTACTCGACCGCCTGATCAACCGATTCCTCAACCGTAGAAATTGACATGAATCTATCTTATTTTATGGTCAACCATTTCTTCACTGCTCGATCGCGTACTCGACCGCTAAACAATTGAGCCTTCTGCCTTTTAGAATCGATCACCATTTCTTAGCTGGTCGACTACGACTCCTATTTTTCACAAATTTGGTTGATCACCAAAGTGCTTTCGTCGACATTTTCTGTGTTTTGCTCATTTTCATTCTTTTAAGTCCCAAATATCATCATGTAAACTACATAGACTTAGGCAAACATGTTAGTAAACATTAATACTCATATTAAGGGTATTTCCAATGAATATAAATAACGCATTTACATAGTTCAATAACAACATAATAAACAACTTAATTATACGATTAAAACCGTTATCATAAAAACAAATAGCCTAATGCCAAATAGGAAAACACAAACATATTGGTTTAAGTCCATGTAGCTATTGGCTAAGTTTTGGGACTTAAACACTTCAAAATGTGAAAAACATGGAGTACAGGTTGATTAACAGTGGAGATTTGGTCGACCAGTTAGCTGAAAAAAGAGCCAAAACAGAAAAGCGGTTGATCAGTTTACTGTAGGTGATCGACTGCAAATATTATATAGATCTCCAGAGGCAAAACAACGAAGAGGTGGTCGACCAATTTCGTGGAAGTGATCGATCACAACATGGACAGAGACAAACAATTCTTTAGAAATGTGAAGAGGCAGTCGACCGATATGATAAAGCGGTCGACCGGTCCAACTATATAATGCAACGACTAGTTTCCAATGGTCGGATGGTCGACCAGCTTTACAGTTTCTAAATATAGAAGGCACTCTGAAGCTCACTTTAACAAAGAGAAACCATAGCGAACTCTGCCAAATTTTATCCTCGATATTTCTCTTTAATAATTGAGTGCGTTGGCCTAACTCTCTCAATCCTCAACTTGAGATTATACTTTTGAGAGTTAGATTCTAAGTTGTAATTTTTATTTCCACATCTTTGTATTCAAACGAAAAGGGTGACCCCTCGTGAATAGTCAAAGAAAGGGTGACGCCCTAAGAAAGGTCAATTTTTAAAGGTTTGGTTGACACCTGGGAAGCCAATCTTCACTAACCGAGGAGGTTAGTGGGTTAAGGATCTCCAAGTCAGGAACTTGGAGTGCAGAAGTAGGCTGGAGTTGCCAAATCATGTGAACAAAACGGTGTCATCTCTCTATCCCTACTCTTTATATTTCTTATTGTTTGATTTTATATTTGTGATAAATCACTTAGAGATAGATTAATTAATATCGTACGAAAATTTTTGCACACCTAATTCACCCCTCCCCCTCCCTCTCCCTATAGGCTCACATCGATCCTACAAACAGAAGGGGTGAAATTCAACTTAAACGTTATTATCACAATAGAGACGATGAACTCTAAGTAATCTTGTGAAGATCAACGGTGTGTGCAAGACATTGAATAGATGAAGTGAAGAGGTGGGTGAAGATGTTTTAGAAGTACCAACAACATAGACAAGAATTACCATACCACTAGCTACGATGACTTAGGATTGCCCAATGTAAGAATGAGGAGACTGGAGGTCCTCCACCTGAAGGGTGAAATGGTGCGTGGCACCTAAATCCACTAACCACGTGGGAATGTAGAGTTTCCTGGATCTTGAGTAATATTAAGACCTTGGTTGGGGGAGGCAGCGACATGGAAGGTTCTCAGTGCCGTTTTGAAAGATGCATTGAGGCGATGATAGCAATAAGCTGTAGTGTGACTCAATTCTTAACATATTTGACAACATGGTTTATGATGGGGTTTCCCTGGTTACCACATGGACAATAGGTGTTGATGTTTGCTGAGTATTCCTTGAAACTGAGGTGAATGGGAGGGATATGAAGGGCGAGGATGAGATGGTGACATAGGAGGTTGCAAGGAGGGGTTTATGTTCATCAAAGCAAAATTAGCATGAACTGAGAGAAGTATGCCAACCTAATTTTTTTTATTCAGATGGGATTCAAAGCTCAGAAGTAGACTATGAACATCTTCAAGTGATGGAAGATCAGCTCGACTGGTGATGGATATTATGAAGGAGTTGTACTCCCCTCTAAGGCCACTCAAGAGGTAGAACAAGTGATCTTTCCGAGAGATCAGCTCACCAATGGCCTATAAGGTGTTGCAGATGGAGGTAATTTTTAGCTGTAAGTCCATCTTTTGAAACATTGTATAGTTGACCATGTAGCTCTATGAGGCAAGCAAGAGAGGTTGAAGAATACTGTATGGCCAAGACATTCCAAACATCAATAGTAGTAGAATAACATACTATTTGTTGAAGAAGAGACTCCAAGGAGTCATAGAACCAGCTTAATAGCAATTTTTCATACCTTTGCTACATTGTGAAAGCAGGGTTGGGTTGAAAGTGAGCAGAATCAAGGAAAGGTGGAGGAGGTAGAGGCGAACCATCGAGAAATGACTCAAGGTTGTTTGCAATGACTATATTCAGCAATTGTTTTTTCCATACTAAGTAGTTTGAAGAATCAAGTTTGACTAGGGGCTGATGTATTGCAGGTAGAGGTGGGAGAGTTGAAAAAGTAGGAGAAGACATTGGGGAAGGAGGAATAACAGTGTTGTTCGTGGAGGCCATCAACTTATAGGCTCTGATACCATGTAAGAATTTTATGATGAAGATAATTTGTATGGTGATTTTCCACACCTAATTTCATTATGGTCTCTTATATAATGTACATAGAACATTCTAGACACAAATCTGTTAGAGAATTTGTTAGGATAAAAGTGCATGCACACTGTGATGTCAACACTTAGTGATCGCTCCATAAAGCTTTGACTTTTTATTACATAAATATTTGAATTTTGGGTGTCTTCTCGATATGCAAATCCAAACGGTATTTATTCAGAATTATGGGATTTTGTGACTTATTTTTCATATCGCTTAGAAGAGTAAAAATGCAAGGTTTATAAGTAGGGTTCTCTTCCCTACCTAGTACAATGCATTTTAAGTTAACCCCAAAGACAACTGTGCGGACTTTGGCCCAAAGCGAATAATATTGTACTGAGAAGATTAGAGACATTACACACCACTTCAAATCAACATGAGTTTCCTTCTATGGATGAAAGTCTTAGATTCAAAGGACATATGTACAGTAGAGTTCGTGTCAGAAAGCAATGGAAGGAACTCCTATTGTATCATCACTCGAGGTAAACTAAAACTAAAGGAACAAACATTGTAAAACCCATGAATTTTATAATTTTAATTTTCCACATGTAAATTTTTTGCGTAATTTTCAGTCAAGCGTTGAAAGGTTGATCCGTTTTGTCGCGTAGCTGCCATGTAAGAGTTTTCGATCAAATAGTCAAATTGGGTATTTTCGAATGGTAATTTAATAGATTTGGTAAATTATTTTGGTTAAGAAGTTTTCAGTTAGTGTTTTGAACGATTCGGGATTTGAGTCAAATTTTTAATTGGATTTAATTAATATATTTTAATATGAAATTAATTTTTTTTATTAAAAGGGAAAGAATGAGAAGAAGAAGAAGAAGTTTCTTTTTCTTCTTTTCATGCGGCCGAGAGGAAACGCGAGGGAAAGAGGGAGAGAGTCCGACCGGCGAGTCCGAAGCATTTGACGATGAATTCGAGTTCCCGACATTGAGAAGTGTTTTCAATTTTCCCCTCCATTTTTGTGTTTGAAGTTTCGGTATTTTGTTGGCTTCAGATTCGAGCTTAGAAACACGAATCCGAGGGAAATTTCTAGTTTATATTGGTAGAATAGAAGTCTATATAGGGTTATTTGTCGGTAGAAGTCAAAATCAGGTGAAATGAGGGGAAAATGGTTGTTTTTTGGTGATTTTGGTCAACTAGCGGTCGACCAGAAGGGCCATTGGTCCACCAAAAGTGGGCAAATTGGCTTAATTTTGTATGTTTGAACCGTTTGTGCGTCGGTTGGGTTCTAAGACTTGAAATAGGACCCTTTCACCTATCCCTTGTGACTCATTGTTGGGAATTCTTGTCCTCTACCATGGTTTTAGGCTTTGTTTGGTTTATTGACTTCAAGCTGTTCTTTAATAGAGTCATAATTTATTGACTTTAGTTGGTTCTCCTCGACTATTGAGTCTTGGATGATTGTGGTCATGTCTTATCTACTTGTGTGAGGTTCCAGTTGACCGTCAACGTGTCTCGTTGACACTAAATGGTCTCGTTTTATTGTTGCTGAGTTTGGTAGGAGCTGCGAGGTCCCGGTTGACCTTCGCTTTGCCTCGATTACTGTTGAGTGGTCTCAGTTGACCACTGTGATGCCTTGTTAACCGTGGTTGGGTTTGAATGGTTTTAGCTATGTCTTCTCGATTGCTGAGTCGTTCATGTCGAGCATGTCATGTTCCATCATCTATCATCGTGTCTTGTCAACTAGTGGATCTTTCTGGTTGTCTATTGAGGTGTCGAGTCTTTTGTGTTATGTTTTGGTCAACCGCACTATTTGTTTCTTGGAGTTGGGTTTAGCGAACTCCGTTTGGCTTCACCAGCCATACCTGGGTTTTGGTCTAGTTTCATGTTTCGGTCTAGGGCCTTTGTTGTATTCCTAGATTTGATTTCCAGTTTAGGACTAGTGGTTTTCCCTAGAGACCGTCTTGGATTCCTAGTCTTGATTGAGACTTATCTGTTATCCCTTGTCTGATTGTAGTTATGTTAACATCAACCTTGTTATAAGTTCCAGGATGTCGCTGGTTTCAACCCTTACTTCCGATAGCGCGTGTAGCTGGCTAGTCGATAAGGTTGTCATGGTCGTCAATGAGGTAGAGATTTTTATACTTTTTGTACTGTATTGCATCATGTTTTCAAACTACTATTTTATGGGATATCACACCTGAAAACCTAACGGGGACTGTTTCGACAGCACATCTGTTTTTATGTATATTTATTTTTTCTCACGTTTATTTTATCGTACATGGTATCTAGTTTTGTTATCTATGGATATGTTGGGAGGATGAATCCTCTTGATCTTTTGGGCACTCTGGCGCTAAAGTATCACAAGACTATCTTGCGAAACCTTCTACTGGGTGAAGGTTGATTGTTTGTACGTGCGAAATGGGGATGAAGCATTGGTGACATCCTTGGGTTTCGAGCCTTGGAAGTCAAAATGGAGATAGGACGGTGATGATGCATCCTTGGGTTTCGAGCCCTAGAATCTAGCTAGGGTTTTAGTCACACAGATCAGAAGATTGTTAGTTGCTAACTTTTGCTATCGTAGAACCATTCTATTTGATGGGTGGCGTGTCGGCTCCTAGCTTCGCTTGTTGGTAACCCTTGGGAATTTGGAACCTATTGGCAGCAAGGTGAAGAGCAATCCGTCGCTGGCAATCTTATCTATTTTATTTGATCGTACGAGTTATGTCGACGCAGAGCTTTAGCTCACCGGCAACTTGGGTGACGCGCTGGATCTCGGGATCGCCGTCATTGCTATTTCCTCTGCCTCATGAGGAGTTGCTATTGACGAATAGCCACCTATTCTTTGATGAGTGTTGGATGGGTCCTTGAGTGACCATCCATTTTCACTAATGATATTTTTGCATAGAAAACGATGTTGGCATATTTTGCGATATAGTTGTTTATGTATACAACGAGTTTTGATGACGTTGCATCAAGGGCCATGGGCTGATTTAATAAAGTGATAAAGATGTTATAAATGTTTTAAATCCATGTACGATAAATAAAAAACATGAAAATAGTTTTAAAAAAATGAGAAAAATAGTTTTTAGCATTCATTGCATTCAGTATAGATTTCCCTATTGAGTTTGTCGCTCACCCCTTAGACTTTATTTTTCCTCAGATTAATGTTTAGGTTCGGTGCATGGGTTCTATACGGGGTGTTGTGGGGCGTTGTTGGTACCCCATTTGTAACACCCCGACTTTTTATTGGAATTAAATAAATATAATTGGAGTATAAATTGGAAATTTTGGATTTATTGAATTATCATTGGAGTGTTATCAAGGACGTATTCGTAGGATATAATTTAAATGGGATAATTAATATGGAATTTAGATTTATAAAATGATTAAATTAAGTGTAGATAAAATAGAATTTCAAATATAAAAGAAGAGGGAAGTTAATTAAAAGGGGAGGGAAATATTAGGTTAAGTGTTATTTAGTTGAAAAGAGGAGAAATTAGAGAGGGAGGGGGAGGCGGCTACGAGAGGGACGAAAAGAGAGAGAGAGAGGGAGGAGGCGGGAGCCGAGAGAGAGAACGATCGGGAGACGACGTTGACGGCGACGGGGCGAGCTCGGGACGGCGACCTGCGACGTCGTTCGACGTTTGGCGATCTGTTCCGGGGCAATGCGATCTCCGAGCTAAGGCTCGGGTCGAAATCGGAGCTTTCGCCGGCTTGCGATTTCGACGTCGGATCGTATTGTGTCGTTTTCCGGCAACGTTCAGCGATGAGGAATGGTCCGGTGACGATGGTTTGGCAGGGAGAGAGGGCATCAGGGAGACAGGATCGGGACTATGGTTTTCAGATCCGAGTGCTGCGACCCAGTTGGGTTCAACTCGGGTTTGCTGTCCTCGATGATTCAGGTAACGAAATTCTCTCCCTCGAACTATTTTTGTCTGCTGCTACGCTGAGTTGGATGGATTTTGGTGGTTGAGTGTGTGAAGGATATCCTAATTAGTGCAGTTTTGTTAACTGTGAGATGATTATTTGTGAAGTAATAATCTGTCGGTCAATAAAATGATTCTGGGGGTTTATGAAGATATTTTAGGAATTTGATTAATCTGGGTATTGCTAAGGTGCATGGTTGAAGAGTAGTTGCTTATTGCTACATGTTAGTTAAACTTTCTGCATTATTATCGCTTGAACGTTGATATGTAAAAATGGTTATGGTGTTGGAGGTTGAATTTAAGTTCTCCATTTGTTAGCTATTATTGAGTTAACAAGTTAGTTAATAACCTGGAATTGATTGCTAATTATGAAGGTATTGGAAGAGAAAGAAGAAGATGAAGGATAGCGTTTAAATGCATTATACAATAAAGTTCGAGGTAAGGATTAAGGGTGTTTTGGCCATTAAGGCCCTACACCACAAGTATGGGTGCGTGAGTGATAGTGTTTTTCATTGTTATTCATTGCCGAATGATGATTTCTAGTTATGATTTATTCCCTGTTTCTAGTCTGTGACAACTAGTTAGAAAGGTTGATAGTGCTAATGTTAATTATTGATTAGTTGGTCTTGGCGGCAATCCTTGAAATAAACCATTATGACTATTTCCCTGATGTTTCTTTTAATCTCTATGTTGATAGATAGTGTAGCCTGTTAGTATCTTGTAGTTTATTTGTCCACGATTAATTGCCCTGCAATACTGCCTTGGGTGTTAGCCTTGTTCTTGTGCTGTTGCTGACCATGTGATAATTCTCTGTTGGCACTTGTTGTGATTGTATGATTTCCCCTGCATTTAAATGATATGGTTAGTCATTAATAGTATTACTGTAGAATGTAGAAATTATGAATCATAAGTTGAAACAGGGAAGAATGAGTGAGGAATGAGGAAGTTACCCTATAACCCCTGTCTTGTTAAAGTTATATATAGATGTTTGATTTTTGAAGTTAATTGCTGCACTTTTAATGCTTGTTGTACTTTTAATTAGCATTGCCGCCATGCCTACACTTAATGTCCTACAGTTATGTTGTATTGTAAACCATTCTACTATCATTGTTGATACATATGCGGAAACTAAACCAATGCGATTAGCCTGATTACTTAGTTAGTAATCCTAATAAATTAGCATGATTACTCAATTAATACTTGTATGTAAACTTGAAACTAGTGAATGTTAATTTACTTGCGAGTAATTACATTACTTGATGCATGTTTACTACATAGCCCAATTAAATCAATTAGCATGTTGACTTAGTTGGCCCAATATGTTGAATTGGTTGATCAATTAGAATTCTAATTTTAACCTTTGTTGAGCATGTTAACCAAACTAAATAATTAGCTGAAGTAGTTAAATTAAGTAGCATGTTTAAATATGAATTAGTATTGTATGAGCATGTTAATTAACATAACTAAATTAGTTAACTCGAGCATGTTAATCTGATTAGAGTAAGTAACTGGATTAGAACTTGAAACCGAGCATGTTAATTAATTTGCTTAACTAATTAATAGTTGCTAGCCACTCCCTGAGCATATTAAATTATGTAAATATGTTTGATTATCTAGAGAGCACGTTAACTTAATTAAAGTGATTCAATTGACTCAAGCATGTTTATTTAACCTTATCACTTGAACACGCAACGCACATAAGATAACTAAAGTAGATTAATTATCTAGAGATAAATATAGGGAGTATGTAAATGAACTAAGAGATTAACTAGAAGAATCAACATGTTAATTTCTAGTATTGTATCCTATTAATTCAAGCATGACTTCTTTATTAAGTTTATTGTATATTGTTTTAATTGGGTGTTCAAGTGATATTACTTTCCTTGGGTGTGCTTTCAATCCCTAATATCCCTTTGTATGCGTTTTTAAATTTAGTTATTTATATCGAATGCGTACGTCAACTTTAGAATCAATGTTTTACTTTACTAGAGAGTAGAATGATAAAGAAGAAAAGAGAATGAAGTAACGTAAATGAGTTAAGGTCTCAAGGAATCTTATTTATTATGCGAATGAATGTTTTAGAATTGTTTTTGTTATTGTTTTCTTAGTATTGCGTAAGATCTCGATTATGATTACATGTCCTTAGTATGTATTTTCTGCTAAACCAAGCATAATTAGTTAAGTACAATTAAAGCATGAAATCAACGTAGGAGTATGTTAATAACTGAATTGAATAGTGACTTAGAAATATAAACGTAGGAAACATGTAAATGGACTGGAGATTAATTAGGCTAAATAACTAAAGAACTAGAATAATCATCTTATCTTCCTGAGCATGTTTAATTTATTGTTCATTTGCTGTCTTATCTTAATGATATACTTGTTTTCTGTTGTGCGCAGTTTCTTCATTCTATTACGTGCTTTATTTTCCTTATATGCGTTTTTAGTTACTGTTACTTTATTTATATGTATACTTCAATTTTATGAATGTTATATCATGTCATCATGCATCACGATAAGTCGAGAATGTATGTTCATGCATTATGTTAATAGAAAGAGTAGGACGCATGCATGAGTGAGGAAAATGTTAGAATAAATGGTAGAGTAATAGGACGATGGGTCTAGTCTGGCAGAAAAGTGCCCACAGGAGACTAGTAACTAACCTGACAGAAAGGTGCCCACAGGAGGTTAGTTGTAGTCTGGCAGAAAGGTGCCCATAGGAGACTAGTGACTAGCCTGGCAAAAAGGTGCTCACAGGAGGTTAGTTGTAGTCTGGCAGAAAGGTGCCCACAGGAGACTAGTGACTAGCCTGGCAAAAAGGTGCCCACAGGAGGTTAATTGTAGCCTGGCAGAAAGGTGCCCACAGGAGGCTACTCCAACGAAAGAATGAACGACTAATAGGAAATAGTAATGACGAAATGAAAGGCTTAACGAAAAGGACTAAAGAGATGCATTTCATAATTGCATTTCTCTTTTTCCTTACTAAGCCTTTTGGGCTTATAGTTGTTTGTGGTGTAAATGTAGGTACTGTACGTAGAAGAATACACGGATTAGGAGTAGCAAAAGATAAAGAACAAACAATAGCACGCAGGGATGATGGGTTTACACGCTCGAGGGATGCTCATGGTTGGCCATGTATAAAGAGAGTTAAAAGGAAATGATTTTAATTAAATTGTCTAAGTTGTAATTAACATAAGCTTTAATTAAAGTGTATTTAAATTGGTTAGTCTTTTCATTCAAATTATTAATGTTTCAGTTAAGTTTCTAAATGATGATTTTAATTATGCTTCTGCTATGTTTTTAAATGGTTTTTATTTAACGCTTCCGCATAAGTTTTACAAAAACAATAAGATTTCATAATGAGTTTTATGAAAGAGTTAGTAGCGATCCGGTAGACGCACTCTGATTTACTTTCAAAAAGAAAAATTCAAATTTTCACGCATTTTAAAGGATTTACGAAAATCTGGGTCGTTACACCGTTGGTGGGTGTATCGATCTTCCCTTGGGTGAGTGGAGGTTAGTCGGTTCAATCTCTTCGTCTCTGTTACGTTTGAGATTTGTTGTTTGGTGTTGTTTGATTTAATTCCTCCGCAGTTCTTTCTTTTGTTATTATTGTACTATCATGTCTTTTTCTGATCAGTCTGTGGATCCCAACAAATGTAATTTGGGTTTTGGTCTTAATTTCGTATTAAGATTTTTGTTTTCTCTTAGCTTTGGGCTAGGCGATCGGGTCCTCTTCGAGGATCAAATTGCCTGACTCGGCGATTCTGTTAGGTCCACCTCCGACTCGTGACAAACACAATATGTGATAAGGAGTGCCTTGATTCCTAATTGATTCCAGGTATCTCTAACTCTTCTTTTAGGTTGCATTTTCATTTGGATGTTTCTACATAGAGAAATTCTCAAGATTGTGAGATGAGACTGTTTATTGAAGAAACACAAGTAAATGAGCAGTGCCTTGGGCAAGAGGAGATCCACAAAGGTATGTTATCATCAATTCGAAGTATTAGTGAGTGGGATGATCAAATCTAGGAAAAAACTTACAAAGTTTATCATGACTTGAATATGAAAGAATGACATCAATGGAAGACTATTTTATAGAAATTGAGATTATCAGTGGCCTTGGGATCTTCTTCCTCCCAAGATTAGCCTTGTTTGAATTTTGTTTTTGCTTTTTTTGGGAATTTAAAGCTAATTATGAAGATCATCAGTTGATGTTCAAGGTTTAGCATCTAGTGATAAAAAGAGAATTATTAAGGAAGTTATTATAAAAGAGAATCCATATATTTTTATCTTACAAGAAACAAAATTAAAGTCTATTAATATCTCTTTGGCTTCACAAGTATGAGGATTTTGGTTCGTGAATTGGGTAGTTCTGCCAGCTCAAGGTTGGTCTAGAGGTATTCTCGTGTGTTTGGGATGTTAGAAGTATAAATATGGTCAAAGTAGTTATTGGATGTTTCACAATTTCTATAAAAATTGATAATGGTGGTACCAACACTTGGTGGGTCACTGGTATCTATAGCTCTTCCTCCCAAAGAGGACGTAAAGAGTTTTGGATTGAGTTGTTTGATTTGTTCTGGTTATGTTCTCTTAATTTGTGTGTGTGGAGATTTTAATGTCATTAGATATTCTTATGAAAAAACCACTTTGAGTAGAGCTACTTGTAGTATGAAAAAGTTTGACAATTTTATCTATGATGCTCAACTTCGAGATATTCCCTTGGGTAACTCGCCCTTTATCTGGCTGAATCTTAGCGATAACTTGGTAAGTTGCAAATTAGATCCCTTTTATGGAGTGAGAAAATCTATTTCAAGAGCCACGGCAAGAAACTTTAGTTTGATTGGTGCTGACCATTACTTAATAGTCCTCGACAACTCTAAGTTCAAATGGGGGCCTAGCTCTTTCAGATTTGAGAACATTTGGCTTTTTCATTCAAAGTGTTCAGAGAACATCAATTCTTGGTTGGCTAATTGCAACCTGAGTGGGTGGGAGGGTTTCAAATTTATGAAAAATCTTCAAGGTGTTAAAAACAAAAAAAAAAAAAAGGAATCTATCTACTTTTGGTGACATTAGAGTTGAAAAAAATTATCATTAAAGGTGGAATCCAATCTCTTGATGTTTAGATGCTCAGCAAATTCAAATGACACTCATAAGAATGAAAGGGGTTTCTCTTAAGGCTGACTTTGAAGAAATTCTTGTACTTGAAACTCAATCTTTGTAGCAAAAGGTTAGACTTAAAGGCGTTAGTGAATAGAATAGTATGACCAAGGTCTTCCATAGAATTGCGAGTGGTAGGAAGATTAATGAGATTATGATTAAATTATATTGTGAAGATAGAACTATAATTGTAGAGGAGGAAACAATTGTTCATGAAATCAAGAACTATTAAGATTTGCAAGCCATCCATCTAAATGACTTTTCATTTATCTAGATTCTTCGAAGAAAATGAAATTCGTAGAGTGGTATTTGATTGTGATAGGGATAAAGCTTTAGGGCCTCACGACTCTACCATGGTCTTTTTTCCAAGATTATTGGGATGACATTAGGACCAATCTTATTAAAGTTTTTCAAGAATTCCGTGGAAGTGATGTTATCAATGCTAAAATTAATGAAACTTACTTATGTCTCATTCCTAAAAAAGAAAATTCTGGAAGTTTGAAAAACTACATGCCTCTAAGATTGGAATCAAGCTTTTACAAAATTGAAGCTAAGATTTTGTCTTCCCGTCTAAAAGATGTTATTGTAGAGATAGTCTCTATGCAACAAAAGGATCTTTATTGTGGGTTGTAATATTCTTGATTTTTCTCTGGTTGCTAATGAAATTGTTGAGGACTATAAACGTAAGAAGAAAAAAGGGGTGGTCCTTAAAATTGATTTTGAGAAGGCTTATGATCATTTTGATTGAAGTTTCCTTGACTTTATTTTGAATGTGAAAGATTTTGATTAGCGACGAAGGAAGTGGATTTCAAGTTGTTTGTTCTTTTCAAACTTCTTCTATGTCCTTCTAAATGGAAGATCTATTGGTAAATTTCAAGATACTAGAGGTCTTAGACAAAGAGACCTTTTTTTCCCCTTTTTGTTCATTCTTATTGGTGATGTTCTTAAGAAAATGCAGAATAGAGCAAAAAGTCTAAACTTGATAGAGAGATTCAAAATTGGGCGTGATGTTGTTCATATTTCCCACCTCAATTTGTTGACGATATAATCTTATTTTCTATTGAAGATGATGCTAAAATCCAAAATTTGATGGATGTGGTTAAAATTTTGGATTGCTTTGTGGTCTTAAGCTAAATTTTAATGAGAGTGATATCGTGAGAATCAATATTGATGAAAGCAGTACCAATAGATTTGTCATTATGACTAATTGCAAAAAAGGTTATCAGCCTCTTTCCTATTTGGGTCTCTCTCTTAGTGGTAATTTTCTTTCTTGTTGTTTTTTAGAGCTAGATTTACAAAAAGTTAAGAAACACTTAGATAGTTACAAAAAAGGTTACTTTTCTAGAGGTGGTAGACTTACTTTGATTCATGAAGTGCTTGATAGGATCCTAATTTACTATCTCTCTCTTTTTAAACTTCCGAGTAAGGTTGCTAAAATGCTGAATAAAATAGTTAGAAATTTTTTTTTGGGAAGGAAATGATAGAGGGGCCAAACCTCATTTGATTCGTTGAGAGGTTGTTGTCAATCCAAAATTGAAATGGAGTAATATGATTGGTAACTTTCATATTTGAAACAAAGATTTGTTGGGTAAATAACTGTGGCAATTCCTGTTTGAGGCCAATTCCTTGTGGCATGCAGTGATTAAAAGTAAATATGGTCTCACGACTTTTGGATGGGTGACAACTTCTGCTTCTCGTGTCTCATTTTTCAATCAATGGAAGCATATTTTTCTTTGTTTTTCATCATTCTAGGACTATATTGTTTTTAAGGTGGGGAGCGGAGCTCTTGTTTGACTCTAGGAAGATAAGTGGATTGGAGACGCTCCTTTCTGTGCTATTTTTTTAGGCATCTATCGTCTATCTTGTAGTAAAAATTACTCTAATGTCTCTCTCTTCAATACAGATGAAGCTCACCATCTTTAGCATCTCTTCTTTCGTGGAAAGGTGAATATCCCAAAGTTAGCTAAGCTTTTTAATCTTCATACGGTTATCTCTTCTTTCTCTCCAAAATTGAGTATTGTCGACACCAAAATATAGTTAGTTGATCTTTCTTCTAATTTTTTTTCTTCTCCAAATCCTTATTCTCTCAGCTCACTACTGCTTCTTTCAGGGATTTTTCTTGTTTTGACTTTGTTTGGAAAAAATGAGTCTCAATCAAATTTCAAGTGTTCGTCTGTACCCATATAAAGAGAAAATTTATATTTATGATCAAATGTAGAAGAGATACCTTTTTCAGGCTCTATCCCCGTATAGTTGTCCTTTCTACAAGGTGCATGAGGAAACTAAAACTTATATTATGATGAATTGTAAGTTCATTAGAGATATTTGATGCATTTTCTATTTCTTGTTAATCATACTGTGGGAATATATTTTAACATTCGAGTTTCCTTGATGATGATGTGTTTAGGAGGATAGAGACGTCTAAAAAGCAAAAACTAATTTTAAGATTAGATACTTGGACTATTTTTTAAGTTACCTAGTTTCGTCACAATGCTTGTTACAATGTTTTGACTATTTTTCACTACCACCAGGTGTACTTACTGCTCTTCAAGAAAAAACAATGATTGTTAGTGTAAATCTTTTTAATTAGAAGAGAGCAATTGTTAAGTTAAATGTTTCGTTTTTCATTCCTTTTATTTTTATATAAATTAATTTTTCCACTCTTTTCTATTTCTAATTTTAAGGAAAAATGACAAATCAACCATTATCTTTTATTATTAGTGACAAATCAATTATTATCCTTTTTTTGCTAACAATTTAACTATTGAACTTTGAAAAATTGCCACCACGAACATCACCGTTAACTTTATGAAAATCACGTTAATTTTCTCAAAATCATAGTGTAAAAGAATAAATACCCATATAAAAAAACAAAAGAACTCGTGATTTTAAAATAGATTTTCAGTGGAAAATAATTAATATTTATGAAGAATAGATTTAGAAGATTTTGGATTTTGTAAAAGAATGGATTTAGAAGATTTCGAGTTTTATAATTTAGAAGATTTTGTAAAAGAATGTTAATGTTTGTAGTTTTCAGATGATTTACAATTGTTTTACAGTCCATGGGAGAATCATAGTTTGTTTGCGTTTTTGTACGAAGACAATGAATTTTTTTTATTTGCAGATGAACTGCGGCGGTTTGACGATGAACTGCAGCGGTGCAGCTTGACGACGAAACCGCTGCGGTTTGTCGTCAAACTGCCGCAGTTTCTGATTTATGGAACAAAGACCATAACTTTGACCTTTTCAACTTCAAATGATTATAACTTTGGCTACGAGTGTTAAAATTGGTTCAATAAGATATCAAATCGAAGATCTCTCATGGATCTACGACTTTTCATAGGTTTCCCTCATGAACCACATTTCTAGGGCCAAAAATCGTACATTTAAGCCCTCAAATTTGTGATCAAAGATTTTAGACAAACCGCAAGTGACTAAACGCTGTAGTTTCACAACAAACCGCTACGGTTCGTCGTCAAACTGAACTGTGACGGTTTCACGATAAACCACTGCGGTTCATTGTCAAAACACGCAGTTTGTCATCAAAGCATTAATGACAAACGTGACAGTGATATCAGTGGTATTAATTTTTTATAGTTCAGTGATTAATTTATTATTGAAAAAAAAAGATGATTTTTAATTGGGTAATTATCAAATTTCACCTTCAAGTATGGAGTGTTTTTTATATTTCACCTTCAAGTATAATAATTTTTAAAGAACACCTTGTAGTTTGACCTGTTTGCACAGCACACCTTCCGTTAGACAATTGCAGCTCGCACCTTCAAGCTACTGCACCTCCTCCCGAAGACAAGCGAACTTCGCGAAGGGCAAACTGCTAAGGCGAAATCCGGGAAGACGAACCTGCGAAGACGAACCCTTGCTCGGCGAAGGCGACCAGCTCTACGAAGGCAACCCGGCTTCGAGATTCTGACCCTACTCTGCGAAACCCTTCTCGGCGAAGGCTCACCTCTGTTTGCTCCCATCTGTCGAGTTCCGACGCCTGGTGTCCAAGCGATCTGTCAGGTTGGAAGAGTATAATTCTTCCATTCGGGTAATTCTTGTTCACCCTCTTCGTCTTCCGCCATTGATTTTTTATTGATTTTCAATCCAATAGAAATCTAAGAAAATGTTCAAATTACTGTTGTTTTGCTGGAAATTATGGTGTTGTAGTTTCAATTGAAAATGTTAATACTGTACTTTGAATCAGAATTGCTTGTGAGACAGTTACTTGAATATGATTGTGTTCGTCCAAAATTGAATTGATGAAGATGCTTTTGTTCGGTCATTTATTTTCATACTTCAAAGAAGGCTATTGGAATGTCGCTGCTGCGAAATTTTTTTTCCTGGCTGATGCACTCCATTCATTTATTATTATTATTGATTTTCTGCTCCAACCATCCTTCATCAAGTACATGAAGGTTTGGAGGGCTAGTTTCTTTTGAATTTGCAAGGATCAGAATTTGCCTTGAATTAAAATCAATTCTGTAACTCCTGAACTAAAACCTTTAGTTGTTTGTGCAAATACAGAGCCTGAGGAGATGAATCATTTTGATGAGATTGGATCATGCTGGAAAAATCTAGTCAGCTTCTTTGATCGCAAGTAGCAGTGGGCAGATCGGGTTCGGTTCCGGTTCTGGGTCGGTCGGAACCGAACAATCGGTTCTCGGTTCCGAGAACTTGGGACCGAACCTGGAACCGATGGGTTCCGGAACCGAAACCGGAACCGACCTCGGTTCTCGGTTCCGGAACCGGCGGTTCTCGGTTCCAAGGACATATAAACTTTTTTTTCCATTTCGCTTCTCTTTTTTTAATATCTATGCAAAATCTAAAAATAAGCATAAAATCGCAAAATCTAAAGGCACTAAAATCACTTCCATAAAAAGGGCATTTCACAAGCATGAACAATAAGCAGGTAATAAAAGAACCAACATTGAAATAAGTTAGGGATAAGTTGATCTTTTCTGGTTTATTACCAATAATATCACATATAAAGTTAATTCATTAAACTAAATGCTATGCAGTTGAAGAGATCACCTTTGAGACTAGACTAGTAATAATTGGTCAGGCCAAGAGATCATCTCCTTCTTCGTCATCTTTCTCGTAACCATTAATTGCTGAAAAGAACAGTTATATGATTCATTCAACATTAAAAAGTTTCACGAAATATAGAAAAGTATTTATCAAATGAACGCACCTTCATCAATAGTTTCGTAGTCATTTGTTGGTTGCGACGTATGTAAATGACTCTGGGTACGATTACGAATCCAGCTTTGTGTGCAAATTATAGCTTCAACTGTTTCCGGTAGGAGGGCAGTACGTGATGAATCAATAACACGACCCCCACAGCTAAAAGCTGACTCAGAAGGGACAGTAGAAATTGGAATGCTGAATATATCTTTGGCAATTCTGCTTAACACTGGATACTTATGTGTCATTAATTTCCACCACCTTAATAAGTCAAAATTAGGTGCAAACTTCTCAGCTCGCTCACTCAAATATTCCTCCAACTCTGAATTTGCAAACCTCTCCATTGAATTATCATAGAATTGTGCATAAACCATGTCAACCTCATTTGAGGGATTTGCAATATTAATATCATTAAGAATCTCCAGCTCATTAGCCGAATCACCTTTATACTGTAAATATAATCGTTCTAAAACATACTCCGTTGCTTTCACATATTGATCAGCTTTATCGGGTCCCATTAGAATTGAGATACAATGTTTTAGAAACTTTGTTTTGCCTCTGGGGTCAAGAAGGACTGCCACGAATAAAAATGTGTTCATCTTATCGAAATGTCCCCAATACTTTTTCAACTTTGTTATCATTCCAAAAGCCATGCTCATCAACGATACATTGTCACTGTTGGCATACTCATCAATGATCATATTCAAATTGCAAGCTTCCGTGACATATTGGTGAGCTGTAATAGACAAAGATTTCGAAACTTTTATAGTGCTATCGTAAAAGGCCTTTAGAAACTTCACAAATAGTCGAATGTTATTCCAATCTGTACATGTAGGATGACCTTCCTCTTGCATTGCTGTTGCGTAAGTATTATCACATTCTTTCATTTTATCAAACGCTAAAGCATACTTTTCGGCATTATCGAGCATCAAATATGTGGAGTTCCATCTAGTCGGCACATCAAGAGTTATATTGCCTTTAAATGTAATCTTTACACTATCGATGCAGGACTTGAAGAGCCTAAGTCTTTGAGGAGAAGATTTAACGTACTTCACTGTATTTCTGACTCGAACAATGGAATTGTGATGCTCCTTAAGCCCATCAGAAACAATCAAGTTCAAAATATGGGCAAAACATCTAACATGCATATGCTCTCCATTTAAAACCAACCCATCCCAATTTCTTACAGTTCGAACTAAGAAAGAAATAGCAACATCATTGGATGAGGCATTGTCAACTGTTACTGTCAAAACTTTATCAATCTCCCAGCCAAGTAAGCATTTCTCCATTAAGCTACCGATTGTCTCTCCTTTATGGTCAAAGATCTCACAAAAGTTTATTATCTTCTTCTGAAAGTTCCATTCCTCGTCAATCCAATGGGCGGTTATCACCATATAACACTTATTTTGTGCCGACGTCCAAGTGTCTGTAGTCAAACATACTCGTTGATTATTTTCCTTGAAGTATGCTTTCAACTTCTCTTTTTCTTTCTTGTACATCTTCTCTATATCTCTGCTAATAGTTCGACGAGAAGGCATAACAAAATCATTCCTAAAAAATTGAAGTAATTCTCTGAAGCCTTCCCATTCGACCATTCTCATCGGTAATTCATCTTTGATTATCATTCGGGCTATACATTCCCTTGCACCCATATGACTGAATGTTGGCTTATTGGAGCTGGAGCATTGTCCCTCTTCTTTTTTTGTAAATGGCAACTTCCGTTGATTGCTATCTGAATTTGTCACGTGCTTTTTGCAAACTTTTACATGTTTCCACAAACTAGATGTTCCATTCTTTTTTGTATTCGCCGCAAGGATTTGCTGACAATACTTGCATTGTGCTTTACTATTGTCTAGATCATCACCTTCAATGTGGACGAAATGCTCCCAAACATCAGAACTCCTTGTGCGTTTTTTTGAAACATTTTGTGTCATTTCCGCCATTTTGTATGTATCCTGAAAAATCAACGAGCAACAAGTGATCAACATTAAACAACGAAAAAAACAATGTCACTATAAAAGATTGTCAATTTGTGATCAACTATAAAAGATTGTCAATTTGCAACATTAAACAGATTGTCAATTTGCAAACCAGATTGTACAAACAGAACCAGATTGTACAAATAGTACAAACGGCAAAAACATGGCAAAACATTCATCAAACGGCAAAAACATGGCAAAACATTCATCAAACGGCAAAAACATGGCAAAACCAGATTCTAACCAAAATTACTCTCCATGGCAACATTCATCAGATAAATTATGCTACAGCTACTGGATAGTGAGAAAAAATTGTACTTTAATCTCGGATTGAAAGGAGCAAAGCAACCAACTAGACCAGAATCGGGGGAGAAATCAAACTATATTCGAAGTGGTCGACTGGTCGTCGCAAATCTCGGTCGCACAGCTTCACAGTCGTCGCGTCGTCACTGGTTCGCACTGCCCGACGCCCGTCGCAGTTTCGCAGAGTTCGTCGCCTCTTCGCAGTGCTCCTCGCAGTTTCGCATTCGTCGTCTCACCTCGCAGTCGTCGTCGCAGCTTCGATCGGCCGATTGAGTGGTCGTCGCAGATTGGATTCGCCGATCGCTGTGCTCGGTTCCAGTCTCCAGCTCCAGCAGCCTGAAGAGGGGGGGTCGGGGGAGGGGATTTACATCCTAGGTTTACATTTTTTTTAATTTCATCGGTTCTCGGTTCTTGACATATGGAACCGAGAACCGAACCCTATTTCTAATCAGGAACCGAGAACCGATGACCTTTAGCGATTAGAACCAGAACCGCGAACCGAACCGAGAACCGAACTCGGTTCCAGTTCGGTTCTCGGTTCGGTTCGGTTCCTGCCCAGTCCTAATCGCAAGAACAGACACACACAGCCTGAGGAGGAGATTCTAACCACCATAGACGGCTAAATTCCATCAATGAACATCACAGTTGATGCATTTTCTTCTATTTATGAAGCGGCATGCGGAGGATCATTACCTGCCCTCGCAAATTGACAATTTTCCCTTTTCGAGTGGATTATTTGCTTCGGTTTTGTTTGGATGCACCTTCTATGTATCACAACACGTGTTGTTTTAGTGTGTACAAGTCATGATACGTGTTGTAGGAGTTCTGCATATTACTTGTTAATCGAGCCTTTCATATTTGCTCAAATTTGTGTTATTAAGAGTCAAGTATTTATTTTACGCTTGGAAAATAAAGCAATAGCTTAAAATTTGGTGTAAAACCCATCATCTTAAAGTCTAAAAAAAATGGAGAATGTAAGCCAACGGAAATACATGGAGAACTAGAAAATAGTCATAGCAATGGAAAACTCCTTACAATTACATGTCCTTTGAATTTATTTCACAAAACAAGTTTGTGTAAAAACAAAACCCCTCAGGGCTTACATCTCTAGAGTTGTAGAATCTAGTAAATAACAAAACCTCTTTCTAAACATTAGTCCTGCAAATAACAAAACCTCCTTGCATATCAATAATCTCTCATAATGCATCAACTGTGATGTTCATTGATGGCATTTAGCTGTCTATGGTGGTTAGAATCTCCTCCTCGGGCTTTGTATCTGTTGCTGCGATCAAAGAAACTGACTGGATTTTTCCAGCATGATCCAATCTCATCAAAATGATTCATCTGCATAAACAATTTTATCAGATGACAACTTGTTGCATCAAGCTTTGTCAAATGAAGCAGATACCGCCAAACAGACAATAGAGATTCACAACCTTGAATGTGGATCCAAGGCAAATTCTGATCCTTGCACATTCAAAAGAAATTAGCCCTCCAATCTTTCATGTTCTTGATGAAGGATGGTTGGAGCAGAAAAACAACAACAATAATAAATGAATGCATCAGACAGGAAAAAAAATTTTGCAACGACTTACCAATAACCTTCTTTGAAGTATGAAAATAAATGACCGAACAAAAGCAAAATAATCAAGGAACTACAGGACAACAAAATCATAGAAGAAAACAACAAGCCTCCTGTACAGAAATTACTAAGATAGAAGCAAAAGAAGTAACTTATTTTCTGAAATGCTTAATCTCGTAAACAAGAATGAGGTCGAATAACATCAAAATAATCAAGAATCCGAAATTCTCTCAACACATGAACAAATTATACTAAAAAGGAGGATAAGAAAGGAGAATCGGCAGAGTATATGTAGACAAATCAAAAACAAAGAAAACACAGTAGCATCAGTTAAAAACCCAAGACTCAAATTCGTAGATTAGTGGACACCAAGCTGTCGGAACTCGACAGATGGGAGCAAACAGAGGTGAGCCTTCGCCCATAAGGGTTTTGCAGAGTAGGGTCAGAATCGCGAAGCCGGGTTGCCTTCGCCGAACAAGGATTCGTCTTCGCAACTTTGTCTTCCTGGATTTCGCCCTCACAGTTGGCCCTTTGCAGATTTTGCTTGTTTTGGAGAGAGTTTGCTCGTCTTTGGGTGGGAGAGGAGTGTTGTCTAACAGAAGGTGGGGAATGTGCAAACAGGGGCACAGAATAAGGTGAATTTTAAAAAGCTTTAAAGTTGAAGGTGAAAAGTAAAAAGTATCCCATACTTCAAGGTGAACTTTGATAATTACCCTTTTTAATTTATAAAAAATAATAATAATTTTGTCATTTTCCCATAATTTAATATTTCTTCGTGTTTTTATTAAAAAAAACAACAAAAGACTTCCCATTCCTCACTTAGTCACCTCAGAAGGACTACTAGGACCACTTTATCCAAGTTGATTTAAAGCTGTCCTCTATTCGCCAAAAATATTACAATATTCGTCAAATAAAAATTAAAACAAAAAAGAAAAGGAAAATGTATTTTGATTCCAGAGACCTAAAGAAAGGATAGGATGTCTTTTTTCGTCAACGACTCACTCCCCTGCATATCCATCTCCTCCTTTCTGGATCCTCTCCTCTGCAAAACAAGGTGGTCAATTACAAATCCAAAGATATACTCAAAGCTCATCGTGCGATTCATCCTCATCATCTGCTGATCCGCCAGACGTGGGGCCACCGGACCTTTGATAAACGGCAGTGATGATGGGGTTGCACACGGCTTCCACCTCTTTGAGCTTCTCTTCGTAATCCTCCTTCTCGGCGCTTTGATTGTCGTCCAGCCACTCGAGAGCTTCCTTCACTGCCGTCTCCACTTTTTCTTTCTCGTCAGACTCGAGCTTGTCGGCAAGCTTGTCTTTGTCGTTGATTTGGTTCTTCATGTTGTAGACGTAGGTCTCAAGGCTGTTCCTAGCATCAATCTTCTCCTTCACCTTCTTGTCTTCCTCAGCAAACTCTTCAGCCTCTCGAACCATTCTCTCAATCTCCTCCTGGCTCAGGCGGCCTTTGTCGTTGGTGATTGTAATCTTCTCTGACTTTCCAGTACCTTTGTCTTCAGCTTTAACGTTCAGGATACCATTTGCATCGACTTCAAATGTGACTTCAATTTGAGGGGTTCCCCTATTCATTTGAAGAATTCAAATTTATTTAGAAATTGGTATCAAAATATCAAAAGATGGTTAATTGGAGGGGAAAAAGATATCAACCTTGGGGCTGGAGGAATTCCATTCAAATCGAATTTCCCCAGATTTCTGCAATCCTTTGTAAGACTCCTTTCACCTTCAAAAACCTGACATAAAAAAACAATTAAAACCAGCTCTTAAATATTTCTATTATACACATTTGGAAGGAAGAATAGAAGAAATCTATCACTCATTTTAAAAATAAAAGAATAGAAGAATTAATTTGAGCCAACATAAAATAAATTGATACCTGAATGGATACAGTAGTCTGCTGATCCTGGTAAGTAGTGAAGACCTGAGATTTCTTGGTTGGAATGACAGAGTTTCTGGGGATCAACTTTGTCATCACCCCACCAACAGTTTCAATTCCGAGGGTGAGAGGAGCGACATCAAGAAGAAGGATGTCTTTGGTTTCTTCACCGCCCTCTCCACTCAAGATACTTCCTTGTACAGCAGCGCCATATGCGACTGCCTCGTCAGGATTCACTCCCTTGTTGGGTTCCTTCCCATCAAAATAGTCCTTTAGAAGCTGTTGAACCTTTGGAATTCTTGTGCTTCCACCAACAAGAACAATCTCATCGATCTGATTTTTCTCCAACCCAGCATCTTCCATAGCCTTTTTCACTGGTCCCATGGTTTTTCTGAACAAGTCATTGTTCAGCTCTTCAAATCTTGCCCGCGTCAATGGTTCTGAGAAATCTATACCATCAAAAAGTGATTCAATTTCCACCCGGACTTGGTGTTGACTACTCAAAGCTCTCTTGGCACGCTCTGCTTCTCTTCTCAACTTTCCAAGTGCCCTGTTGTCCCTGCTGATGTCCTTCCCATGCTTCTTCTTGATTAACTTGATGAAGTATTCCATTATTCTCTGATCAAAATCCTCACCTGTATCAACACAAGTAAACATTTATGCAACTTCAACATCATAAACATCACAGATTCAGAATTTTCAGCAATAATAAGGCAGACTAAAATATCAATGTACTCAATAGGCACAGAAACTATTTTCTTGAAACATCCAAAATAGTAAGGTCAGTCCCTGCCAAGAGGAATTTACAATCAAGAAGAAAAATACTGACCTCCCAAATGAGTGTCTCCATTTGTGGCCAAAACCTCAAAAACACCATTATCAATTGTCAAAATACTGACATCGAATGTTCCACCTCCAAGATCAAACACGAGAATGTTTTTCTCGCCACCTTTCTTGTCAAGACCATAAGCAATTGCAGCTGCAGTAGGTTCATTTATGATTCTAGCAACATTGAGTCCAGCAATTACACCTGCATCCTTAGTAGCCTGCCTCTGGGCATCATTAAAGTAAGCTGCACAAGGAACAAAAGAGAAAAATGATGAGCCAAGTTCTTATTCTTTCAGCTAAATGAAAAATGAGTCGGGATTACTAACCAGGAACTGTCACAACAGCATCCTTGATTTTCTTCCCAAGGAATGCTTCCGCAGTTTCCTTCATCTTAGTCAGAATCATGGCACTGATCTCTTCAGGGCTGAACACCTTGGTTTCGCCATTATTGATTTGCACCTGAATGTAAGGTTTTCCATCCTTGTTCACAATCTTATAGGGAAAGAGCTTTATGTCTTTCTGAACTTCCTTGTCCTCAAACCTGTTGAAAAAACCTCAAATCAGCGTTCTTTCCCCAAAACTCATTACACAAGAAATGATGAAGAAGTTCAAAACACATTACTTTCTTCCAATAAGTCTCTTAACGTCAAATACGGTCCTTTCTGGGTTGACAGCTGCTTGATTCTTTGCAGCCTCACCAATAAGTCTCTCACTTTCTGTGAAAGCGACCCATGATGGAGTGATACGATTTCCTTGGTCATTTGCTATAATTTCAACATGACCGTTCTTGTATACGCCCACACACGAGTATGTAGTGCCAAGATCTATTCCAATGACTGTTCCCAACTTAGTAGCTTCCTCTTTTGCAATCGAAATTGCAAATAGACAGCCTGGATCACAATCACCATGCCAAAGAAAACTCACAAAACATCCCGATAACTTCAACATATTGCAAATTCGAAAAAGTGCCCAGCATTGAATAATATATAAAACAATTTGAAAAATAAAATATAGAGCAACCGAGAGCAAGAAGTATAGTCTTCGGATAAGAAGGATTGGTTCACATACTTCGAAAGATAATAGAAACAAGTTCACAAAGAACTAAGAGAAAATTTTATATTGAGAATAATATATTCTCGATAACCGTACATGCTGGAAAAGTCACTAAAGCTGCATGATGATTACTTATTCTAGTTATTCAATCGATAAGTTACTCAGAAGAAATAATCTTAACTGTATGATATTGAATCTTCATAAACAAAAAACCGTGAATATTTCACAAAGAGTTATACATGCTATCAATATAGTGTGTAGAAATACTAATCATCGATCCAACGGCATGGTACCATATAAGCTTTGCAATAAGAAAAATATTTCCGCAAGTCCTAAGGTACTAAAAGCGTAGGCTCAACCAGTAACTTGCAGTTGCAATCTTACGAAAAAAAGAATGTAAAGCTGGTGGCGTAGCTCGGTAAAATTCAAAACACGGCCGGACAGTAAAATTCAAAAAAAGGCCGGAGAATATAAATCGTCGATTTTTTTTCGAAAACATGCTGAATGGAATAAAAACATACAAAAACGTATTATCAATTTAAAGTCCTGCTCACAGATTAAACCTAAAAAATAAATATTGACAACAATGCACGGTGAGATTTCCGTGAATGAAGTACAAGAAAAACAACCAAGATCAACTGCATTCAACTTAACAAACAGAAATTCAGAAAAGCAAAGCTCAGATCCAAAAGATAGAGACGCAGCATTTACCAAGACAAACGATGGCCAGTACGATCAGAGACCCACGAGCTCTCAATGAGCTAGCCATGGCGTTGTATCTCCTGCCTCAATATCTTTCTCTCTACAAACTGAGATTCAAAAACTAGAGAATCGGCGTCGATGAAGGCGACTGAAAGACTCAAAGTGGATCTTGAACGAGAGAAGGCTTTTAGATTAATCTAGAATTTGAAACAAAGGGCGAGGCCTTTCCCGTTTTATACGCAGAGAATTCCTTCCCTTCCACGGTCAAACTCAGAGAACATGTCACGGATGAAGACGTGGACCAATCAGAATTCCACTAGCTTCTCATTCCACCAATTATATGAGGTCTTTTGTTGGGACGATTTGAACCGTTCGATCTTACCGTCAATGCGTGTCAATTAACTACGCTTTCCTTAAGGAGAGGGCCACCGAATATGGCCAACCAATATTTGCAATTTTGTGAAAATTGCTTAATACTTGGATATAACCCTTAGGTCTTATGTAAAGAATTTTTTGCGATAAATATTTTGATAAAAGAAAAATATGTTTCATAATTGTATAATGCAATAAAAATTAACGTAAAAATATTATTGGATTAATTAAAGTGTAAATTGTTGAGGAATGTGTAATTGGCGTTTTCGATCGACGAGTGGTTGAGGACACAGTCGGGATGCTCAACCGAAATTCATAACAGATTGTATTTTTTATTTTTTGGTCGAGTCATTGGTCAATGGAGTGGTTGTGAAGTTCGACATAAATGAATTACAGATTACTCCTAGAAATTTCGGTTGGCAAGGCGGTCGATGGCATGGTCAAAAAGTTCGACCGAAATGTATTGCAGATTGTATTTTTGATTTTCGATCGAGGCATCAGTCGATGGAGAGGTCGTGAAGTTCAATAGAAATGTATTACAGATTGTATTTTTTTTTTGGTCGAGGCATTGGTTGATAGAGTGGTCGGATAGCTTCACTCGAATATAGGTCATAGGCAAAAATATGAGTGGCGGTCGATGGTCTGGTCGTGTGAGAGGTCGATGATAAGTCCAGTTTTAACGAAAAAGATGTTTCTGTTGCAGCCCTTTCTTTTGTTTCTTCAGATATTTTTCCTCCTCTCTCGAAGTGGTAAAAATTTTTTCCATGTGGTAGGGTCGAATTGGACCTCCTCCTTTGAAATGGGTGACTGTCTATCAACCCTCACTTCCCTTAAAGCTTCTTCTTGTCTATAAATCAAGCAGTATGTGACGACCCGGTTTTTCTTTTTCTTTTAAAAATATGCGATAAATTTAAAACTTTTATAATAATAACTTAAATTGCTATTAAATGAAATCAGAGTCTTCTTCTAAAAACCGAACCGTCAAATTCTCTCTTATAATCGTTACTTAAACCATAATATATGAGTATAAATCATTTTCCTTGAAAACGTAGCGGAAGCTTAAATAAATCATTTTAAAGATAACTAAATTACATTTATAATTACAAAACTAATTGCTCTTTAGTCTTTTGCTCTTTACCATTAAGTCTTTAACCTTTAGCTTTGAACTTTGCCAACCACGTTGCTTGACCGTGTAAATTCCTCATCAACCGCTTCTCTTTTAAATAAAGCATATTATCACGAACACCTACACCACAAGTAGACACTGTAAGCCTAAAAAGGCTTAGTAAGGAATTGGAAAACAAACAAACACAACAAATGCCTCTAACTGGTTATGTTGGAAAGGAATCCATCCAACCGTTCTTTACTCACTATTATAGCTTATAACTCGTGGATCGAGTTGGGAGATTAGAGAAACCTAGCAGGCAATGGGGGGAAACTCGGCATCTAACACCCTAGAGTAGACAAGCTTTTCAATCCCATGGGCGGGAAGTTCTTACATTTGGTTTACCGAGTCTACCGATTAGATCCGAACCATTAACCCGGTCGCTAATTCCCTTACGTACTTTATTAATCATTTTCTTCTCACATCATGAATACCAACTCGGCCGTGGTATTTCCTAAGGGTTTCTAAGACCATGAACCCTTAACTTAGTGACTCTAGCAAGAAATCTATACAAGTAAACATCCAAGATACCATAGAATTCATCTATACAGACAATCACAAAATCAATCTCTACAAGCCATCATTGAACTACAATCCAATTTATCAAGGAATGAACTATGACAACCATCACGGAAATATACTCATTTCATTTAAACATTCAACAACCATGATATCAAATATTGAAAACGTACGAAAGCTAACAATAGAAGAGTAGCAATTCTACTAACACATCGATCCGTTAAGACTTTGCAAGTTACTAGAAATCCTATCTATATTCATGAATCCATAACGTCTTAGATTACTTATCATGCTCTTGAATCAAAACTAGAAGTAATAACAAGAAACAATGCACAAAACATGCTAAATACTTTGATACTAATACTTTAATACCAATTGTAAAATGCGAAGTCTACAACGAAAGTAACCTACATACATGTTCTATAATATGGCAGCGAAAACAAGATACAATAACGAATTAACAACGTACATACATGCTTATCATTTGACAACTAGTATGAAATAATACAATAAAATAAAACGTGCGATATGTTACGAATCCTAACAGAAAACACAGCATATAGGCAGCAACTTGACAATGAGTTTCGAACGAGCTAAACGTACAATTATAACTCTAAATTGATGGAAGATTAAAACCAGAACAGCAGCAAGTCTACAGCGAATATCAAGCAATTAAAACGTGCTAAACATGCTTCGAAATCGACGAAAACGAACTACGAAAGAGCAGCGATTTAACAGCGAAATTAAGCAAGTAAAATGTGCTAAACATGCTTCGGAATGGATGAAAACGAACTATGAAACAGCAGTGATTTAACAGCAATTTAAGCAGTGAATAATTCATACAATTATGCTTAGAAATTGACGGAATTTAAATGCAGCAGCAAATAGGGAATTTATACCACTAAACGTGCTAAACATGCTTACAATTAAATACAAAACTAACAACTATTTCAGGCTTCAACTTAATCATGCAATCTAGGGAAATTAATACATGTGAACCTGAGGTTTTAAGGCAAAATAACTTATAAGCACAACACTATGAAGATTTAAGCAATACCTTATAATTGAACAACCAAAATAACCATTATAGAATCAATATCTAATCCTAACCAGTCCCAAACTCCAAACGGAGTTGCATGCAATAAAAACGAATCACAAATTGGAGCTAAGAATTTAACAGTATAACATACAAGAAGTTAAGAGAAGACAATTCTATAAAGCAATTATCATTCAATCAAAGCAAGATTTCTATCTAACAAAACAAACAAGAGTGGACTTGTAGTCCATCAATGTTTTTAGGAAAACAAAATGTTACATTTGATAAAGTCGGAATAGACTATTAACCCTTTGCAAAGAAGAAAAATTATGAAAATTTCTTTGTTTGCCCATCAATTTGTAATGCATGTAATTATATCGAGCATAAATTATTTTATTGTCCATTGAAATCAAAGGACAAAATGATAAGTTCTAAATTTGTTTTGGTTCCTAAATGAAACAAACCCAAAAGTCAAGAACTCAAAAAGATTGAGGTTTCTAAGAGAGGCACTTAAGCTTTGACTAGGGTTGGATGTTCTCCCTTAAAATATATAAATGATTTTGATCAAAGCTTGTTGTTATAATTCTTATTGAATATATTCTTTTTAACTTAAATAATTCTTATTGAGTTTGATAAAATTGATTAGAATGTTAACAATTGGTGTAAGTGGTATATTATTTTGATTTGGACGAAGATATAAATAATGTAGTATTCAATATAGATAAATTTTTGGTTTTGGTATCATAGAATTAAATATCTTTTCCAACATTTGGTAACTTTGATCTTTCAATTGGTTTCAATCATATAATTGATACCAAGAATATGTTTATTAGATTGTTTTGATAGTGTTGTTGGTTAATATTATCCCCATTGATTTGAATTCGAATAATGACTAAGGGGAAAGACTTTATTAAATATTTTGATGCTAAGTTTTATACCCTCCTTGAATTTTATTTTTGTATAATATCTAAAGGGGGAGAGACATTATTGACACAACTGCCTCCCCATTGAGTTCTTTTTTATTATGTCAAATGGGGAGAGTAGTATAAGTTATTAGAAAAACATATATAGCATATACTAAAAGGGAGAAATATATTGCATAAAATAAGGGGGAGAGATCAAATTATGCAATACAATATGCACATGCTTAGAGGGAGAAATAAACAATTTATAATATATTGTCATCATAAAAAATGTGGAGATTGTTAGCCTATAGACCTTAGGCTTATTTGCTTTGATGATGTTTTATATTGATAATTTATAAGTCGTTTATAAATATGCTATATTTATTCTTTGTTTATAAACTTAAATTGGAAATACTCATTAATAAGGGTATTTATGCTTACTAGCGCGTGTGTTTAAGTCCATGTAGCTAATGGTTAAGTTTTGAGACTTAAAAGTATCAAGATATACAAAACACAGAGTATAGGTCGATAAGATTAAAAGGGCAGTTGACCAGAAAGACACAGAGAGCCAAACCAGTAAAAGCGGTCGACCAGGGCATGGATGCAATCGACCGAAATCAAGATAGATTGCTCCGCATTCTAAAGCAGCGAGAAGTGGTCAACCGAACAGGATATGCGATTGACAGGGAAATGGATAGTGAGCAGACTTTGTTTCGGACTGCATGGATGCGTTTGACCGAGGCTGATAAAGTGGACGACCGAACTGACAGAAATCACAATGATAACATTCTAACGATCGGATGCGATTGACTAGAAGTGTTTAGTGGTTGACCGCTATGCAAAGTTTATAAATAGAAGCCACTTTGAATTGAAGAGCCAAGGAAAAGAATTTATACTGAAGTGCTGTCGAATTTATTCAAGACATTTCTCTTCACAATTGAGTGTGAAACCTAAATCTTATACTCCAAAACTTGAGTGTTTTCATTTGAGAGAGTTAGGTCTCAAAATTATAATTTCCATTTCCGTTCATTGTACTCCTACCGCTACATCTAGGGTGACGCCCCGTGAATAGTAAAGCAAAAAGGTAATGCCCTGTGAATAGTCATGTAAAGGCTTGATTGATTCTCGTTAAGTTCAATCATCAATAACCAGGAATGTTAGTTGATTAAGGAATTTTCAAGGGGGAGCCTTGAAACGCAGACGCGGGCAAGGTTGGCCTAAACACGTTAACAAATCGGTGTCATATTTCTATATCTCATCTCTTTATATTTATGATTTCTTGCGTATATATTTTTGATAAAACACTTAGAGAATAGAATTATAATATTGCAAAAAAAAATTAGAAAGTCTAATTCACCCCTTGTGATAGGTCCGTGTGGCATAGCAAACTTCCCTCTTGTTATTTTTAAAAGGTGAAGTTTGAATTTTATTTTGAATAAAGTTCATGTATTTCTTCTACGTGAAACTATCTCTCTATGCATTTTCAATTGAAAGTAAACATACTTCATATATCCTATAAGGAACACGAGCACATTCCACATTGAAGGGAAAACAAAAATTCAAAAAGGTGATAGCTTTGCAAAAACAATCACCTCTCACATATTACGTCCAACTTTCCAAGCCTCACAACTCAATCAAAACGATAAATATTCTTATGATTTTTGGATAGCAATATTGGCTAATAGTGTAGACTTAACCCTCAAAATTTGACTTTCAAATTCACTCTGAAGAAAAATATATGATCGGATGAATGCAAATTGGTCCAGAATGCTTCCTAAAACAATATATAACTTCAATGGCTTTTTTCAACAAAAAGAAGCATTTCAACTTGAATATTCGTGAGTTTTTACAACTTTATTAAGTTGACCTCATAAGAAAAAGAGGGGAGAAAGTTGCAAAAAAAGAATGTTTGACTCAACTCTCACAAAGAATCAAATAACTCAAGACAATCTTAATCGTTGTAGCTAAACAACTAAAAAAGTTTGTGGTTATTGCAATCACGCAAAAGGATGTCAAATGCTAATAATTCTCTTCTAAGTTAATTGATTCAAAACTAAACAGGATGAACTCTAAGGTGAACTTAAATAGCTCTTTTAAAATTAGGGTTTATAAATTCAAAAGTAAAATTACGAAACTAATCTTATTAGGACTCCTACTCGATTAAAGACACCCCTTATTCGAGTGACTCTAAAATTAACCATAAAATAAAACTTAAAGTAAATAAAATAAACAATAAATAAAACATTAGGTCTTGCTTGCTACAACAATCCATTAGGTTAATCTCTTAGACCCATTTTCAAGTGAATTTGGACTTAATTCTGGGTAAGATATAGTAAGCTTCTTTGGTAGAAACAAAACTCTGTATTTAAGGATATTTTGGCATAGAAAATGAACTCCAATTTTAATGAAACACCACATTATAGGAAGATTGGGAAATTAGCTACAAACTTCATGTAGCATACTTTTTAATATAAGTTGTGAAGATTGTCAAATACACCAAATAGTCCTCAAAGGTCAAATCACCAGCAGTTTTGGATAGTCTAAAAAATCTTTTAAAACTTGTGTTTCATCTTCCACTTATGCTTCATCTTGAAGAATTTCATAAGATGTTTGGAAGCTAAATAAATGTATTTTATATATTGAATATATTTTTCTCTTGGTCACCTACAAAAGAAACACTGAAATTATCGTTAGAAAATTTCCTCGCTCAATAGTGAATCATAGGTTTCCATGGCATATCACACATTGTACGCATCTTTAACCTCGATTGCTCATGCTTCAATCTTCCACCTAATCTCCCTCTTTGTTGGTCAAAGAAAACCTAACCAACTCCTCACTTCCTTGCACCTTGCAGGGGTAAGCAAAACCAGAATGTAATTGTCGTTCAGACTAATATTGTGGGTTTGGTCCTAATTCGATCTGGTTCCTATTTTTGCAAACTAGTTCTTAGTATAGAAGAATTTTTTTTCACGTTACGAGTCAAGATTTTCGATACATAAAATAATTAGAAACAAACAAAACCATGGATGTTATAATACGACCCAAAAACTTGATTCGAACCCGGCTAAAAACCAAAAAGAACCCTTGATTTGCCCAAATCTCACAAAATTGATGGGGTTCGCTTTGGACCCAAAACTAGATTGTTTGGGTCCACCCTTAGCAGCATGCAAAATTTCAACACTGTACTCTCCTATTAAGGCCCAAATTAACTTCTACAACATCAACAAAATGGCCCAAAGCTTATCTACTCTAGTCTAACCAAAATGGCTTACTTCTATTACCCAATCAAACAATCTGGCCCAAAGCTTATCTGCTCTAGCCTAACCAAACTGGCCTACTCCTATTACCCAATCAAACTGACCCTCATTTGTGTGTCTATTCCTCAGCAATCTGGTGTGAACTTATTGCTTTCTTAGTTTCATATACAGAAATTACATGGTGTGGAATGGCACCTCGAATGGGTGAAGCTTGTAGCAACTATTCTTCAGCCACCCTCTTTTGGAGGACAATCCAAAATTTTGGATCTTCAAACTCACCGAGACCCATTACATTCGACTTATCGAGTGGCCCAACAAAATTCTGCCCTCAACAAAGACCTTTTCGGTCGAAATTTGTGATTTGGATGGAAGAAAAAGCGTTGTGTGATCAATTGATGTTCCAAAATAACAACCAATCGAAAAGGCAAACCAACTTCTTTTTGAAAATTTAAATTCAATTATGAAATATTTTTTAGATTTTGTTTCTCGTTTTTGGCGATGTAAGCTTATTTAACAGAAATTATGATATTATTTTTTTCCAAGTTTTCTTTTTTTTTTTAATTATTATTTTTGCCTTAATTATGAATATTAGTTGCAGAACAAAACGAACTAAGAAGTGGGTTTTAATTGGATTTGTACAAGAGGCCTAAATGCAATCCAAATCATCATTCAATACTCCAATCCATCACCATATAGTTGGTAATTTTTTTAAAAAATAATCCTTTTTCTTCGGGTTTCACGTTGGAAACAACGAGACCGATACTAGCTAGACTCGTTCAATTCAAATTTTAAAGTAAATTTGGAGCCCAACTATAACAAATTCAACTACCTATACATATTCGAAAATATCCCTAAAATGCACTTCTCAAGTCCTTCCAATACAACCATATTACAGTGCAATTTCAAACGGGAGATGAGTTGGAAAGGAAAGCTTCTTCTTTTTCTTTTTTTCTTTTAATGTGAATTGGACGAAAAGCTCTAGGATTTGCTTGAGATGATCGTTGATCGCACAATTATGTTACAAATCTGGTGAAGTTAGTTCTCTTTTAAATATTTATACCTCCTTTTTGTCAACATCTAAACCAATCTCCTCTCTTGCTTATTATATGAGCATGATTAATATTATCATATGTATGATGATTGTACTTGGTAGGTCATCTAGAAAACTCTCTTCTTCTTTTTTGGTTGGCCACTTATAGATTTTCGTAGAGGATAAATATCGTTAAGTCTCTCTCTTGCTAACAAGGTATTATCCGTTTTAAGTCTAGATTTGCACAAATTTATTCTTGAATTCTATTCTAAAACGCATATTTTACTTTAAAAAAAGAATTTTACTTTTATCTTGTGATGGAGATTGCATAAATCTTTTGGTATTGACTAGACCCACAATTATTCTTTCGTAAATATCATTATAAAATTCAATAGAATGCTTTACAAAATAATGAAAATAACTATGAGAGTATAGAGATAATCACATTATTATTTAAAACTAAAGTTATTTTGTCGTCAAATGTTAGGTTCGAGGAAGAAACAAAGCAAGAAAAGCCAAAGTTTTCGTGAAAGTTTAAATAAAAATAATCAAACACGCAATAGATAATAAATTAACTACACATGTTTTATGTGATGCAAGCAATGTAGCTTTGTAGTCCCCATGGCAATATGTGAATTATAAATTCAATAAAGCCAAGTTAATGGCAATCATTGCTTTCAAATGAAATCTTAGCGAATTTCAACCACTTTATTATTTTAATTAAATTATGATGATATTTCCTACGTGAAATCCACTTTCATAAGAGATTGTGAGGGAAAAATTGTCTTTATTTTGTCATTGAATTATATCCATTATTTGAATTGAGTTCCTTGAATTGAGGAATTTTGAATTAATACTTTTATAAACTATAACAATATGTTGAAACTAGATATGAGAGTTAAGTGACATGAATTCTATTTGAATTTGGCTAAAACTAACTCGTGATTTCAGCAAAAAATAATGAAACAAAATTATTGATATTTTTTCTTTGTATGGTGGTATCGACTAAATGGAGCTGATATATCTAAGAAAGATTTATTTCATGTTTTTGTTGTGGGTTGTCTAGGTTTTATACTTCGTTGCACACAAACTCTCTTCTATAATTTGATTTATTTTCTTAATGAATTTCTCTATTATATTCATAAGGGAAAATGACAAATTCACCATCATACTTTATGATCAAAGATACATCAATCACTAACCTATTTTTGCTAATAAATTAACCATTGAATTATGGAAAAAAATTTCGTAAATGTCGTGATAATGTTTGCCATTAAACACATTGATTTCGATCCGCTGCGCATCGTGTACTGTTCCGCCACAGAACGATATTTTTAACAATAACATTATAATATTGATGGTCCGCCATAGATCATTTGCCATCCGCCGCGGATTGACTACTATCCGTCACGGATTTACTATGATATGACGCAGATTGACGACGATCCGCCACAAATTGATAATGATCCGCCGCGGATCATCGTGCGTCATTTTGCATTAATGTACCCTACTATATAAGAATCGACTGTGATGTCTGGCGAGTTCACCACGAACTATGATATCCTCGGCAAACACTTGTACTCTCGAACTTTCGTTCCACATTATTTAATCTCTACCAATGGATACCTGCGCAAAGAAAATGTCGCTAATTCGAAAGAGTGGTGCATCGCAGACTCAGGCGAGGCCACAGAAAGAAATGACAGACTCGAGTCGTGAACAAAGTCGGATTGCAACCAATCTCATTGTCAGTCAGTTGCATCGCAATACTTCCGCCACGGTGCAAGGTGGAGCACCCGCGGAGAAAAGTGCAGCAACCGCTGGTGAAGTTGGAGCAGCCCTAATGGAAGTTGGAGGACCTGCGGCTGCCCTTGTTGGCGGAATTGAAGCACAACCTCAATCTTATCCTCAACAATGACCGACAGCAAGTTCTTTGGTTTGTTTCCAACCCGTCATAGCAGGGTTCCACTG
Organism: Begonia loranthoides; assembly: GCA_022433065.1. Lineage (NCBI taxonomy): Eukaryota > Viridiplantae > Streptophyta > Magnoliopsida > Cucurbitales > Begoniaceae > Begonia > Begonia loranthoides. The sequence goes on from CM039470.1 coordinate 2,946,445, forward strand.
CCCACTCTTCAAGACAGCCGACGTGAAGAAAACATACGAAGTTGATGTTAAACACCATTCAATTATTGTTTTTAGAAGATTAGACTTCGAGTTATTGGCTGAATATAAAATTAAAGAATTGTTTGAGGGGACTGGCTTAGCTGAGTTATGCAAATTGGGTGGAAGTTTCTATGAACGGATTGTCAAACTCTTTTATGCTAATTTGAAAGTATCCACCCAACCATTAGGGATCCAGACTTACATGTTTGGACGGGAGTTGAGAATGACTCCCAAGGACATTAACGTGTTGATTGGATGTTCTGTGGAGGAACCAAGCGAGCACTATTACAACGTGTCTCAGGAGCCACTTTTCATCAGACGAGGAGAAGGTCTGGCAGTGCTTAGATTGTTGACCGTGATCCCGAGATTGGAGCGTATAAGAAGCCAAGGTCTAATAACTTGAATGTCATAGCCCAAGTGATCCACATCATCATAAGGCACACTATTTTGCTTCGAGATGGATATTGAGACCATGTTAGCTGCCTGAATCTCTATTTACTCGAGAAGGTGTTCAAAATGAAAAAAGTGGACATCGGCTTTGTTATTTTAAGTCACATGTACGAGGTGCTTAACAACTCGGCCAAGAGTCTGCCATTTAATTGGCTAATTCATAGGATTGTTGAGCATTACGGGGTACCGATCTCGGAGGAGGAGCCGAGAATTGAAGACAATGCCACAGACATCCACAATAAATTGAAAGTGGACCAAATGAAGCTCAGCAAAGTTGAAGGGGTATGGGTATGTAAGACTCCATCTAAGCCTACCCCGAAGACCCGAGCTACAGTGTCCCAGC
>CM039470.1:2948151-3174018 GCA_022433065.1 Begonia loranthoides
TAAGTGTTTTTTTTAATAATTTAATTAATTTGTTTACGTTTCATGTAGTATAATAAATCTTTAAGTAAAAATGTAAAGAGTAACAATTTTCAAATATAAGTACATTTCGAGGAGGTTAAAAACTTAGCATTAATTAAATTAATTTATAATTAAAATAAATTATAAATAATTAAAATAAAATATTAATTACACCAATAAATAAACAATACATCAAATAATAAGATTATATTGTAGAATTAGATAATAAATTTATCATTACTTTTTATATGTTTTATAAAAAACCTAAGGTAGATTATATATTAATATATTAAAATTTTGGAACATAAATAAAAAAATATAGTTTTTAATTTAGAAATATGAAAGAGTAAATAGTTACCGATTGTAACTTTTTAAAAATAGATCTCAATTTAAAAAAAAATTTGAAAAAACCTAAAATCTTCAAAACTTGATGTTTACTTTGGATAATTAACAAAAAAAACCATGAACTTTAGAATCAGTGACATGTAAAACCTTAAACTAAGTTTGCTAACACTAAAACCCTAAACTATGAAAATAAATGATGCAAAATTCGCAGTCACGTTTTTTATTAAAAGACAACAAATGGAGAGCCTACATGCTTTTGCCAAATGAGTAGCAAACCTATCATGACTCGGAGGTAGGCCTAACAAAAACGTCAAGTCAAGCAACTCGATCCTCAGGAGAGAAGTAGGCCTCCTCAACAAGAATGTTCTTCCTCAAGTCTTTGATTAGGGAAGAAGTATAGTTCGTTGAACACAGATAGAAAAGAAGTCATGGATTATGCGTTGAAGAATGGATATAAGATAAAGTTCATCGAAAGTGAATCTCATCGGTTAACGGCCATGTGCAAATGACATAATTGGCGGATTCACGCTTCAAAAATGTATTGTGATCTTACATTTCAAATAAAGAGCTATATTAAGGTTCACATCTGTTCACAATAGATAGACAGCCGACATGCTTCTGTCAAATGGGTGGTAAACCAATATTTGGATTAGTTCAAAAGTCAGGCCACATGAGACTCCTTCCATCATTGAGACAATCAGGAAGTATACCTCCTCAACGAGAATGTTCTTCCTCCAGTTCTTGTTTGGAGAAGAAGTATAGTTCGTTGAACGCTGTTAGAAAATAAGTCGCGAATTATGCTTTGAAGAATAGGTATGAGATCAAGTTCATCAAAAGTGAATCCTATCGGTTGATGGCTGTGTGCAAGGAATGATGCAATTGGTGGATTCAAGCCTAAAAAATGCACTACGAACTTACGTTTCAAATAAAGAGCTATAATGAGGTTCACACTTGTTCACGATAGATGAAAAGTTGACATGTTTTTGCCAAACGAGTGGTAAACCTGTCACGACCGGAAGGCGAGCATAATAGAAACGCTGGGTCAAGTGACTCGATCCAGAGGGAGAAGTAGGCCTCATCAACAAGAACGTTCTTCTTTAAGTCTTTGATTGGGGAAGAAGTATAGTTTGTTGAACACAACTAGAAAAGAAGTCGTGGATTATACGTTGAAGAATGGGTGTGAGATAAAGTTTTTCAAAAGTGAATCCCATCGATTAACAGTCGTGTGCAAGGAAGGATGCAATTGGTGGATTCATGCTTCAAAAATGCATTGTGAACTTACGTTTTAAATAAAGAGCCATAATGAGGTTCACACCTGTTTTCAACAGATGGAAAGCTGACATGTTTTTGCCAAATGGGTGGTAAACCAATAATTGGACTAGTTCAAAAGTCAGGCCACATGAGACTTTTCTTACATCATTGAGACAATCAGGAAGTATACATCATCAACGAGAATGTTCTTCCTCGAGTCTTTGTTTGGGAAAGAAGTATAGTTAATTGAACGCAGTTAGAAAATAAGTCATGAATTATGCATTGAAGAATGAATATGAGATAAAGTTCATAAAAAATAAATCTCATCGGTTGACAACCGTGTGTAAGGAAGGATGCAATTGGTGGATTCAAACTACAACAATGCATTGTGAACTTACATTCCAAGTAAAGAGCCATAATGAGGTTCACAATTGTTCACGACGGATGGAAAGCGGACATGCTTTTACCAAATGGTTGGCAAACCTATCATGACCTGGAGGAGACCCTAATAAAAATGTCGAGTCAAGCAACTCGATCCTTGGGAGGGAAGTAGGCCTCCTCAACGAGAATGTTCTTCCTTGAGTCTTTATTTGGGGAAGAAGTATATTTCATTGAACATGTTAGAAAAGAAGTCGTGGATTATGCTTTGAAGAATGAGTATGAGATCAAGTTTGGCAAAAGTATATCCCATCGGTTGATGGCCATTTGTAAGGAATGGTGCAATTGGCAGTTTCACGCTTCAAAAATACATTATGAACTTACGTTTCAAATAAAAAGCTATAATGAGGTTTATACCTGTTCACAACAAATAGAAAGATGTCATGCTTTTGCCAAATGGTTAGCAAACCAATATTTGGACTGGTTCAAAAATCAGGCCACATGTGTAACGATCTTGTTTTTAAAATACGTGAAATTTACAACTTTTATAAAATAACTAAAATCTTTCATAAAACCTCTTTAAATTAAATCAAAGTTCTTTTACTAAAAAAGCAAGACTGTTAAAACCATTCTTTAAACTTGTTATGAAAATCATTATAAGCGGTAGAAAACTATAGTTATAAAATCATTTATCAAAACATAGCGGAAGCGTGAGAAATTCACTTAAGGAATACTAAACAAATAATTACGTATTAATTACAAATTACTTTTCTCTTTTACTTTCCTTAGCCTAGCCAGCCACAAGTCTCACCCGTGCAAATCTTTCATCAACTGCTTCTTTAATTGTTCTCTCGCGTGCACCTACATCATTAGCAAACTGTGAGCCGAGGCCTAGTAAAAAATGAGATATGTAGTATAATCATGTCTCTCTTTAATTCTTTTGGAATGGGTCTGCTCCAAACCAATCTTTTCTTTACGTATTTTATATAACTCGTACATTGAGCGGGAGATTGGAAAAGCTTTAGGGAGAGGGTAGTCTTTGTCGGCTTCAACCACTTAGGGTAGACATTTTCGTAGTCCCAACAAGGAAAAGGTAACGTTCTTTTCTTCTCTTCATAACCCGTGAGAGGGTATAAATAATTCTGTCTACCTAGCTGATCCGTACTTACCCTTCCATTCCCCAACTTCTCATTCTTCTTCTTTAATTCTTTTTCGTCACTTAACGCATATGAGTACCAACCCCAATGTGGCACTTCCTACTTGTTTATATTATCATGATGCATTTTGATACAGTATAACATTAACATAACGAAATGTAAACATCGAATATCAATGAATAGCAGTAATTAAAAGCGAATAGGAGAACGAATATAGCAATGAATTGAAACAGCAAATGACATGCTTGAATTTGCAGAACATATCAATAAAAGAAATGTCAATAATCTAGGCATGCTTGGAAAATTAAAGAAAACAAGAATATTCTAAGCATGCTTGGCAATTCAAAGAAAACAATTACGACATAGACGTGCTCGACAATTTAACAGAAACAATAAAATGTAGACATGTTTAGTAATTCAAAGAAAACAATTATAATAAAGGCATGCTTGGCAGTTTAAAGGAAATGATAACGATGTAGACATGCTCGGTAATTTAAAGGAAAGCAATAACAATATAAACGTGCTTAGTAATTTAAAGAAAATATAAGGGAAACCAAATGATAGAAATTAAGGCAATAACGTGTGAATAACATATGCATAACAATTAAAGAAACATAGTACGTAATCAAACAATTAAAAGAAATACGCTGCTAATGGTGTAAGGCCTCCACAAGCCAAAGACTCTACTCAATTTCTTCTCTTGAAGCTTTACCGCGCGTAAGCACTTAATCTTTATCCTCTTTCTCTTTTCGATACCTTCACAATTAGAAACATTCATCATTAACAACTTCTCATCGAATCCTATAAACATTAACACTTAACAATTCCAATATTCTCAACTTAACAACTTTATCCTTATCTATACCCTTAATCTTTATTCATCATTTGATAGCTTTCATAATCCAAATCTAATATCCATTTTCTAATCTTACCAAGACAACGTACTTTCAATAATATCACATAATTAATGGAACACATCCATATCCTTCAACAATATTCCTTAACAATTTAAACCTCAACCATCAAAAGTAGAAACCATCACTGGTTTAACAGAGTCTAAATCATCACACTGCTATCATCTACTTTTATTTCCAGAATTTCCATAAATTCCCTAAACAAACAGAGTACATATATTACTTAATCAAACACCACAACACATTAACTCAAGCAATAGAGCATCAATATTCCAGAACATACACCCAACACACCCACAATTGCAGAGTTAAACTGAAGACTAACACAACAGAGAACAATCTTCCAACAACAAAAAGTATTTATCCAATTATTGTCAATTAACAAAGCATGAATAGCCATAAAAATTCAGGATAAAGTTGAAGGAATCGTTCTCACCACGAAGACTCGAGAGTAGGAAGCATCTTCACCTCTGTCACTTTCTTCACCTCACAGCCATTAGCTCCCTTGAGAGCTCCAGAGAGCTCACCACATCAATCCTCACACTCGGTCCTTCTCAGCTTTCCATCTATTTTTCTCCAGAAGCTCTCTCTCCCCTCTCATTCTCTATTTTCTCTCTCGGCCATGGCTCACCCGAGAGCATTCTGTTCTTCTCTCCTCCTTCTCGGCATTTCAATTCCTCCAGAGAGGCATGCCATACCCTGCCATCACAGATATCTCCACTCCTTCGCACATCCACGCATGTTCCATTGTCAATTTCGAGCAGAGCAGGACCAACCACGGATGGACCGGTTCGGACCAAACCGTAAGCTACCTAGCCATCCACACAAAACGCCGGCTCTAGCCCCAGCCATCGACCCGAGGCTGGAAATCGCAGCCCACCAACTCCAATCCTCGCCTACCAATCACCACGTCGGTGGCAACCTCACTATCAACGTCCTTCCGTCCCTTGACCGGGCGCCAATTCGTCCCGCGAAGCCCGACGACCCACGGAGCCATAACCGCTTGCCATTCACTGGGACATCGCCACCCGAGCTTGAATCCGGGCCGATCACCAACGTCCATGCCTCGCCTTTCCGATCCCGAGCTCGCCCTCCCGCGAGCTCCCTCTCATTTCCATCGTTCTCCCTCTCCTTCTCTTCTCTCATTTTCATTCTCTCTATCTCGATTTCTTTGTTCTCTCTCGCCAAAATGGCCGAAAGCCATTCTTTTGGTTTCCATCAAACTGGTTCACTCTGTGAACCGGTTTACCCCCTCCTCTCTTTTTAATTCATTCTTTCAAATTTTAATTCTCTTTTAATTCTAATCCATTTTAATCTCTACTTAATCACTCTCTTAATTCTAATTCTATCTTAATTATAACAAATCCAATTAATCTCACTCTTTTGTTAAAAACTGAGCCATTCATTAATTTCAGACCGAGCTGAACCAAACTGGTTTGTCCATTATTCTCCTTCAGAATTGCAATTTTGGACGAAGGAAGGCATCTGCGCCTTGTCTGCGTTCGTTCGAAAAGTCCAATAAATTGGACAGATTCGAACTCTCCTTGTCCGTCGTCGTCCTGCATCATCCGGAACAATGTGAAATGCATTTTCGGACGCAGTCCCTAATCCCTGCGTCGTCCACGTGCGTCTGAAATCTCCAAAATACACTTTCCAAATTATTCCTAATTATTATCCAATAAATTCCTTAAACTATAATCTTACGAATACAATCTTGGTAATACCCCGATAATCATCCAATAAATCCAAATACTTCAATTACTTTCCAATTATTTTTATTAAATTCTGATATAAAAAATCAGGGTATTACAACATGGGTCTTTCCTTCCATCATTGAGACAGTCAGGAAGTAAGCCTCATCAACAAGAATGGTCTCCTCGAGTCTTGGATTGGGGAAGAAGTATAGTTCGTTGAACGCAGTTAGAAAAGAAGTCGTGGATTGTACATTGAAGAATGAGTATGAGATAAAGTTCATCAAAAATATAACTCATCAGTTGATGGCCGTGTGCAAGGAAGGATGCAATTGGTGGATTCACACTTCAAAAATACATTGTGAACTTACGTTTCAAACAAAGAGCTAAAATGAGGTTGACAAATGTTCACAATAGATGGAAAGCTGACATGCTTTTTCCAAATGGGTGGCAAACCAATATTTGAACTAATTCAAAAGTGAAGCCATATGGGATGTTCCTTCCATCATTGAGACAGTCAGGAAGTATGCCTCCTCAATGAGAATTTTCTTCCTCAAGTCTTTGTTTGGGGAAGAAGTATAGTTTGTTGTACACATTTAGAAAAGAAGTCATGGATTATACGTTGAAGAATGGGTATGAGATAAAGTTAATCAAAAGTGAATCCATCTATAGACAGTCGTGTGCAAGGAAGGATGCAATTGGCGGATCCACGCTTAAAAAATGTATTGTGGACTTACGTTTCAAATAAAGAGCTATAATGAGGTTGTCACCTATTCACAACAGATGGAAAGCCAACATGTTTTTACCAAATGGGTGGCAAACCTATCACAACTCGAAGGGGGGGCTTAACAGAAACCTCGGGTCAAGTGAACCGATTCTTTTTTTTTTGGGGGGGCGGGCAGGGAGTAGGCCTCCTTAACGAGAATGTTCTTCCTCGAGTCTTTGATTGGGGAAGAAGTATAGTTCGTTGAACACAATTAGAAAAGAAGTCGTGGATTATGCATTGAAGAATGTGTATGAGATAAAGTTTATCAAAAGTGAATCTCATCGGTTGACGGTCATGTGCAAGGATGCGTGAACTTATGTTTCAAATAAAGAGATATAATGAGGTTCACATCTGTTCACAACAGATGGAAAGCCGACAAGTTTCTGCCAAATGGGTGGCGAACCAATATTTAGACTAGTTCAAAAGTCAGGTCACTGGTCACTTGGGACGTTCCTTCCATCATTGAGATAATCAAGAAGTAGACCTCCTCAACGAGAATGTTCTTTCTCAAGTCTTTTTTGGGGAAGAAGTATAGTTCAATGAATGTAGTTAGAAACGAAGTCATGGATTATGTGTTAAAGAATGAGTATGGCATAAATTTCATCAAAAGTGAATGTCATCAGTTAACGATAGTGTGCAAGGAAGGGTGCATTGATAGATTCATACTTTAACACTTTATTGTGAACTTAAGTTTCAAATAAAAAGTCATAATGAGGTTCACACCTATTCACAACCGATAGAAAGCCAACATTCTTTTGCCAAATTGGTGACAAACCTATCATGACCCGGAGGCAGACCTAACAAAAATGTCAAGGCAGGTGACCCAATCCTCACAGAGAACCAGATCTCCCAACCTAAGACTAGGAAATCAGCAAAAGTCTTAACATAAAATTAAGCACAAAACCCAAATAAACGGGTTAGGGTCCAAAGAGTGATCAACAAGAGATAGAGATAGTGTAATAACAACAAGAGAAAAATACTGTGCAAGAAATGTAACCATTCAACACCAATGAAATATTAAAATAAGAAAATAAATCATTACCAGAGACCAAGAAAACACCGAGGAGGAAACTGACTCTAAAGTACCCACGCTTAGGACACCACACCAGACCACCACAATCACAACCTAGGATGGAAGGGTTGTGGGGTGAGTGATTAACTCAGTAGAGAACTTATACTAAATGCAATACACATGTAAAATTGGTTTTATCTTTTCTCATCAAAACCATGATCAAATGCAATACTGTACCTGTGCAAGAATTTACAATCATTTTAAAAACATCATTTACTATCAAAACAGGCTTCACGAGTCACCGACAAGGAACCCATAAAAACGTTATTGGATACCTAGTCAGTTATAGTAAAATAAGTCTACATCATTTTTCACATTATAAATAAGGATCCTTGAAAAAGAAGAGCCACACAAGGACCCCTTTGATACAAACACACAGAAAGGCAGTCGTCCAAAGATGACAATAGCTCATGAGCATGGAGGAAGAACTATGAGTGCGATCCAAAGATCTAGCCCCTCACAGGGGTTGCCAACGAACCAGTTAGTGATGACACAAACCAAAATATATACACCCGGGTCAAGTTTAGGGATTCAATACCCAAGAAACGCGTCAACACCGCCCTTTTACTCATACTTAAAAAGCGCACAAACAAAATATCTTCATGCAGCAGAAGATGTATCGGGATAATCTCATGATACTTTGATACCAAAACCGTCCAAAGTACCAAAAGGATTCATCATCGCGTATCAGAATCATAGCATACCATAAAATACCATGCACATGAAGTAAACGTGTAAAACTCACGTGTGTATATATATAATATAAAAACTGACATGCTGTCGAACAGTCCCTGTCGAGTTTTCATATATGGCAACCCACAAAATACAAAACTAGGAATACTGTCAGAACATTAAACCAAACCTACGTCAAAACTCCAAATCAACACTAGGAATACAATAAAAGTCCCCACTCATAATTCAAAATCAAACTAGAAAGATTAACATAAGAATTTTCAATTCAAAATAAGGAGTTATATAAAACTCCACCTTGGATCGAGAATCAACACTGACCAGAAACCTGACATGGCTGACAAAGCTGAGTGAACATCACAAAACTCAACTCTATGAAACATATAATGCAGTCAACCAAGACATAATAACAGTCGACCAAGCACATCAACAACCAACCCAAAAGACCAACCTGGTAACAAGATGCGACTACAGTCAACGAGATACAACTACGCTCGACTCAAACAACTCAACAATTGAGGAGACATAATGATAGAATGACGTGCCAATGGAAGCTCTAGAATGCTTTGATACCAAATGACGTGCTTTAGGGTAGGGTTCAGTATAATATTGGAAGCGCGCAGTTGACCTATGCCTAAGGAACGGTTGACTGAAAAAAAACAAGTTTGAAAGGGTTGCTTTTGGAAAATTTGCAATCGACCTGATGAACGGTGAGCAGTTGACCATGTGAACAATGACTTGCGTTCGTAGATTTGTGTTTCACATATTTTTTGGGAAAACTTCGACAGCAATGAAAGCACCTCTAATGGACGAATATTTACACGATTTTTTAATAAAATCTCAAGGAATGAATGATAAAGAAACTCTCAAAATTTCGTGGACACATTCAAAGGGACGATTGAGAGATGGCTGAAATTGTGCAAGTCAGTTACAAAGTTACCTGATTAAAACTTTCTACTCTCAAGGTGATCTCTAATGGAAAAAAGCACCACAACTTGATAATTTGTGAGTTTTTACAACCTTACTAGGGAATTCACTTTCTTTGGAAAGGAAGTGAAAAGGATGCAACAGGAAGAAAATTAATCCAACTCTTACAAAGGATTAGAAATCGAAGCATAAAACAATTGATTGTCAGCAACCGAATTGCATTATGGGCTTTTGTTCGAAAGAACAAAGAAGAGAGGCTAAAAGTTCTGTATTTTAATTTATCAAAACTGTAAAGAAAAAGTCCTAAGGAGAGCTTGAATAGCTCCTCTAAAATTAGGGTTTAGAGTTCACACACAAAAGTTACGAAACTACCCTCACGAAGACACATACTTAGTTAGACATGCTCTAACTGAGTAACACCAATACTTGACTATTAAAATTAATTATAAAATAAGTAAAATAGATCATAAATAAATTACTAAGTCTTTATTGCTGCGAAGATCCAATTGGTTGATCCTTTAGGCCTATCTTTAAATGGATTCGGGCTTCAATTCTGGTTAAGATAGAATAAGCTTCTTTGGCAGAAACTAAGCTCTTTGTTCGGGGAGCTTTTGACATAGAAAATGAATTCCAAATTTAATGAAACACCACATTCTAGAAGGCTTGAGATGTCAACTATAATCTTTATGAAGTACACTTTTTGATATGAGATTGTTAAGATTATCAAATTGGCCAAATAGTCCTCAAATGTCAGATCACTAGTAGTTTTGGAACATCTAAGAAATCTTCTAAACTTATGTTTGATCTTACACTTGTGCTTTACTACCAACATCTCCATAATACACATAGTAGCTAGATGGAAGATACAGATGAGTTGAGCATATTCTTCCCCCTGATCACTTATAAAATAATCAATAGTTCGATTGTGATTGGAGGAAATCCAAGGCACATCATATACCTACAGTCAACCGAACACACCAGGACCACCTAGTATCGACAAGACATGGTGACACTAAACCGAGACCACACAGTGTCGACAAGACACAATGATGGTCAACCAGGACCTCACAACTATCAACGACCCACCATACAGTTAATTGGGACCACGAAGAACCCAAACTGGAAGGAAAGAAACCATGGTCATGAAGTTCATCAAGGCAGGTGACACTAAGCGACCAATTCTAACCCCAAAGCGTTGCCGTAGTCGACCTGCATGGATGCCTAGACCAAAAGCGAAAAAGACTGCAGTTGTCCAGACTCATAGAGGAGCCCAACACTTCTACGGACACCCCGCGTTTTTGCAGGCGTCTAGGCTTCCGCGAAAGTCCAAACTTCCATGGCCAGTCAAAGGCACTTCTGTGGTCGACTATAACCCCAACGTGGTCAACCAAACATAAGAAACAAAGAATGGAAGCCCTCGGACACTTTCTCGGTCGACCGAACCCAACAAGTGGTCTATCGGACAAAAGACATCTCAAACAAAGAGACTCTCAGCTAATTCCTCAGTCGACCGCACCCAAGAAGTAGTCGACAGACAAAAACCTTCTCGAACAAAGAGGATTTCGGCCAATGGTGGTTTGGTCGACTGAGGAAAGACACATTACCTCACCGATTATTGCCCTGAATCGATATAAAACCTTGTATAAACTCTAAAACAATAACAATAACATAGAAACAACCAAAATTTCGAGTTTCCATGCTCAAATCTGAGATCGACTCAAACGGGAAAAATCAAACGAAAAGACAGAGCAAGAAACTAACTTACCCACCAAACTCCTTTACAAAAGACAAAAATTAGATCGGCACGAACACGATCATAGTGTCGCAAACCCTCCACACGCCATTTAGATCATCGTCCCTCTCTCCCTCTTCTCACCTCACACGACTAACTCCAAGAAGGAAAGAAAGGAAACATTCCTTTAAGAAAAGGAATTAAGATCTTATTATTTTATTTAATATATATAATATAAATTAATATATTATGAATATTAAATAAAATCTTTAAATCATAACCCGACAATATCCGATCAAACTTGGAACTAGAGCAATGAAACACGAACTTGCCGTGCAATGCCCAATAAACTTTTAAACCCTTCTTTAGGTCATTTTTTTTAAATCCATTCATAAAAATCATGTCTTTGAAATTATTCACAGCGGAAGTCTTTAAAATAAATTTCATTTAAAATTCAACGTGATAAAACCCAACATAAATATTCTTAAAATATGTCAACTTAAATCCAAACATGAAAAGAAATATAAATAAAATAAAAAGGTTTCTGTTTTTAAATTTATTTTCCCCGTCTTCACCCACAAGTCAAGTTCACTTCAACAACGTTTTAGCTTCACTCATGAGAATTATCCATCAACTGCGATCTTCATTAATTCACATTCTTAAGTTCCTTGGAAAATTCATCATCACCTACATCACAAAGTTCACCTATGAGTCTAACGTTCAGCAACAGAAGCATACAAGACACGACTATGAAATGTAGCATCTAAAAAAATTGTGTCTTTTCAGTCATTCATTCTTTTCTTTTTCTTTCACTTGTAGTCCAATCATTGTGGGTAATTCAGTCTAGGGAAAAGAGTGACACCATTTGGTCCACCCCATGCAGGACAACTAAGCTCAAACCCCACCCACAACAACTATTTAAATACATTTAGTCTGCCTTTCAGTTTTTCATTCTTCCTTGTGTTTCTTAATGAAAACATTTTTCATGATGCATGACACATAATTTCTAATAATTGTAAACATATCTTCAATCAACATCTCAATCTAATCAGTAACTAATAAACCGTAGACATATCCTCAATCAACGTTTAAACATAAACATTAAGCAACTATATCTTAAACGTAAACAGTAAGCAATCAACATACACCATATCCTCGATCCACATTTCATCATAAACAGTAAACAACAAACATGAATCATATCCTCAAACAACAGCCTGTAGGTATCACAATACAATGTCATCATAAAATTACCTTACTCTAGCACTTTGTGATGCAGGTCAAATGCCAAACACAATCAACATCATTTATCTAGAGTTCTTAATAGAGTCCAAAATACTCACCTGACCGAGACGAACCTGAGCTCGAGTGTCGTTCATCCCTTCGCAGTCGCTGGTCGTCACGCATCGTCGGATTGCAGCTCCGCCGTCGACTCGTCGCCCCCTGTCCCGATCGCCTCTCCTTCTCCTTCACCTATCTCCTCTCTCAGATTTCTCTCAATCGCAGCCTCCCGCTCTCTTCCTCATTTCTATTTTTCAGATCCAAAATAGTCGCCCTCTCTCTCTCTCTCTCTCTAATTTCTTCCCTTTTAAAACCAATTAACACTTAACCTAATTTTCCAATTTCCTTTTTAAAACCATAAACCGATCGAGCCTCTCACCTCTATCTCATTTGATTTCATCTAATTTCATATTCTTTTCTTTAAGTTTAAACCTAATTTCTTTATTATTATTATTAAATGTTTCATTAATTTTTTTACTTAAAATGAATCTAATTAATCCCAATAATTAACTTATAAAATTTCCTTTCACATGGTAATTTAATTTACTCTATAAATCTTATTTATTTTAAATTATTTATCCTAACACAATAATTTAATTTATTAAATTAATATATATTTTAATTCTAATTTATCTTACTTAATCATTAATTTATAGTCTTATGAATATGCCTTTGGTAACACCCGATGATTATTCAATAAATCCAAAATTCTCAATTTATATTCTAATTATATTTATTTAATTCCAATAGAAAGTCGGGGTGTTACAATATGCTATTTCAAAGACCTAGAAACAACTTCAAGATGTCATCGTTCATCATTATATTCAATTCTACAAACTCCTTATTGTAGTAGTCTTACCTTCAGAAACTTGAAGAAAATTTTCCCAAGAGCTTGAGAGAAATCCATTCGTCTTGCCAATTGCACTTACATCATTATACTATTTTTTATCTAGAGGGGTCATGACAATTGCACTTGCATCTTGTAACATCTGCTGGTAGCTGTAATGGGTCTATAGGTCAATTGATGACATGAAACATGTCTGTTTTAGGTGTATCTGAAATTAAAACCATATATTATAAGTGGTTTGACTAGCAAAAAAAATATATTGCATAAAGGATTAAAAGTGACTTACATGGATCCACCTAAGAGTTACAAGCGAGTCTCTCATTTGGACATCAACTATTTCTTCTTCATTCAATGTGTTGCACACGTGAAAAGAAATCATTCAAGAGATTTATTTAAAATATCAACTTCTTATACATTGATTAAACATTGATAAAAAGTTATCATCACCGATTTAGATGTTGACTTTTGCTCTAGAATGATAAGATTCGTTATCTTGAAAACATTGTTTTTCTAAAATAAAATAAAATAAAAAAAATAAAAAAATAAAAAATAAAAAACACAATATGAAATAAGGGAAGTTCTTCCCTAGGCTGTTTAGGTCGTCCTTCATGAGATTCATAATCATGTATACAAGGTTGAATCTCTTCCTGTTGTAAAGCTTCTCCATCATATAGTGTCACTCATTTTAGTACGGATGTCCCCTTCTATGTGAATGGGTGTACGTAGACGTCTGTTATAAGTACACACGTCTGTCTTCATGTAGAGGGATATAATCGGATGTCCACTGGTGGCACGAACGTCTGTGAGATGACTTTTAACGAAAAACATGACTATGGGGTATACGTTGTTCATTTCTTATAATTTAGGATTTTAGTTGTTAGCGAACTTAATTTAAGATTTTGCTTATCGCATATCTCAAAGTTCATGGTTTTTTTTGTTAATTACCCATTATTTTTTAATCTTAAAACTTAATTTTAATTTCAGAAATAATAATAAACTTATTTTATTATTACTAGACATTCCAATATTAATATCATAATAACTTATATAATAAAATATAAGGTAAAGTGCAAACTAACCGTTAAATTTAGGAGTGAAAAGCAAATAACTCCTTAAACTTTTATTTTAGTCAAATAACTTCCTAAACTTAAGGACGTTAGCAATTAAGTTTCTATTATTAAGGGTGTCATTAAACAAATTACGTTTTCGTTACATGTCTTCTCTGTTTGATGCTTTTTAAAAAGAAACAACTCTCAATACAACGGTTTTGATGATTTTAACAATATCCAGATAGAAACAAGTTAGAGAACTCGACTTTTAGAATCACAAAATTGCCAAAATATTGTATCAATAGTTTTTTTCTTTAAAAATCGTTTAACGGATAAGATCATGAAACAAAAATATGATTTCTTTAATGAAACTTATAATGACAGAAATTTAATTGCTAACACGCCTAAATTCAAGGAGTTATTTGCCTAAATATAAAATTTGAGAATATAATTGCTCTTCAACTCTAAATTTAAAAGCTAATATGAACTTTACCATACAAAGTGTTAGGATTTTAAAAGCTTTTTAATAATTAACACAAACGTTATAAATATTGATGATTTCTTTTTTAACTTCAAATTGGAAAGGCTGACTATAGAATAAGAGAGTAGAAGCCAAACCCTAATCCTAAAGATTTAGGAAAGACCAGAACAATGGGAAAGAGTGTGGCAATGATTGAGTGCGGATGTGGGGAAATGATATTTGTATAATAAATTAAAAATAATCTTAAATTTACACTATTTTTATTTTTTAATCTTGCTTCTTAACATGTTAGATATTATTGAGTACAATTTTATTATATTAATTTTCTTAATTAATATTTATTTAGTCAAAAAAATAAAAATAAAGAATAAATATAATATTACTTATAAATTAGGGGTCTGTTTTTGATATATTATATAATTAGTTAATTTACTTAATTAATTAAGGTGTGAGTGGAAAGTAGTGGCTAAATGCTCTTGACCGTGCCTTTTTAAAAACCCAAAAGGAATCTCAATAATCGATGCATTTGAGTGATTAGTCAAATACACGTGGCCAACTCAAACACCCAAATCAATGAAAAATGGTATTTTATTTTTTTTAAATTTAATTTCTTTAAGGGAAAAAAATGAACAAAAATCCAAGATTGGGATTCCCTAAAATCATTATTTTTTAAATGTGGTAGATCTTAAACTATACGAGCAAAGCAATTGAGACATTGCCGCTAATATTATTATATAAAAATTAACATATTTTGTTTGAATCATCTAAAAAAATTAAATTTGCAAGGCCATTTTTGTGGGCTTTTCTTAAAAAAAAATTGTTAGAGAAAATATCTAACAAATATGAACATTTCTCGATCTTTCAAGAATAAAACAGGTCTCAATGTTAATTGATCAATGTGATAACCATAACGAGCATGAACACAGTTTGTTTTAAGCTTAAGAATGATTATTGTAATAAGAGTAAATCTTGTAGTTATTTTATGTGTTATAGTCTTCAAGTGAAACATTAAGTGTTCACTAGACTTTGAACATGATATTTTTGTTGGTTTTTAGATTTCTTTGCATAGCAGAATTACCGATGTTCGCAACATAGAAGACTCACAAATTTTCTCTCAAAATTGATTCTTCAACCTCAAATATTTCATTCACTCATGTTAATGAGGTTGAACCTCTATTTATAGTGGAATAACTCCATAATGGTCATTATGACATTTAGAGAAAACCACTACAAATATTAATCTCCCAAAGTTAGAATTGATTTCATACATTTATATCAAAAATATTATAAAAATCAAAACATCTTGTCACCATAGCTCAACACACAATGACATTAACTCAAATTTGACATAATCAATTTTAAAAATCATTTTCAAAAGTTACTTTATGTTTGTTAAATAATTGAACAATCAATAATTCAATTATTTCATTTAATGAAATATAACAAACATATTAACTATGACAACTTTTGTTATTATGTTTTAATCAATTGAATAATCAATAATTCAATTATTTCATCTAATGAAAAATAATAAACTTACTATTGAGTGTATTAAATAATTAATTCATAATTAATTATTTAATCTTCTTTGTTCATTTTTCTATTATTCGAATAATGATAAAAGGTGATGAATGGACCGATGGACCTATAGTTTTAAGCTCCAATAATATTTTGTTAATTAATATAAACTCTTTATATCAATTAATATAAACTCTTTATATTAATTAACATAATTATTAACTCTCAAGTAATTTCCCTAAATACTTAGAGTTGCACTCCAAAAAACTATAGAGTATATTTACTAAAAGTAATGTCAATTGATATAGTCATTACATATGTATTAACCCTCAATATAGATTCGTTATAGAGCTAGGTCTATAATCCGTTAACCTCTCATATTACGTTTTTATCATTGACTACCATTAGTTCTTGATTGAATAATTAATTTATAACGATTATGAATTGTACGCTAATTATTTGATCCTTAAACTAACAAACAAGGGAATCTATAGAAATGGATTCCATTGTATCGATATTAACATTTCTAACTATTCATTTTAATTCACTCCCAATATACAAGGTATACGAATAGTATCTTATACAAAAATTTACCAAGTAAATCAAAGAATAAATTACAATGACATAGGAGTTTATTAGATCATACATATATGAATATCATTATGATAAAATTAATTGTTCTATATTTAACAGAAATTATCAGAACAATCTAATTTTATCTGGTCCAGTCTTATATAATCATATTATATAAAACATATTTATCTTATGTCACCACATATATAATCGGGATATGAATATATATTCTTAATAAAATAAAATATGTTTATCACTATAAACTATTTGAAGTTTCCATACTTCAAATATAAGTCATAGACTTATTTTAGTTATTACTCTTTATATTTTATCTCACATATACACAATATATATATGTTTATATAAAGTTAGCATAAATAACCAATGAATTTCAATAAATTTTGATAAAACACAATTTAAAATGTTAACATAATATCAATCAATATAAATTTATTCATATATTACAAAATTTTTATATTATATTTACTTGTTGGACATATTACTCCCAACAATTTTATAGGTCATGACCAAGTCTCGCACAAATATCTTATACATGTGATCGTAGCCTATATGCATTAGAATTGATAAGTGCGCCTAAGAATAGCATTTGCTTGTGCTTGATAAGTGGATTTTATGTCTCTTATTAAATAGCACAATTTAATATTTCATAGTTATTCGAATTTATTTTATATTATTATCTATATTTTAATTTATTTTTATCTTTATTGACGAGAAAATCAATATTGGATAAATATATTTGTTTTAAAGGAAGAATGGACAAAATCTATCTTGAAGTGTGAGGATCATGCAAATTACAATAAAATTTAAATTAAATCAAATATGACTTGAGAATTTTAATTATTTATAATTTATCTTAATTATTATATCAATTAATAATGAACGACACAAATCTTCCCGTCATCTTTTCGTCCAAAATTGCATAGACAAACAGTGCAACGAAAAAAAAAATTGAATATTCAAGAATTTCAAAGTTTACCACGGTGAAGGACATTCGTCAGAGACCTTCACTCTCCTTTGTGTTGTCGGGCCGCCGGAGAGAAAACATGGTTGATCCAGATTTAAACAAGAAATGTCATCAGCTTTGTCCATTTTAAGCGAAGGACATCCCTAATAGGTTGAGGGACCTATAATAGATGTCCCTCATAGGTCGAATGACGTCCTTTGTCTCTGTAATCCACTATGATATATAAAGGTGGATTGCAAAGACAATGAACGTCCCTGAGCCTATAAGGGACGTCCCCATGCAAATTTGGACGGAAAGATAACTGAAAAGTTTGCGTCGTTTATTTTTCATAGTTTGAACTTTTAGTTGTTTACGAAAATTCTTGAAGGTTTATCGTGTTTCTTACTCAACTATAGGGTTTGTTTTGTTAATTTTCTTTTACATATTAAAGTTTAAATAAATTTTTTAACAAAAAGAACATTTATTTTTCACATGTTAGCAATTTAAATTATAACTTCAATTTATCTTTTAATCTAGCACATGTATACTGTATTTTTTATTTAAAAAAATGTTTTCACTTGATTTTGAACTTTCTCAATATTTTCTCTAGCGATTTCGAACTCTCTTGATCGCACAGTAGAATTTGAGATCTCCATAAGGATTATAAATCAAATTAAAATAACTAATTAAATGGAAAAGTGGTATAAATATATTGAATTTAATGTATAAATTAACAACAAAATTTAAATTACTAACAAATGAATTGTAGTTTCATTTATAAATAAAAAAGTAATTTAAAATTTAATAAAGTTATATTTTAAATTTTATTTTATCCTACAATTTATAGTAAACAGCTGGCAAATATTGAGAAAATTACCAATAAATTAATCCAAATATGAGAAAATTAGAAAAGAATAAGAAGATGAGGTCAAGTGGGAGGGTTGAAGTGGGAACGGTCCCCCCAGGCAGCAGGCGCGCACGGGCTCCCGTAGGAGCACGGGGGCACGGGGGCTTCCACAAACCCTCTCAACTCTCTGTCTATGTCTCTGGCCTTTCTCACTTCATTATCACTATTATAATTAACTTTTCCTTCCTAATTATTGCCAATTCATTACACGAATCACGAGTCTTCTTTTATATTATTGTTTCCTACCTTGTATAAAGTTTGTTTAAAGAAACAATAATGAGCTTGATTACATTTTATAATCACTTCAAATTAGTTCATTTAGTTAGGACTACTCTTAAGATACATTGTATGAAATCTGTGTCATTTCCAATAAGTTCACTCCGATTAAGTTTAGGCGAAAGAAATAAAATTTTCGTGTAGTGCAACACTTTAAGTCGATAAAGTAATGGATCAAAGTTAAACTAGTTGAATCTAAATCTCTTTAATTTTGCACATAAGTTAAGTTTTGAAAAAGTCTAAGAATTTGAAACTAAAATTGTCTTCTCCTTAAATACTATTTGACACATGCAAATTTGACACTTTTCAAATGTTATCTTAATGTTTTTCCCCATCCAAAATTATTCTCACTTGTAAATTTATTTGAGTAAATCAAGTCATTTTTGTTGTTTTGAAGTATATTGTTGCTATTTTGCTCTAACCTAGCCAGTTCAATCTTGTTATGGAGCGGAAGGAGACCAAACCGTGGGATACTGGTACCTATTTTTTGAAACTAAGCCCACTTTCATGATTTGGTTATGGCTTAGTTCCAAAAATAAATAAATGAAATATAAAATATAGGGTCGAGGTATTGGATCATGAAAGAAAATGGGTTTAGCACGACTAAGGCCCAATATCTATTAAGATGCCCGTTGTAGGTTTGATTGTAGAGATTGTCACGACCCAGAGGCAGTCCTAACAGAATCGTCAGGTCAAGCGACTTGGTTCTCGGAGAGAACCTGATCGCCTAGCCCAACGCTAAGGAGAAGCGGAAGTCTTAACATGAAATTAAGCCCAAAACTCAAATCACGTGGGTTGAGATCCATAGAGTAATCAATAAGAGGCATGATAGTGTAATAATATACAAAAGAAAGTATTGTGCAAGAATCTAACCAAACAACAACACAAATCCCAAACGTACCAGAGACAAAGGGATTGAGCCAACGAACATCCGGCCCTCCATGAGAAGATCGGAGCACCCACCAAAGGACACTAGCAACACCCCACGATAACCCCAAAAGTACCCACACAAATACTATACATTAACCTAGGAAAAATAAAGTCTAAGGGGTAAGTGACAAACTTAGTAGGAAAATCTATACTAAATGCAATGCATGCTAAAAACTGTTTTTCTCATATTTTTTTTGAAAACCATTTTCATATTTCCCATTTACCGTATATAGATTTTAAATAATTTAAAACATCTTTATTATTTCATTAAAACTAGTGAATGGCCCTCGATGTGGCTGCATCAAAACTCGTTGCATACAAAGACAACTATATCACAAAATATGTCAACATCATTTTCCTTTCGAAAACGTCATCAATGAAAAAAGATGGTCACATAAGGAACCATCTGACACTCATCATAAAATAGGCAGTTATCTGTCGATAGCAACACCTCATAAGGCAGAGAAAACAGCAATGACGTCGATTTAGAGATCCAAAGCGTCACCTAAGATGCCGGCGAGCTAAAGCTCTGCGATGACACAACCCGTACGATCAAATAAAACGAATAAGGTTGCTCGCGACAGATTGCTTCTCAACTAAAATACCTATAGGTTCCAAATTGACCAGGGTTACTGACGAGAGGAGCTACGAGCCGTCACGCCACCCTTCAAATGGAACGGTACTAGGATTAGCAAAGCTCAGCAACTGAAAACCTTCTGATCCATGTGACTAAAACCTTGGCTAAGTTTTGGGGCTCGAAACTCAAGGACACGTCATCACCGTCTCATCTCCATTTCGACTTCCGGTACTTGAAACCTGAGGACATGTCACTAATGCCTCATCCCCATTTTGCACTTACAAATAATCAACCTTTACGCAATAGAAAGTTTCGCGGAATAGCCTCGTGATGTTTTAGTGCCAGAGTGCCTAAAACATCAAGAGGATTGATCCTTCCAATATATCCACAGATAACAAAAGGAAATACCACGTACGATAAAGTAAACGTGATAAAACATACATATACATAAAAACATATGTGTCGTCAAAACAGTCCCTGTCGGGTTTTCAAGTGTAGTATTCCACAAAATATCAGTTTTGAAAACATGATGCAATGCAGTGCAAAAAATATAAAGATTTCTACCTCATAGATGACCATGACACTCTTACCAACTAGCCAGCTCCACGCGCTATTGAAAATGAGGGTCGAATCAACGACATCTCTAGAACCTATGACAAAGTCAATGTCAATATCCTAACAATGTCAATAGGTAAGTCTCAAACTAGACTAGGAATTCAGGATGGTCTCTGGGGACAACCACCAGTCCTAAACCGAAAATCAAATCTAGGAATACCCTCAAAAGTCCTAGACCAAAACACAAAACCAAAACAAGACCCATATATGGTTGGTGAAGCCGAACGGAGTTTGTTAAACCCAATTTCGAGAAACAAACAGTGTAGTTGACCAAAACATAACCACGGTTGACCCGAAACTCAATAGACAATCAGAAAGTCTCACCGATCGATAAGACATGATCACGGAAGATGGAACATGACATGCTTGACCTGATCAGATCAGCAGTCGAGAAGGCATAACTAAAGTCATTCATACCCAACCATGGTCAACAAGGCATCACAGTAGTCAACCAAGACCAACCAATAGTCGTCGAGGCAAAGCGAAGGTCAACCAGGCCTCCTAGCTTCAACTAAACTCAAAAACGGTCAACCGAGACCATACAGTGTCGATGAGACACATCAACGGTCAAACGAAACTTCACAACTGTCGATACAACATGTCTGCAATCATCCAAAACTTAATAGTCGAGGAGACTCATCTAAAGTCAATCGGGTAGACTTTAGTGAAAAGAATTTGCTTGAGATCCATAAATCGAACTGAGCCTAAAACCTTACCAAAAGACAAGAATTTTTCATCAGTAAGTCACAAGGGACAGGTGAAAAGGTCATATACCAAGTCCAGGAACCCGACCGATGCACAAACGGTCGACTTTTAACAACAAATAAACCTGCATAAACTTTACAACCAATATAAACCAAAAATTTCCCCCGGATTCGAGTTTTTAAACTCGAATATGAAGCCAACAAAATTTCAAAAATTTAACCTTAAAAACGGAGAGGTTAAATGGAAATACTCACCAACGGACTTCACAAAAAGTCGTTGGTGTCGATGTCGGAAATCTTAATCTGTCATCAAAAATTGGAGACGATCTGATTCTGGACTCTTCCCCTCCCTCTCGCTCTCTCTCTCGACCGTAGTGAAAGTTTACAGAAAAAGATATTTTTCTATCATTCGGTAAACTTTCTTTATTTAAAAAAAATATATTATTTATTTTAAATAATATTATATTATATATATATATATTTTTTACATATATTAATTAAATTAAATTCAATCCTAATTCTAATTTAAAACCCGTCTAATTCAAAACACTAACCGAAAATAATTTTTTAGTCGAAATAATTTATTAAATTAATTCCCTCAATTAATTTACCGTTCAAAAATACTCTATTTGACTATTTTGACCATTTGATCAAAAATTCATACGTGACCGCTAAGAGACAAAATATATTAACCTTTTAATGTTTGACAAAAAAATTACACAAAAAATTTACATGTGAAAATCTAAAATTATATAAAAATTCACGAATTTTACAGATATGATATTCAAACTGAATTTGAATTAATGTCCTACAAATTCTTCATTCAAATAATGTTATCTAGCATAATAGTTATTTGAATGACATAGAATCTAATATATTTACAATTCATTTACGAATTTCAAACAAATCACCATCTCTCTAATTCAATGGTTGCTCAAGTAGTTTCCACCACTTTAAGGTTCAACCAGTTCGTGAAAATAGTTTCTCTCAAATGGTGTTTTCGGAGAGAAACCACAAGAATGAAATTTCAAACAGTTGAATTGATATAGGTATAAACATCATAAGTTAAATCTTTTGGCAGGTACACTTCCGCTATTAAATCGATTTGTGATTCACTATATATATTTGCATGATATTGTAAAAGCATGTAAATTTATATCGGTAAAATTACCGACAAATTAACTCAATAAATTGTTAGATGTGATTTAATCATGAGTTTTTTGGTTTATTAATATTTGGAATAAACATGAATTCGTATGAATGTTAAATGAGATTAATTTTAAATGCAATTTATGATTTAAAAAAATTAGAATTGGATATTAATTTGTTTTTTTGGATAAATCATGTTATGTGAATATGTTTTAATATTTTGAATGATTTATATACCCCCAATGTGAATTGCTTTATTGAAATAGGCAAATTTAATTAATATTAGAGATAGAATATTAATTAAATTTGAGATGGATTGATTCATACCAATATGAATATAAGGCCATTTGGTATGACATTGAAGTAATAGTCTTAGGTATTATTTTAAAAGTACGGCTAATAGTGATTATTAAAAAAGTTACAGCAATATCAAATTAGCTTTTACTGTTAATAGGTTATATTGCTTTCCAGGAGTGCAATATAATTATGAGATGTTATTGATTCAGGAACTAAATATAGCTTCGAGATGGGACTTGTGAGATATTAGAGATGCTTAATTTGATGCAACCAAATAGATATGGAGCATAACAAAACACTAACATGAATGTTCTATATTGGTCTTTATAGATTTGTTATATTACTTCCAAACTTTTTTTTTTACGAGATGATGAAAGATGTACGATTGGATCATATCTACTGTGTGAGAGTGGAAAATATTAGAGGAGGGCTTAGCACACTCATAGTGGTTCGACTATAGATATGATATTCAAACCGAATTTACAACGTGAAGAACTGTCTGAACAATCCCAAGTTTCACGAGTTAGTTTTACCTGCAGTTTGGACTTTTACCATTCATTCCTAACCATTTTTGGCCCCGTATCAGCTCCTTACCATATTAGCTCATTGCCATTTCGGGTCTCGAATAATTACTCTTAATCATTTACTTGCAAGAGTCACCTTAGTTCGTTCTACATATAAGGTATTTGCGCTTCTTATGGCTATTTTTCAAAATTGTATAAAAAATTGTCAATAATAAGCATTTTTCAAAACAAAAATCACGAATAAATTCAAAAAATACATAAATGAAAAGAAGCTATTTTCGGGCAATTTGAATTTGTGTGATAAAATAATAAAGGTGTCACCACTATAGCTTTATTCCCAACACCCATATCTTGGTGGGTTCTGTTTAGTGGACTATTATTTTATTTTATTATATTAATTAAATAAATTAATTCGCATTATTTTTGTAGCTTCTGAGGTTAATGCATCTCGTTTTTATGCCCATTATTAAATTAATTATAATTAGTCAAATCAAGAGCCGCTTCGCTTTGACCATATTATTGCTCTCTGAGTTGCTAATCAATTGTTAAATTTTTTTTATAAAATAATTAACTCATTATTTATAGTTGGAAAAATAACAAATTAACCATCGTAGTTCAATGACAAGTCAACTACTATCTTTTATTTTTTAACAAATTAACCACTGACATATAAAAAAATGACAAAACAAATATCGCTATTACGTTTACTATTAACAAGCTGATCTAGAACCACAGCTCTCCGTGGAAAGAAGGCAAAATTTGACTTGGATGTCGCAGCGTCTCAAAGGCTGCTGAGATGCTGTAATTTCTCGGGAGCCGCCACGGCGTCCATCAGTGAAGGCAGCAGCGAATGACGCGACATCCCACAGTTTGCTATTGGAAAATTTTTTATCACAAAATTGAGGATTTAAACGCTTGATTTTGGGGTCAAGAAAAAGGGATCATGGGATAAACCTATGACAAGTTATAAATCTATAAAAGAGTTTCGATTTAATAATTTCTACAGATGATTTTGATAATTATAATTTTTTAAAATGAAAGAAGTAAAAAATTTAATAAAAATATTAAATGTGAGAAATTCTTTGTTTAATATATATTTTTTATTAATTTTTTAATTTCAAAATTACTGCCCCCGGCTGTCTTTCCAAAATGAAAGGGGCTAAATGGTAATTTTCCCATCTGAAAGCCTCATTTACTACTGTTTATAGCTTACAACCTACGATTTTCTCTCCCTCTCTATATATATATTTCTATTCTCTCTCTTCCGTATTTTACTTGTGAGTGATAAATTAAAAGCCGCTCAGTCTGTAACTTCTGACACTCGGATAAAACTAACCTTCCCTCGACTACGGCCACCTGCTCTTGGATAACTGCCAAATCCACTCCGTTGTTGAACCACTCGTACTTTCTGATTTCCTTCTCCTGCTGCTTCTTAGCAGTCAACCGGTATTGTTTGAATTTAACCGGAACAATTTGGTCGAAGCAGAAAGCCGGCCAAAATGATCGAAACCGTTAAGTATCTCATCGGCTCAGTCGGAGCTAGTGGCTATGGAAGCAAATCGACGGCGGAGGAGGTTACGGAAAGGTCACCTTATCTCCGCTCTGTCACTGCTATTATCACAGGTAATCAAACGATTGATTTTTCTTTATCTGTATATTTTCGTTTTCTGTCGTCTCTTTTAACTCTGATAAGGATTTTGTTACGGCTTTTGGTTTCGGCAGGAGCGACATCGGGAATAGGAGCGGAGACGGCGAGGGTTTTAGCGAAGAGAGGCGCGAGGCTGGTGCTTCCCGCACGGAACCTTAAAGCAGCGGAGGAAACGAAAGCTCGTATTCTAGCTGAGTTTCCTGATTCTGAAATCATCGTCATGGCTCTCGATCTCAGTTCTCTCTCCTCCGTTCGATCCTTCGTCTCCGATTTCGAGTGCCTTCATCTACCTCTCCACCTTCTCATGTAACAATACTGTTCTTCAAAAATAATCTGAAAAATAAAACAGACACTCTTCCATTTTCAAATTTCTCCTAACCGCTTTATCTTTTTCGTTTCAGAAACAACGCCGGCAAGTTTTCGCATGAACATGCACTCTCCGAAGAAGGAGTGGAGATGACCTTTGCCACTAATTACCTCGGTATTAATAAATCTGTCAGTGAATTAATTTCTTTTATTAATCTATTTCTTACTTCGCTTTGAACAATTAATTCTATTTTGAAGGTCATTTTCTGTTAGCGAAGCTTCTTCTGAAGAAGATAGTGGAGACTGCCACTTTTTCCGGCATTCAAGGCCGCATAGTGAACGTATCGTCTAGCATTCATGGCTGGTTTTCCGGCGATGCAATAAAATATATCGGTCAGATAAGCCAAAACATATGGTGGGTACCCGGAAACCGAATAAGAATTTACTGTGTTTGACATTTCAGTTGAGTAATTGATTGAATATTACTGTTCTCTGTCTTATCAGCCATTACGATGCCACACGTGCTTATGCTCTCTCCAAGCTCGCTAATATTTTGCATACCAAGGAGCTTGCACGGAGACTCAAGGTAATGACAATTTATAGTTTTTTAATATATGTGTGTGAGTAGGCTTATTTATTGGTATTATTTTATTGTTGGTGACTATAATTGTAATGGGTTTGGAATTATGTCAACAAAAATAAGCAGGAAATGAAAGCGAATGTGACGGTGAACTGTGTTCATCCAGGAATAGTCCGAACCAGACTCACTAGAGATCGGGAAGGATTTATCACTGGTAATTAATTTTGGACTTTTATTTTCAATTTCATTATTATTAGTTCACGAATGGTTTATCCGCTTAATAATACTAGTTTCTAAAGGTTGCGTTTTGAATTCTGAAATTGTAGATATCGCGTTTTTTATGGCTTCCAAGCTCCTGAAAACGATTCCTCAGGTAACTTTTTAGATGAAAAAAAATATGAACATTTTCTAAACATAATTGTATGCGAGTACAATTTAGACTTGACCGTGGTGGGTGATTGCAGGCAGCAGCAACGACATGCTACGTGGCGACAAATCAGAGGCTAACAAATGTTAGTGGGAAATACTTTGCAGATTGCAACGAAGCATTACCTTCGAAAATGGGAGCAAACTTAGCAGAAGCTTCTCGTTTATGGTCAGCTTCTGAAGCCATTCTCTCCTCCACGTACCACTCTAAACATCTTTTTCAACCATTCAATTCCTAATACTAATCTTATACAGATATAGATACAAGAAACTTAAGTTCACCTTTTTAACTTTTCTCCCCGACCATGATGTAATACTACTAAAGAATTTGAGAAAGATATGTATAGATACATATATATGATACGTTTATTTATTGATTTTCTAAGATCTACTGCCATGTTAAAACAATTTTCAATGGGGTTAATGATATACAGAAGTAAATGCGCATGGGAAACAAGTTGGCTTTAAAGTCGTGACCTGAAAGAATTAGAGCATAGGATAAAAGTGAAGTTTGCATATAGTCACTTCTAAAAGCACTCTCTTTTATACCTTTGAATAGAAATATTAGGCAACCATAAAAGAGTCGGAATAAGAAGATGATGAGGAGGAGGAGGAGGAGGAGGAGATAGGAGCAGTGGAATGTCACAATTGGGAGATACAAATTAATCACAATTTGATTTTTGGAATGGTGTCTGACTCATTAGTAGAGATGAAGGGGAGAAGAGGTAGTGTAGGGCACCAATACAAGTGTGGAAAACGAATGAAAATTTACGATGTGGAACATGGATGGGTCAGCTTCCAGCACGTGATTTTTCATTTTTATTTTTTTTTTAATTATTAATTTTTCATGGAGCATCTTTTTGGTCCTACTAACATGTGCCATGACTAATCCAAGAAAGTGCAAATTACAATTGTACGTGCTTCTCTCTCTCTCCAATTGCATGTGTTGTCTCCATTTAGCTTGAAAATGTAGTCTCCTAATGATGAAGGATTACAAGTCAACCATTTAGTTGTAGATTTTAACCAGGAGCAAGACTGTCCTTCCATGTTTCCTTTCTTCTTACTCTGTAAATTCGATGATAGGTGCTAAATCACTCTATGCTTTAAGTCCTACGATCTTAATTTATAAATTAATGATCTTGATCTGATTGACCAGACTACGAGAAAAAAACCATTGGATCTCCATTTTTTTTTTCCAACATTCAGGTTCTAGATTCATGGGGTGTTAAGTATATGGATATTATCCCAAAGTTGCCGTGATGACTAGAGAGCAGATTTGCATACTTATTCTGTACAATTGATGTCCCTAATACGTTAGAAGAAAATTAAATTTATGTTGTTTGAATTGTGTATTTGTAGTCTAGTGTTGTTAGACTTTGGATAGGGTAAAGACACTGAATCTTTTCAAAGATTAATTAATACCTCCACGGATTGGGTACTATATACATTATATGAATATGAATGTCCCATCCTCAATTGGGATATCAAAAAGATAAGGGGGAGCACAACTTATTTTGGGAAGACATAGTTTTTTTTAGAGAGAGAAACAGAGCATGTGTTCATGCAATGTGAGAGAGAGAGAGAACCATGGCTTCCATATAAGGTAACTGAGGGGAGGAGTAGGTTGGCTCATCTTAATACAATACAAAGGGGGAGCTAAAGGTAGAAAGTACACGTACGTTCAGGTACAGCTGAAACATTAGCCGATTAAGAACCTTCTTCAATTATTTAATTGATTTGATTGAAATAACTTGGTTTTCATCTGTAGCTTTACAATCTGCACACAACATAATCATTCTTTTATACCATTTCTCAAGAGACCTGGGATTCTTTTCTTTTTAAGTTAACGTCACAGTGACTTTACTTCTATCTTAGGGATTGAAGTGGTTAATCAAGCCGGTACAATAGAAACCATTTATCCAGTCAGACCCAACTCCAAAATATCTTCCAGCAATGTCCACCCATCCATCTCCAAAAGACGATAACATGGTATTGGGAGAGAGATAACCATCCACGTCCATTTTTTGGAGAAAAAAAAGATTGACTGGAGCGTGGATGGTTTGTGTTTGTCTAGATGTGCTGACTTTAATGAGTGGAAGTGGGAAGGAACATTTGTGCCATGGATGAGTGTCTTGTTTGTTCCTTTGGATTTGGATTTTTCTCCTTTTTTTGTAGCTAAGAGGATAATGATTTAGGTTCAGTGATTTAGGGTGGTTTGTTGAAATATTTCATTAGATTATGTTGGCAGCAATGGAAGAGTGAATTTTCATGAAATGAATCTAAGGCCTATAGCTCTTTAGACTTGTCTTTGTTTGATAATATGTTGCATTAGATTTAGACGTTTTCATTGGAAGGCTGTAATCGACTTTAGTCCACGTCCTCACATCAATCTCCTTTGTGCAGCACTGTAACACCACACCTCAAAAGCCTCCTACAATTCGGGTATTCAACTTCTACACCTTCTCATTGCACTCTCAATTATTATAAGTTGATGATTGATTACATATTGACCACAAACAAATAAATGGATCTACTAACGCCCCGAACAATTTGACAGAGACACGTCTAACAAAGAGGCTCTCCGCTGATATTGCGGTCACCTAGACCAAACCAGCGATCTATTGGAGAAGATTTTCCAGCAAGAAAACCCATGAGGAAAAATAAATTCCTTTGTCGATTCTTGCCCCGAATCGGCATAAAACCCTGCAGGTTGCATAAACTCTAAATCTAACCCAATAACACAGAAACAAACAAAGGATTCGAGTTTCCAATTTCAAATCTGAGACCAAAACAGAAAACTCAACGGAAAAACAAGGGGAGAAACAAACTTACGCGCGAAACTCCTTCACAAAGAACGGAGATCCGAACGCCACGAACACAATCCTAACGTCGAAAACCCTCTGCACGCCAACCAAATCCATCCCTCATTCTCTCACCCGCGACCAACCACAGAGGAAGAAAATGAATAAAATTTCCTTTTTAAGAAAAAGAAAATGAAAATGTATACATATTAAATAAAATCTTTAAATCTTAATCTGACAAAACTTGAAACTTAATCTACGGAAATGAAAATTTACATAACACAATCTCATAGTTTCGGGCCATAGGGAAATAGGGAGGGCACTAGTTGACCATTGACTCGACCCTTCACAAGTGGCCGAAGACCCATAACACATGGCAATGACTGGTCAACACAATAAAATTTGACTTAAACTAAAGCAAAAAATTTATTCATAAAAATATAAAATCCAAAATTATTGTGGATTTTACAAGTTACTGGATACATGTCACACTACAAAGGGAGCCGAGATAGAATGAGGAACAAACTTACCCAAAAAACACCAAGTCGTCCGTCCCTTTTTCTTAAAAATTTTAATTAGCAGCAGATGTCTTAAATATCAAAATAAAAGTCATAGCCAGTCAACTAAGTTAAACCAAAGGTCTATCAGTAATATTAAAATAAAATGATGATATAAATGTGCCCTGAAAGAAAATAATGAAAATTCAAATACAAATTTAGAATAAGTTCCAACCTCACAAATAAAACTCTTGTAAGGGAAAAATACTAAAGTAAAAATCTCGTCAAGCTCATTCTTGCGTTGGCTGTTGAGGATCTTCCAAATTAAAATATGAAAGAAACAGTCGTTTGGGGTGAGTCGACTCTACTCAATGGGAATAAAGTTATATGTTCAACATGTACACTATCATAAAAAGGTAGAGTCGGCCATATTTAAAACATTTGCATCAAAACTAGTTTATAAAACAAACAGTTGGACACACAAGAAAACACTTCACTATAGTGTGGTTTATCCGGAAAATAATTTCTACTGTACAATTTGAAAATTCCAATGAAAATGAAGTCACTCATGAATTTTGAGCACACCATACCATAGACATATATATAACGGCGATACTTGACGATCGCTAAAGCCACGAAAATAAGACTCTGATTTGCGACCAGGGACACAACACAATCAACTGTCTTATTACTTTAGTTAACACAAACAAGTTCATCCATCAATGGTCGAATGTGCGTATAAAAAATGGAACCTCTTCACGGGTCGATCAAACTTGGTCAACTGACCAAGATGATCAAAGAAGTATTATGCATGTTGAAAATTAAACATATTCAGTGAAAAATACATAACAGTATAAAAATCAACCACCATAAAAATGGATATGTTATTTTATATGAAAACATATATCAAAATAAGATTTTATAAAACAAATGATGTTGGACATAAAATTAAACCCCTACTTCACAATTGGCCTACCAACAACCAAAACCCAAACCAATCTGGGAAGTATAATAATTTGTGTCTAGTCTAAACCTAATTCTTAGAATCTATGGATAACGATATCATAAAATTAACGTCGAAAATTTTTACTTTAATTCCAAACTTAGGTTAAATAAAATGACTCAATAACGATTAAGTCAGAATCCCAAAATTGTGCCAAAACAGGTTCAAAAACGACCCAAAAACATATGGGTCTAAAGTTCAAATTGGTCCTAAAATAAGGTACAAGTCGCTGCTTAAACAGCTATGGCGTGTCCCAAAAAGATTGGGTCTGGGTTGTGGCCTCGCCTGGTTGAGCAGCAACTCAGTGTCGTCTTCTTCGATGCTGGGCACACTGTTTCGCTAAATTTCTCTAAAATTCTAGCGAATTTGAGACCAAAACATAATTTTTATACACATAGCGACGACTCAATGCCCAAAAATCATATATTTAATCTTAAATTTGTTATCTAAATTCTCTGACACAACAAAAAAATTTTAACCACTATGGCACAACAAAAGAGATAAGATGAGTCATACCTCTTGATGAAACTTCAAGTTCCATACGAGATTGTAGGACAAAATAATATGGGTTTATTATACTAACAGAAAATATCTTTACATAAAACTTCAAATAGCTAGCAACTATTCTCTCTTTAGGCGTGAATTCTTTCTCTTGAAAATTTTTAGTACCGGATAATAAGAGGATCAAGGGAGGGTCACCCTTAAATGGTGCAATTTTGAAACCGCTCTTAATTACACCTGGCGAAAGACTCTGAAAATTTTAAAAAAGAAAATTAACACCACAGACTTTATAGTTCGCGATCAATGACAAGTCAAACCTTAGAAAAAATTTTTTAACAACTAAAATCTTGAACTATAAAAAATTCTCGCCAGCAACCTCATAGTCACTATTCCCGTCCAGGACCGTCGACTTTAACGACCAGGATTAAATCTGGAGGGACGTTCGTCTCTAGATCCAACGACCAGGATTAAATCTGGCATCTTCCAGATTCGATGGACGAACGTCCCTCCCTGGCTATTGGATTGAGCGACGAACGTCCCTCCTCTGATCAATGGCCAAGATAAAAACCGAATTAACTGTCACGTGCAAGGCACACGCGATTTTAAAATGCGCGAATTCCCTCAACTAAGACGGACATCCCTCACCATGGAATGGACGTCCGTTGGCCAATACTACGTCGTTCTGCCCTCAATGGACTCCTCTCGCCATTAGACAACGTCTTCTAAGCCATCACGGACGTTCGTCTTAATAAGACAGACGTCCGGTACTCTTAGATTTTAGACAAATCTGCCTTTAGAAGGCGTCGTTTAGGCCATGACGAACGTCAGTCTTAATACGATAGACGTTCATTCCTCTCAGATTTAATGCTTTGAACACTAAACGACAGTGTTTTCCTCTCGATGGACGATGAAAATCTACCTTATAATCGTGATGGGCGTCCATTGCCCTAGATATTGCAGAGAGAATCCCCGACGAACTCATTAAACTTCCCCCGATGAATTCTCGAACTCACGATTAACTCCTGATTAACTCCCGATTTTTTAAGCGAAAAATGGCGCCGAAGTCAAGTCAAGTGTCGAAGAAGCGTAAGGTGGCTCCCTCCGAGCCCCCGGGTCCAATGCGCATGTCCGTGTCTGCAGAGCCCTCCAAACCCGGTTTGTTCAGCTCGGCCTCCTCTAAAGAATGGTATGATAATGATATTGTACCCCATGCCATAATCATATCTAGGAAGGTAGATTTCAATTCATTCACTGATTTTAGATTGAAAGAGATGTTTGAGCGAATTGTGTTGGATAAATTGTGCACGATGGGGTGTTATTACTGTGAGAGGACTGTAAAATTGTTTTATGCAAATTTGGAGTTGGACATCTCCAGTGACAGAGAGTTGAGGACTTCTCTGTATGAAAAACAAATTAGGATAACTCTAACATAGTTGAATGAGCTTATTGGATGTTCCACGATGGGGGGTTATTACTGTAAGAGGACTGTAAAATTGTTTTATGCAAATTTGGAGTTGGACATCTCCAGTGACAGAGAGTTGAAGACTTTTCTGTATGGAAAACAAATTAGGATAACTCTAGAATAGTTGAATGAGCTTATTGGATGCTCCACGGAGGAGCCGTTGGAGGAGTATTTCCATGTGTCGAAGGACCCCAATTTTGTAAAACAATGAGACAATTTTGCATTGATAAAGCAATTGGTTTGCAATCCTACAGCCGTTGAAGCTTTCTTCTGACCCAAATCAAAGGACCTCGATGCTAAAGCAAGAGTCATCCACCACATGATCACCCACACAGTTGTGCCACGTGATGGACATAGAGACCTTTTCACCTCCATGGATCTTTACGTGATGGAGAAGCTCTACAATGGAAAGAGGTTCAACATTGTATACGTCATTATGCAGCAAATGAAGGCAAGCCTGAATAGTGCAAAGAAAAATTTCCTGTATAATTGGCTCATTCAGCGCATTGTTGACAGCAACGGGTTGGCTGTCCCTCCCATCGAGCAATGAACCAATGAAAAACCACTTGACGTGTACAATCAAGTGACATTGGCTTGGAGGGGGCTGCAAAAAATACGAGGGGAGTGGGTATTTAGAGGAAAGGTGGCAGCTGCACCTCCTGCACCTCGTTCGTCCACGTCAGCTCCACCATCCACGTCAGTTGTACCTCCACCTGCCACGTCAGCTACACCTCCTCTTGCCACGTTAGCTGGACCTCCTCCTTCCACATCCACTGCACTAATTCCATGGACGGCAGATGCACAACCGTCATATCACGTAGAGGTGGAGGACAATTATGTGATTCCTACGATAGGCGATGCACCTCCCCCTCCTCAGGCCTCGCCCTCCGTACTGCTCATTGAGGAGAGGTGGTAGTGGTTTGTTGCTAAGTTGGATAGACAGGAGAGCCAACTTGGTGAGATTCAAGCCAAGTTGGATAGACAAGAGAGCCAACTTGGCGAGATTCAAGCCACTGTACTACAAATGAAAGAAGTACAGATGCATATGGCAACCACTCCTCCAGCAGCTCAGTCAGCTTCTCCTGCATCTTCCAATGTCGTTCAGGACGGATGTCAGTATGTCTTTGTCTTTGATCTTACATGCACTTTCCATATATGCATTAGTACTGTTGATTAACATTGTTTTACAATTGTGCAGGTCTCCTATCATCAGGCAACTGTCCCCTCCTCCATCCTTTGCCAAAGTTCAAAAGATTTTGTCAACAGGTCCTCCAGTGATGGGTCCAGCGAGTCGAAGGATAATAGTGCAAGTGGTATGTCTTCAAGTTGGTTTTGTATAATGTGTAAAATTTACATTTACACTGATTTTCCATTGCAGCCTGTGAAATTGATGGACGAGTTCATGACACTTGCACCGGTAAATACGAAGAACAACAAGGAGATGTGTGCACTACTTTACGGCTCAATGGGTAAAGAGATCTGCTCAATAACAACTCTTCTCGTGCCAAAGCAAAAGGGAGCTTCGGACTGGGTGAGAATGTTTAACCAATTTATAATATATTTTTATTGAAAACAACTACATATATAAATAAATCACGTTCTTAACATGCAGTGCTTGATGACAAATGAGGAGGACATCGCAATGGTTCAAATAAGAGAGGGGTTGTTGACACTTGGTTGGATCCATGTAAGACACTTGTATTCATTCATACAATATTTCTTTCCCATAGCATACACAGAGTAAAATTTCTTCCTCATGCAGTGCCACCCGGAGTTGAATTGTTTCATGTCATCAATTGACGTGCACACGCAGTATGCATACCAATTCCTGATGCAGGAGGCAATTGCAATTGTCATGGCACCGACGGATAAAACGCAGTATGTTTTTCAACTCTGCACTTTGAATGAAGTGAAAGACTAATTTGGTCTCCCAATTGCAGCCAACACGGCATATTTCAAGTCTCTCGGCCTTTAGGGTGGTCGGTGATTGCCAAGTGTGAGAAGTAGGGCTTCCATCTCCATGATCCGCACAGTCAGGAGGACCTGTATGTGGAGACCACTCATGTCGAGATGAGTTTCGACTTGCAGTTCAAGGTCATCGATAACCGGGACAAGGAGCCATCCATTTTAGAAGATGCACCAGCGATAGAACAAGCATCAGTGATAGAATAGACACCAGCTACAAAAGAGGCACCACTTGTAACATATTCAATAACTGCAAGAGGTGCAAGAGGTGCAAGAAGTGCAAGAATTGCAAGAACATTAAATAAGTTGCTCAATTGAATTTTTTTTGTAAAGTTTATTGTTGTATATCGGTTTTGCAAATTTAGAAAGTTTTGTTAAAATTTGTTGTTGTGATTTTTGTTGTTGGGTTTTGTTGGTTGTGATTTCTACTGTTGGTGCAACTTGGTTGTTGGTTTTGGGCGAGAGACGCCCCAAACAGGTCGAAGGTCATCCAGTGGTCGGCGAGGGACGTCCATTATACCAATAAGACAGAGTCAAACCTCCACTTGGACGTCCGTTATGTTATGACGGACGTCCGATATACTTCAGGAAATAAGGCAGATTCACATATTCAATTCCAACGCATAAAACAATTCCAACAAATTGAAATTTAGTGTATGACATATGTACAAATAATATATAACGCAATAATACTCGGGGTATTACATATGTACAAATAGGATACGAACAAATACATAACAACACTCATAGAAGACCCATGGTTA
Source organism: Begonia loranthoides (assembly GCA_022433065.1). Classification (NCBI taxonomy): domain Eukaryota; kingdom Viridiplantae; phylum Streptophyta; class Magnoliopsida; order Cucurbitales; family Begoniaceae; genus Begonia; species Begonia loranthoides. Next base: position 2,983,738 of record CM039470.1, read on the forward strand.
AGGATGCGGGTGCAGGGCAACGGACTCCTGCAAAACACAAAAGCAATATAATGTCAGACAAAACGCACATAGTGAGAACAATGAATAAAAGCATAACAATCTAAGCACATGCGTATCGGTGACAATGGTAAAACCCATGAAGGTGTTGTGTGAGCGTTTTGCTCTGCCACTACCACTTGCCACATCAGTCGCTGAGCCTCCACCTTGACAAGAGTGGACATTGTGGCCCACACCATGACAACGGCTGCATGTCATTGGGACATGTCTTATGCTGAGTACCATGCGGCTACGGGGCTTGTCCGCATCCCGTACTCTTCGTTTTCGAGGCCGGTCTGGGAGTCTCTTAACTGGTGGCGGTAGAATTTGAGGCTGGTTTGTTTCAGGCCACATGTGGTGGCCACTGACAAGTCGAGCAAAGTGGGAGTACATACCCTTCATTAGCGTCATTGACTTGAAACCGATTAGCTCCTCCAGGTGTTGGACACCAATTCCGAGCTGCATGTTGCAGATTGGCAAGTTTCTTCGTGGTCTTAGGACACAAAAGATCTGTTGTTTCAACCATCTGGTTATGTTTCTTAACGATCCTAGTCATTATACCCATTCTAATCATCTCGAACATAGTGAGGATCGGTTTGTCCTGCCTGGCAAGAGGCAAGCATTGTAGCACTCGCTCAAATTATTGAGGCCCATGTCGTACTTTAGGACAGACCAGCACCTCGGGTTAAGTTTTTGCAGATATGCGTGTGCTGACTGATCGAGTGCAAGTATTTTATTCATTTCCTTCTGATATTGCGATGATGTTGTGGCCCTAGCTGCCTTTCACATGATATCTTTGTACTACATGCCTGGAAATTATTTTTTGAAATTGGCATACAAGTGTCTAAGGCAGAAACGATGCTCAGCTGCTGGCGCATATTGTTCAATAGCAGGCACCAACCCTTTCTGTCAGTCGGAAATAAATGTTCATCCCCTGCCTATGTCACTGTCTATGTCCAAAAGCAAGCAGCACAAAAACCAAGTCTAAGAGTCTCTACATTCTCATTCAACAAGTGCCACTGTAACTGGATAAATTCCATCATTGGCGTCAATGCTAACGGGTGTGAGCAATTGGCCTTGGCACGACCCCTTCAGGTGACAACCATCTAGGTAAATGATGGGTCTACCAAACTTCGTTAACCCTCTCTTACACGCATCCAAACACATGTACATCCTTTTATATATTAGACTTGGATGGGGCGTAAGCTCAAGAATATCTACCACCAACAACAATGTGCTGCCGGGATTGAATCTTTGAATCTCTTCTGCGTAGGACCATAGTTGCTTATACTGTTTGTCACCATCCCCTTCGTTGAGGTTCAGTGCTAAATGCATGGCCCTTTTGGCAAGACTCGAGATAATATTGACATTAAAGTCCTTCCTGACAATCTCAATAATGGACGGTAGGTCCCACGTGGGTTGACTTTTGAATCTATCCAAATATTGGGTTGCCACCCATTTGTAGGAAGCGTGTCGGCTTTTCATTTGTCGTGCACATGTGTGCGCCTCATTACAGCTCTTAATTTGAAAGGTCAGCTCACCTTTCATCTTTAAAGCGTGAAGCCGCCAACTACATTCATCGTTACACACAGCAGTCAATCGATGACGTTCGCTTTTGACAAACTTGATCCTGTGTCCATTTTTTAAAGCATAATCAACCACTTCTTCTCTAATATCCTTCAACGAACTATACTTCTTACTTAGACAGAACTCCGAGGACGAACATTCTACTTGGGGATGCATACTTTCTGCCCAATCATCATCATCTGAGTCACATATTGAACGCAGCTTCGAGTCCAAAGATGCCGAGATTGAATGCACTTCTATATCATCTTCGTGATAGAACCATCAATTCTCATTGGTCTCTACTGCAGAAATAGGAATAGGATCCACCTCAATTCCGCAGTTAATGAATTCTTCAACAATAGATGAAGCAACACTCCTTGACTCCATGTGAAGTGCAACACTCAGTTTGTTCAATTGTGTTGAGGGAGTTGGTAAGTGGAAGACAAAATTTCTCTCTCAAATATCTGGGGCAAAGGACGGACTTATGGTGTTTGATTCTGATATAACACAGAAGAAACAGACTTATTATCTAGGGCAAGACTATGTAATCTGAGAGGGACGGACGTCCATCGTATTAAGACGGACGTCCATGATGGCCTAAACGGCGGCATCTAAAGGCAAATTTGAACGAAATCTGAGAGTGACGGATGTCCGTCGTATTAAGACGGACGTCCGTCATGGCCTAGATGACATTGTCTAAAGGCGAGAGGCGTCCATTGAGGGCAGAACGACGTAGTATTGGTAGACGGACGTCTATTTCATGGCAAGGGACGTCCATCTTAATTGAGGGAATTCGCGCGTTTTAAAATAGCGTGTGTCTTGCACGTGACAGTTAATTTGGATACAATCCTGACCATCGATCCAGAGGACGGACGTCCGTCCCTCGATCCAACGGCCAGGGAGGGACGTCCATCCGTTCGATCTAGAGACGCCAGCTTCAATCCTGGCCGTCAATTCAGATGAGGGACGTCCCTCGCTCGATCCAACGGCTAGGGATTCTCATCCGTCCGTCGCCTTTGGAAAACATCAGATTCAATCTTGATTGTGCATTCCACGATCCAACAGCCAACGAGCTTGACAGAGATGAAACCGTTGGAGACCTCGCTCGCCATCCATTGTCCATCTTCTTCGAACTTCCAAGAGGGACGGCACTTGACAATCTTTCGTCTGTGTTCGACCGTGGCAGCCATAAGACACTGAAAACCACAATAAAGCTGCAGATTTATTGGGCATTCCTCGCTAGTTTTCTTCTATTTCGTCCTCGCTATCTCCTTTTTGTGGTGAACCCAAGAGTACTACTGTACGCTCAATAAGAAATTAGCTCCATTACTTTCAAGCTCTGCTATTTCCACCCAAATAAATTGGCATTTCTTGCTTGTTTTTATTTCTTGAGTGGGCTTTCAATTAATTAAATGAGTTTGGGCCTTAACACGAAGGGAAAACCCTAATACATTGAAAATACCTGATAATTTACTAAATACATGTTCATTCGTTTATAAAGACCCGTCTTCCTTCTTAATATTTGAATCATCTTTGAGCCATTTGGAATCGATATTAGAATGATATAGTATAACAATCACTGCTCTGTCGGGCCTAGCTATTTGTTTTTGAAATTCTTGAATTGGAATTATTCTAAATATGTGGTTTTACACATAATTGATCTTGTTTTAACTACAAGTGGCCTCATTAATTTACTCATTCTAGTTTATAAATCTTAGGATAAGTCTAGATTTTGAAGAGGAATTAGTGCCAAGGCCCAACCCATTGGGCTTGAGCTCTCCAAACCCACAAAAGAAATAAAGTTAAACTCATTCGAACGAGCAAGCTAACTCGAAAATTAGCTTAAGAGTTGGCCACAAATTATAGTATCTCAGTAGAGGTGTTCACAGTTCGATTCTATCATAGAACTGAACCGAATCAGTTAGTGTAGGTTCTAGTATTTTTAGAACTGTAACCAGTGTTTTTTATGGTAAAAACAGAACTTAAATCAAACCAAAACTTTTAGTTCAATTCCAGTTCCGTTTGCTACATAAAATAATAATAAAATTTTAGTGTTATATTTATATTAATATGATCTTTGTCAATATAAATTATATTATAAAAATGAATTGATAAAACTAATTTGCATTGATAAAATTATATTTTAATTACTCTATAAATTCATGTTGAGTTCAAAAACTCATTGCACCTTAGAGATTAAACCATTTGTCTTCCTTCTTGTTAGGATTTAGAGTCACTCCCACGTTTAGTAATTCAGGTTTGTTAATTACTCTATAAATTCATGTTGAGTTCCAAAATTCATTGCACCTTAATTCATCTTCCTGTGACTTTCTTTCCCGTTAGTATTTTCCATATTAAATCTCGGTTTTCAAATTTTTTATTTTTATTTGTTGTATTATTATTTTGATTTCAACAATTGGTATCAAAGCTTAGTTTCGAGAGATTATTGAATTTGTGTTTCGCAATTTATCGGAACAAAAAATTCTCTCCGCTCATTTCGCTCATCGAACAATTTTTGTTTTCATTTCAAAAAAAGAAAAACTCAAAATGTTTATATTGGAAAAAAAAAAAAAAAACAGTTGACAATATATTGGAATCTTTTATGAACAAAAATTGAAAGTAGTTTTTATGGCAAGTCAAAGCCAACAAAAATGGAGGAATGAGTAATATTGTCTGAGTGGTGGTGGAAACTAGAACCAAACATGATGGGTGTTAATAAGAGCTTTTGTCCCTTCTCCATTAACTCCATTTGTGTTTTTTGGCCAACACCACATAAAATCTTTGATTGGATAACTTACTTTTTGTAAGATCTTCTTCCCCTTTGCCACTTTCATTCCATTTAGTCATTTTTTAATCTTCTTTGTGCTCCACCTTTTACTTCCTAATACAAAAGATTAGTGGACAAAGAAATGATTAACATAAATCTCGCTTTAAGAATTAAAGCGGTTGATATGAGTTTCCAGATCTTCGCGAATAAATGTAGAACAAATGTTTGAAAGCTTCCTTGCATCAACGAGAATTATTAGTTATATCTAAAAAAAAATGGTTGGGTCTTAAAAAGAAATTTAGAAAAACCATGTCTTGTGTACGAGAAGTAAGAGATGCTGATGTAATTTTGAATCTACGTTGATCGTGACAATGAAACGACAACACGAAGAATAAAACGTGAATATTTTACGTGACCTAATTCTTTTATTACCGCAACAAACCTTTGAAAACGTATAATTTTTATTTGAAATTCTTGATAAAACAGAATTTAGGTCACTGAAATCTGAAAGTGATCGTTCAAAATAAACGTAGAACACGAATTTGAAAGGCCGACTAGACAAACAAAAATGATTGGGTATACACCATCAAACAATATCCAAAAAAAAAGAAAAGAAAATAGAGTTGTGAGAAAACAATGGTTTTGATGGCGTTGACCTTATGGGATGAGCAACGGCCATGATTAAGCATGCAAATGTTTCTCGAGACAACATAATGTTCCACTTTTTTGGGCTACTTAAACAATAGAAAAAGCCGAAAGGAAACCTTTATGTTTTTATGAATCCACTTTGAGGGTCTCTCACTTTCTTCCCTTTCACTGCAACTTTCTCCTCTAATGAAATGCTCAAGCTCTTCTTCCCAGAAAATGTGCAGGTTTTAGAGAGCTTTGCTTGACATCTCTATTTTTGTTAGTTTATCATTTGCGGGCTTTATCGAAGAGTTAAAAGAAATGGCGTTTGACGACGATCTGGGTTGATCGGCTAGATTTATATTTCTCGACCTGGCTTTATAGAGTCGGATTTTGGGTCGGGGGCTCATGGGGCGTGACTTCGAATTGTTTATATGAAAATTATAAAGGAGGATGTATTGTAAATATTGAGCTATGTTTTGAAAGGAGTAAGAAGAAGAGAGGGGAGACCACTTGATGAGATGATGGGTGTCATCCAACAAATGAGCAACACAAAAATGGTTGTCATGAAAAATATACACCTATTTGGGGTCATTCTCAATCATTGTTTAAGCATTAAATGCATTCACTTTTTTTTCGAATAATTATGAGTTTCAAATTATGAAGCCTAATTATAATTGTTGAAGAAGAAAGAAAAAAGCAAGAAGCTTTGTCCAAGAGCTAAGAATTCCATGCAAAATTCAAATGTTTATCCTAAAAAAAATCCGACCATAGGCAAAGATAGATAGACATGGAGCAAGAGAACAGAGAAAAGGTACAAGATTAGCCTCGACAAAATATTGGGTCGAACCGGTCTGATCTACAAAAATTAAGTTCATATCCAATTCAAATTTGATTCGATAGATTGAATCGACTCACAGACAAGTTCAAAATAAGTCTTTTTCATGTTGTGCGACACTAGACGCAAAGAGTGTGACACTAGAAATAACGACAAATATGCAAAACATAAAGAATTTTTCTTTTGCATTGCCATGCAAGAATACTAGGACCACACTGACAACTCAACTGTACAATGACGTGCCTACAACCCAACCCGACCCGATCCAACCAGAGCTATTCCAATCGATAAAACTCTATTATGGTTTAAAATAGGGTTTAGTTTAGTTCAAATTGGGGTCACATCATTAAAATTGAGTAAAAGGAGGGGGGGAGAGGGGAGGAGAGGTTTTGTATTAATTCATCATACTTGTGGTTTTTGTTGAGAAACCAAAGAAGAAGTACTGGGAAGTCAAGATTCTGAGACGTAGGGTGGGATTGGAATGGGGGCCCACTTTCACTTTTGCCTTCCATTTTATTCCTTTTCCTTGGATACTCTCCTTCCACTTTACTCTTTTTATTTATTTCTCAAATATTTAATCGTTCCTTACTTATGCTTCCTAAGAAAGCATGCCTTAATATAAAAACCAACCTTAAAGACGACCCCAGCTCCTATCGCATTAGTGCTGAGAATACAATATTGCAATATTTTTAATTATTTAATTCAAAAACATGATTTATTAAAGTTTAGATTTTTATTTTTAAAAAAAACAATCTAATTTAAAAAAAAGAGCATTTGCTTTTATGGGTCGGGAAATGATTAGGGAAACATGGACAGAGGCGGTCAGAGAGTGAGCCCTCTGAACCCAACACTTTCAGGAAAAAGGACGGGCCCACTCCCCGTCAGTGGGGCCCACGGATGACAACACGCCTTTTCTTTTTTCCAATTAATAATGATACAGTTCCCGAGAGTGGGACCCACCCCCCCGAATATTCTCTGGTCAAACCTACTCTTCCGGCCCAATGAAACAACTCACCAAATTCAATTATTAAACATTTTATAATATTCGAGAAAAATATAACCATAAACATTTTGTTCCAACAAATCAAGAAAATACTACCAATTTTTTCTTTTTTTATTTAATTAATATTATTTATTTTAAACATTTTTTTATGAATTTTTCAATTAACAAATTGAGCTCTCATTCTTCCTTGTCAAACATTTTTATATTTCTCCGGTAAGTGTTACCTATAAAAAAGTTCAACATAAGAGAAGAAATTGAGCCGTTAGAAGAGAGTGAAGCTACTAATGAGAAGAGAAAAAGAAATAAACGTGGATAGTTTAAAGATTACGTGTAAAAATTGTAATTGTCATAACTACTTAGAAAGAAAGTACAAATGGAAACAATTCCTTTCAGTTTTTCAGCTACTACTGCTTCAGTAGTATCAATTCGTCTTATCGAGCATGATAAACAATTATCTGAACTCAATGCAATTTTATAAGAATTTCACGTTAAGCTAACAACAATGGAAAGTCAAATGGAGCAATGCATTCGAAGTCCGATTAATATAGCATCAGATGATTTGAATAATGTAGTCCGTCCAGCCGAAAATTCTACTGATAGTTCACAAAGAATAATTCGTTCTTTGAAGTTAGAAGTTTTGAGATTTAATGGCGTTGATTCTCGTGGCTGGATTTTTAAAGAAGAGCGTTTCTTTGATTATCATGAAATTGAAAAATCTATACGGTTGACAATCTCATCTTTTTATGAGGATGGTATAGCTTTACAATGGTTTCAGTGGTTGTTTCGCAAATTTAATCATGACATGAGGTGAGTTTTTTAAGACTCTGATTATACGTTTTGGTCCCTCAGAGTATCGTGATGTGCCAGGTGAGTTATAAAAGCTTACGCTGTCATCGACAGTCATGTAATTTCAAAATAGATTTGAGACATTAGCTAATCAAACAACGGGAATACCTACTTTTTGTCTTTAGAGTTGTTTTGAATGAAGATGGCATCATGGCATTCGTCGGGAGGTAAGAGCATTGCGACAACAATCATTACACCAAGCTATTAATTTAACAAGACTAATGGAGTATAAACTCAATGATACTGTAACGTCCCCCGGTGCTCCCAGTACAATATTGTCCGCTTTGGGCCGAAGTCCGCACGGGTTTGTTCTTGGGGTTAGCCCAAAACGCGTTGTACTAGGTAGGAAGGGGCTCCATGCTTATATACCATGCATTTTCTACTCTCCCAAGCGATGTGGGATTGTGCCCCCCTGATATGGGCCGGACCCACAACTGGGCCTTTCCTGGCCTTCACAGGGCGGGATGCCACAATCTCCCCCCCTTGGGGACCCGACGTCCTCGTCGGCCACACTTCCGGTTGGGATTTCGCTCTGATACCATTTGTAACGTCCCCCGGTGCTCCCAGTACAATATTGTCCGCTTTGGGCCGAAGCCCGCACGGGTTTGTTCTTGGGGTTAGCCCAAAACGCGTTGTACTAGGTAGGAAGGGGCTCCATGCTTATATACCATGCATTTTCTACTCTCCCAAGCGATGTGGGATTGTGCCCCCCTGATATGGGCCGGACCCACAACTGGGCCTTTCCTGGCCTTCACAGGGCGGGATGCCACAGATACTAAGTTTAAGCAGACTCCTATGAAAACTATCTATTTCCAGCTATTAAAAAATCAACAGGTTAGTAAACCTTTGTGACCTGCACAAGAGAAAACAGCAGTGCATTCCTCTCTTTTGAATGTAAAATTTTCTACTATTCTTGTTAAAAGATTGACGAATGCAGAAATGTTAGAACGACACGAAAATAGATTATGCTACAATTGTAAGTGCAAATCAAAATTATTTTTATTGTTGTTCAATGATGAAAATGAAGATGGTGCAACAAAAATTACTAGCGATGTTAAAAATCAATCTTTGCAACCATTTGAAATTTGTGATATGCCAGACCTTAGTTTACAGGCTTTACTAGGACAAGTGAATAATTAAATTTCAAGGTATTATGGCTGGACAACAAGTTCAAGTTTTGGTAGATGGTGGTCTTAGCCTAATAGACATTAAGCTTAATTATTTTGATTATGAATGATAATAAGTTGTTTATAACTTAAATGTAATTAATATTGTTATCATTATATTTATATATGATCTTTATTAGAAATACCCTTTAACAAAGGTAATTATATTTACTAACATGTGTGTTTAAGTCCATGTAGTTAAATGTTTGATCATTGGGACTTAAATACTTTTAAGTATGCAAAACACTCGGAGCAGTCGACCATAGACGAAAGACGGTCGAGCAAAAAAATGTAAGATTGCTCCAGGTTTTCTAAACTACTGAAGCGATCGACCTGGATAGAAGAGGTCGATCAGAAATTTTATAGAGAGCAGACTTTGCATTTAGAGCATTAAAGCAGTTGACCAGAGTGAAGGAAGCGATCAATCAGAAATTGGACAGAGTCGAAATGGATTTCCTGAGTTGCACTAGAACGGTCGATCAGAACACGTAACAGGCAGGAAGCGATCGACAGGAAATGTTGAGTGTTTGACTCCTAGATAAGTTTCTATCAATTGAAGGAATTATAAACTGCATGTCATTCCTCATACTATAGTTACTGATGGAGAACTGATTTTTATGAGCAAATTTTAGTAAAAATTGTTCAAACTCAGTGGCACAACTTTACTATACAGTCGTGTTTATCATCAACAAACACAATACTTTGTTTTTATTCATCAATTAATAAGTCTTCATTCGAGGTTGTATATGTAGAGCACCTGTAACTTTGACGTCACATATCAATTTGGTACTGCTATTATTAAAGTTGTTGAAGAAAACTTGGAGACTTGCGACAATAGAAGAGATGCATGAAGAGGAAGGAGTTGAAACGGTGCAATTGCTGATGAAAAAAGAAGAAGAAATAAACTTGAACGATTAAAAGATTACGTGTAAAAATTGTAACTGCTTAAAAAAAAAATATAAATAATGTAATCATAAACGATGTTGAGATGCATTGATCGCAAAAAAGATGGAACTACGCAAGGATGTCACAACATATGGAAGAAATTCAAGTGCTATTAGTTTTATTTTATTTTTAAAAATAGAGTGTATTTTTTAAAAAGAGACAAGGCATCATAGTCTCGTATTAAAAGTTGGATGATAACATGATATCTTTGTTATTATTTTATAGGAATATTATATTATATGTTTTTATTTTTTATTCTTCAAAAATCTTTGAAAATTTCAAGACAAGGAAGAACATATGATGTGTGATAAGCATATTAAATTATTTAATTCTTCAAGAATAAAAATGTTATTTTTAGAGAGAGGGAGAGAGAGAGGGAGAGAGAGGGAGCCTACCTTATAAACCAGATATTACTTCTAAAGTTTAGAGGGTCTCAGGTCTAACACTGACTATTTTTCAGCTTCCATTTTTCTCCATCAAAGCTCTCTCTCCTGACTGCCTTAGCTTTCTCTATCCTCTGCTCTTTTGGATTCCTTCATACTCTCCTTACAACTTCTCTCAATCTCTCTCTCTCCCCCCCTCCTTGAGCTCTCCAGCATTCTTCTTCTTATGCGCTTTTTCGCTTAGGATTTTGAGCTTAAACTGATTCAAATGGACGAAGGAGACACAGTTTCTTCGCTTAAGAAGACGCTTCAGATTATCTGTCACAATAATGGCTGGTCTTATGGGGTTTTCTGGAGATTTGACGACAGAAATTCTACGTAAGCACCCACGAGTTTCCTCTCTTCTATTTGACTTCCCCCAGGGTTCATCATCTTCATTTTCGGCCATTTTTGTCCTCTTTTCAGGAGTTTTCATATATTATGTTGTTTTTTCCTTTGTTTGATCGTGTAACTGGTTTTTCTTACCTTGCTTTTATACTGCTTGAGCTTTAACTCTGACTGAGATTTAATTTCCAAAAAATCACCCATTTCTTGACCTGTGGATTCTGTCCTAGCACTTGTATATCTCCAGTCTATTACCATGTTCCCTTGTTTAATTAGTTGATTTCGATTTAGAACGAAGTTGTTTGAGTGATCTGTTTGTAGCATCAAACTCTCTCATGAATTTAAGTTGTCCATATGATCAACCATTGCTGGCGTACAATGTTTACTTACTTGAGATTTTTTGGTAGGTTGTTGGCTATGGAAGATTTCTACTATGAACAACAGCAATTAGGAATGCTAGTTCACAATACGTTACCGCAAATCCACATTTTGGGTGAAGGGTAAGCCCACTTTCCAGCCATTCATTGTCTCACCTCACTCACTCACACACAGAATACTGAAGAGAGAGAGAGAGAGAGAGAGAGAGAGAGAGAGAGAGAGAATTTGGAGAGCTCATTTTTTTTTGGAATTCTTCTTATTCAGTGCTGTCGGGCAAGCTGCTTTCACTGGAAAACATGGATGGATGTTCTCAGATCGTGGAACTGGCGAGAAGATTTCTGCTTCTTCAGGGAGCGAAGAGGTATCAATGCTAACCCCTTCTCATTAGTGGTTGATAAACTAAAAATATCGGCTGTCCATTTTTCATTCTCTTTCCAAGCTTCTTTCCTTCAATGGAAGCGATTATTCTATCTTGGAACTGTTTTCCAAGAACTCGTCAGTGAAGGGTCTTGTTTAAAAAAGTTTCTCTTCTACAGGATGATGCTGAGTTTCAGCAACAATTTTCAGTTGGTATAAAGGTACATAAATTTATACTTGTCTTTCAAATGGTCAACCATTTTTAAGTGAAATTTTTACTCAAGACTTCAATTTATGATAAAATAGCTTCCAAGTTGACTGTGTTTATACGAAGAAAACAGTTGATGAATTTGATGACTTTATTGAAATCGCAGACAATTGCAGTGCTTCCGGTGGAACAAATCGGAGTGGCTCTGTTTGGATCAACAAAGAAGGTAAGAATTATAAACATTGTTAAACTTAATGTGTATGCAAACTCAAGAAACATCTGAAGAAGCTATCTTGTAACATGCTGTGGTTTATCTAAGTTTTTATTGTCACTGCATAAACTAGATTTGAGAGCTAAAAGAATACTCTTAAACTTCATCGCAAAGAATGGACGTTTAAATACTTTGTATTGATTTTATACCATTATTGCTTCAGATTTTTCAGAGGTTTGAGTTTTTGGACAAAATGAAAATGATGCTTCGGAAAGTGAAAAACATTGATGGAACCACCGTAGAGACAATTGGCCCTTCATCTTCAAGCAATGAAAATTGGGAGTTAGATGGATTCTTTGCTTCCTTACTGATGCCCGGTAATTCTGATTATTGGACTCTCAATACCCTGCAGAGCTGCGAGAATGTCGAGCTTAACAATAACTCATCTTGTTCTTCAGCAAGCAGGAATCAGTTTCATGCTTCTGTTCATTCTATGGGTAGCTCGGTTCTTGATGACGAATGCTTTGAAACTCCTTCTACGTTGGCTTCGTTCGACCCGTTTTTCTCATCTGAAATGGGATATGAAAATGCCATTGTAAATTGTAAGGAAACATTCGATTCAGTCTCCACCACAACAGATTTATTTCATGGAGAAGAAAGTGTATTTGACGGATTCAGGAATTCGATGGGAAATCAATTTTCTACAGACTCCTCTTCATCCGTGCCGGCAGATGATCTTATTCAGTGGTATTCTTCTGCGCCAGAACAACCATTGCATGACAATCTCTCACACTTCAATGGATTTTCTTCATTGTCGTCCAGTTTTATAGAGAGAGAGAGTGAAGTTTTTCCGATGCAAAGCTCAGTGACTGATTTATCTCACGGTGATGCTCAAGAAATCTCCATGGATTGTCTAGGACTGGATTTTGTGTCTGATCAACAGACAAAACCAGATATAAATTCCACAGGGCATTTCAATGGCGGGTTATTCTCTAAGTTGGGCCTCGAAAAGCTTTTAAATGGTCTAAAAACCTCTAATTCTTACACCAAATCATGTCTTGAGGAAGAATTATCATCCACTTGTGAAAGAAAGCTGGAAAGTAGTGAAAGCATAGAGCCTTCCGGAAATGCTCTTATAAGTGATAAAGAGGTTCCCAAGTCACTGGTAGGGATGTGGATTGATGATGGCTATAGCATCAACCATAAAAGTGCTGTTACTGGTCATTCTCAAAAGTATCAAAAACCAGCAAAGCTCACAAGAAAAAGGGCTAGACCCGGAGAGAGTGGTCGACCAAGGCCGAAGGATCGACAACAAATCCAAGATCGTTTCAAAGAGTTGAAAGCAATAATTCCTAACGGAGGAAAGGTACAAAAAATTTAGTTTTTTCACTAGTATTTTCAAAAGATGAAGTGGTTATTATCTTCAGTCTTTTAATGGGTGTATAACAGAATCTGTTTTTGATAAACAAATGTTATGAACATAGGGTATGAATCATTCTCCTTTGAGTTTCCATTATGGTGTTTAGCCTCAAACTGCTGATAGAAGTGATCTGATTGATGTACAGTGTAGCATCGATTCTCTGTTGGACAAAACAATCAAATACATGCTATTTCTACAGCATGTAACAGAGTATGCAGACAACCTTAAACAAGCAAATAAACACAAGGTATCTACTTAAATATAGTTTTTCTTCTTTTCACGTGATAATGAGATTTGCCTGAACATAAAACATGTTTTTTTAAACAAATGGTTAGGACAACAGACCAGCTCCGAAGGAGATGAGAGACGAGGCAGGAGGCGCCACTTGGGCGTTGGAAGTTGATGGAAAAACAATGGTTTGTCCAATTAAGGTCGAAGATCTTGCTGGTCGAGGTCAAATGCTGATAGAGGTATGCGAAGGCAGTGAAGTTCTTCAAAAGTGTAAATTTCTTACTTGAGTTAAAACAATTGCAATTTTCTTTGCATAGATGGTATGTGAGGAAAGAGAACACTCTTTAGAGATAGCCAATATGATTCGCGGATTTGGCTTAACGATTTTGAAAGGCGTTATGGAAATCCGAGAGAATAAGATATGGGCTAGCTTTGTCGTCGAGGTATGTTGTAACATTCATATTTTGCAGTTGAACCTTACAGATGAATATTTTGCGTTAACTTGGTAATCTTCCGTTTTGATGAAGTTTCGATAAATTTACTCAATACGACCGTATATTCGTTATTTGATACAGGCCAAGAAACGCATAACGAGAATAGAAGTATTTTGGTCGCTTATGCATCTTCTACAGCCAAAAAGGAATACGAGAGGAAATGAGTCCGTCGTTCAACCATGCAATCGAATTGACAATACGGAATCTGTGGGGATTTCTAATGCCAAAGCCTGTTAGGGATGATAAGGATATCGGTGAGCATTTGATATATAAAATTGGAAGAAAGGCATGCAAATGATGAAGTGACTTTCTTCTTTGTTTCTTGGTTGAGTTTTGGCTTCCCATAATTTGTTGATGATATATTTAAGGCTAATGGATGAACATTAAAGATAAAACTTCTGTGTTTTTTTTATAAAAATTATTCTTATTATTTTCTACTAATAAATCATTTATTAGTATTTTAATTTGTATCCTAATTTGTACCTCAAAATGTCATACATGAATGTTGGATAAGAAGATGATCTTAGTATGCACAAAGGGTATTCAATCAATCATTACATAGACAAATATTAATTGATTTGACTCTTTGGGCAAACATCGGGATTCATATACGTAACACTTCAAAATTTATTTTTCTTAAAATTTTAAAACTCTACAATTTTCTCCAAATTGATGAAAAAATGATGTTAAATTAGTTTATTGAAAATCCTAATTTAAAATTTGTAAATTAAGCATAAAATTGAGTAATAAATAAATGTTAGAAATTGTTTATTTAATTTATTGATACTCAAAATTTTAAATAAATTTTATTTAATAAATTACTTCCATTAAACAACATTAAACTAGTAAACTGAATTAAAATTTTATTAACAAAAATAAATATGAAATAATCCTTAACATAATAATAATCAAAGATGAGTACATAAAATTATAACCACGCAATATTCTTAAAAATTATAGCGGAATTTATTCATTAAAAATAATATGAAAACTAAATAGAAAATTACTCTTATGACCTGACATCATTCTCTTTTATATGTTCATCTGCCTTAAGAATATCTTCGATCAGCCCAAATTTTTCTTCAATTAAAAATTTAGCTACAACATAAAACTAGGGGTGAGATATACTCAATAAGGAAAAATACATGCATAATTAAATTAATTTTATGCATTACCGATGTTCCATGCTTAAAGTTACATACTGGTTGAAACTCATTTCCCAACCTTACCATGCATTCAGGCTTTCATTAACCATCTCAAATTTTCATGTATTCAAACTTTCATTAGTCATCTCATCATGTTTTTCCATCAATTCTATTAAATTCATGCATTCATACTAGTAAACACGATGACCTACCAATTTTATCTTTCTTTAATCACATGTCAATGTCTAATCATGTATGTGCATTTGAAATATCAGGATTAATACAATAGAATAAAGTTGTAGAAATAAATTAAATAAAAATATAATTTCTGATGTAGGGCCAAAGCTTATGTGATGATTTTGGAGATGATGGGAGTTGAATTGGACAAGTTGAGATATTGGTTAAGAAAAATGCATTTGGAATAAGTAAATTATGATATTCTGATATGTTCATAATTAATTTAAGGGAAGGATTAAAGTTATTATATAATGGATGATGACACTTGGATTTAGAAAATATGATATTAGGACTGAGTTAGTGATTGACAATCAATGGATTAGTAAGAGAAAATGCTCTTGGATATAATAAGGTTGAAGTTATAAGGTTTATTATATTTTGGAGTATATTGGATTTAATAAAAGAATAAAGTGGAAGAGGAATTATGGATTATATATATATTTATACTTTGAGTATTAAGGGATAAATTATGGATAGTTGGACAATCCAAGTGTTGGCCTAAGAGAAAATATATTTGAACATAATTGGACGTATTTAGGTATTGTAAGGATACTGTAAGGAATGGAAGTTTGGATATAATTGAGTATGGAAATGTGAAGCATATGGTGTAAGTTAGTAGATGATATAAATATTCATATATGTAAATATATGGTATTGGTGCTTAAGAGTTTGAAGAAGATGAAGTGATATGAAGAATGTTATAATTACAATTATGACCTTAAATTATGGTTATAAATATATAAATATATATATATATATATATATCGATACCGCGGGTAAAAAGTTGAAGTTTTCTGAAGAATGAAATATGCGGATGTTTGGTTGAAGAACGGTCGATCGTCCTTCATCAAAATCGATCAACCGCCAATCTTCAACATCGTCTGGAGATGAAAAACGTTGTTGGAACTAGAGAGTCTTCAACTTAAATGCTTCATTGATGCGTAGAACGTTATTGTTGTCACCTCTTCGTCTTCGGAAGGCTGCTGGAAGGGCATTGAAGAGTGGATATTTATGTAAGCCTTCTGTTAATGATTTTCAACGTATGAAGGCCAAGTGCTTGGTTGTCTGAACGCTTGAGTAATTAAGTTGATGCCCGGTGGTCTTCCATCTTCACACGGTCGATGGAGAGATTGCCTATAAATTGAGCTGTTGGCAGCAGTGTTTGGAGGGGAATGTCATGCGAAAGCTTTACCAAAGTGAAGAAAAAACTGGCGTGAGGGAGAGGATCTGCAACCGTGAAATGGTTGTGGGATTATGAGAGAGAGAGAGAGAGAGAGAGAGAGAGAGATGTTATATTCCAGAATGAAGGCTTGAGGGTTTGAAAAGAAATAAAAACCGTGTGTAAGAGTTTTAAAGGATTTATGGTTTTTGAGTTTTGAAAGAGCAGAGAGAGAGAGAGAGGAGCAGATGGGTTGCGTGGTTTTGTTCAGAATGGAATACACAGCTATGATGGAGTTGCATGGTTATGGAGAGAGAAGCTGTTGTTGCTTGCTGTAACAATCCGATCCTAACTTTTTCAGATAAACGATGTAATTAAAATGTTGGGAATAAAATGGGTTTGATATCTATATCATACGTCGTCCTATGGATGTTAAGCTGCGACGTATAACCGTGTAGGCGTTTAATTCAGACAAGACTTAGAAGAAAATGTTAAAAAGGATGGATTTAAGGACTTTAGGACGCCTGCGGACAATAGTGCGGAGGCGACGTGTCATCCGCAACACGTCTGGAGAGTCTCCCAGCAATAGGGGATCACTCGGGATGCCAAAAGGCGTCCTAAACTCACTGTGCAGTGAGGTTGCGTACGCTGGCTATGGAACTTCGGACGGTGCAGACGAATCAAAGCAGCGTCCGAATGAATCTTTCTCAAAATTGGTATGTTGCGGACGGATGCAGACGACTGTGGACGCCTATATTTAGCGTCCAAATGAATTTGTCCAATTTTTGGGACAATTCGGACGACACATTGCGGACAATGCGGACGACGGCACGGCGTCTGCAACACGGCTGCGAACTGTACGGACACCATGAGGATGCTAATTCGCTGTGTAATTTTGATCTTGCGGACACAAGAGGACGACAGTACGGCGTCCGCAAGCGTCCGAAAGATAGCAGATCTGCAAAAAATCAGGAAATAAAAGTCAGGAAAAATGACGAAACTCGACGTTTAGTGAGTAAATACCTGCACTTTTGGTGAGAAATTTCTTCCTCCAAACAAGGAGCCTCCCTATTGCACATTTTGCCTCCTTGTCTCCTTAGGTAAGCTTCCCTTCTCTCCATTTAAGTCACAACATACTCCTCCTCCTAAATCTCTTTGTTTTCTCTTTTGTTGTTGCATCCAGAAGAATTGTTGAGGTAGGAGTTGGCTGTTGGATTCACATATCATCAGTAGAAGGTAAGGAATGAGTTGTCTTAGCCTTGTGCCCTACACCCAAGTATTGTCGTGTGCGTGAGTTGTGTTGTCTGATGTAGATTATCTCTGTAGTTTGTTTGGTTTTCTGGATAGGTTATAGCTTTCAGGTTTCTTTTGATACTTTGATAGGTGTAAGTTGAAAAGTGTTGATTGATACTTTGATAGGTGTAAGTTGAAAAGTGTTGATTGATACTTTGATATGTGTAAGTTGAAAATGAGAAAGCTATTTAGAGATTCTAGTGTTAAAGAAGTTGTGCTGTTAAAAGGAAGATGACTCCATGAAAAAGTTATGATGCTAGAAAAGAGAAAGACTTAGTACATGTAAACAGGTAACACATAGAGAGGAAATGCATAAAAGCATGTCTTGGTTAATTTATTGTTGTTTCCATTAAATCGTTCGTTACACGTGGAAAATGCTACTATAGTGATAAAAAGTGTTGTCTTGATGCTGCTTTTCAATAACCTGTTTAACCGTTCCTTTACGTAGGAATGATGTCAAAGTGGAAAATCTATTTCAAGTGTAAGTGTTTGTTTTGCTGCTGAAAGTATAGTTTACTGCTACCTCTTGTTATATGTTCGCTGTATGCTTTTCGTTCTTTTCCATCATGTGTCAATTGTTCACTAGAAAGTATGTTTAGTTTGATGGAAAGCATGATTTGTATGAATAATATAGAAGAAGCATGAATTGTTGTTTTACATAGTCCATTATCACTGCTTAGATATTTAATGAGAAGCATGCTTTATGTTCTAACTAATTTCTTCCCGTTGCTGCTATTAAGAGTTAAGAAACATGTAGCTCTACTGTAAAATTTGCTCTCGCTGTATAGAACTGTTATAGTCTAAAGAGGCATGCTAGATTGTTACCCACTGTTTCTCTAAATTTAAAAGCATGATAGATGTTAGAAGTTATGCTATTTTAACTGTTTAAAGCACGTTTAGAAAATCGATTAAAAGCCTGATTTGCTTTGCTGCAATTGTTCCTGTTATTTAGTTGAGTCGAAAGCAGGATTTGTTTTGCTGATTAGTTAATTAGAAACATGCTACAATAATTAAGAATTTGGCTATGTAGTAAGCTAGAAAGCATGATATAATGTCTCTTAAAATTTTAGTATGATTCATTGCTCTTCCTTTTAGTTGCGAAGTACGTTCGTTTCATTCATTGTTTCTTGTGGATTTCCTAAAGTATTGCTATCGCTTCTTATACATGTTTTGTTTGTTTAGGAAGAAGCTAGGATGAGTTCACGTTAATAGAAACCAAGTAGGAGGTAACCTTCAGGACGGTACCCACATGCATGAGTGAGGAAAAAGAAAGAACCCTAAAGGCGGGTATATGCCGAAAAAGAAAGAACCCTAAAGGCGGGTATATGCCGAAAATAGGGAATTGGGGAAGATGGGTAGTCCGGATCTAACCTAGCTACTAGGATACACCCTCACCAAGTCGGGAAAAGGACTAGTATGCACACAGGAGGTTAGAATTCGAACAGCTAGGTCATTTCAAAGGAAAACCTCAAATCTCCAGCTCGAAGTACGAGTTAAGAACGAACGAAGAAAACGAACGTAATAAAAGAGTTTGGTTTGGGTGGCCCCCATTCCAACAAGAACTAAAGAGAGAAATGCATAAATTATTTTTTCCCATATCCTTACTGGGCGTAAGCTCACGTCCTTACTTGTGGTGTAGGTAACGAGGGAATTATGCTAGCAGTTAAGGAAGAGGTTATTCCAGTGGAGCCTGCAGTTGGTCCAACAGAGACGCCAATGGAGTAGTAGTAGTACAGCATGGTACGACATGAAGAAACGAAAGAGAGGGAAAAATCAATAAGAGCTAAAAATGAATGGTTCTCTTAAGTTAAATTTCCTTTTGTGCCTTTATTTGAATATTTGGACTATTATGTAAGTTTTAATAACCTTGGATTTGACTCATGTTTTAAAAGTCGTTTTCTTATATAAATTTGCTAGATTTCTCGTTTAATTATGCTTCCGCAACTTTTATAAATATTTCCTTTAACGAATGAAAAATGAAAGAATGATTTTATTAACGATTCGGATTTTGATGCACTCTGATAAGCCTTTTTCTTTAGAAACGATTTTAAGTTGTCATATTATCAAGGTTAATGAGCTTTTAAAACGGTTAAGAAATCCGTGTCGTTACACTTGCGGTGAGTTGAACAAAAAGATGATGGACAATATAGAGAGTTCGTGTGATCTATATACTTTTGTGATTTTGGATAAAGGAGTCCCAAAGTCAGAAATAAAGGGGGAATTCAATAAGCAACTATAAAGAGAGTACAGAAGTTTTGTGAAGGAAAAATTACGTGCTAATTTAGTAAAGCTAAGGACACGAGGTAAGGAATAATGCTTGTGTTTTATTCGAAAAGACCTACATCGCAGGAGTAGGATTTTTATGTAAATTGCTATGTTAGTCTTTAATGATGGTTATCTGGTTAGGTTATATACTCCTACATTAGTTTACTAATAGTTATGATGAAAATGGTTTTCTAAGATAATAGTTATTGATATAGGAAAATTTGTATAGGTCCTAAATTTATATTTAAATGGTGGATATCATAGAATAGTACTTATGTTAAGACTAAGTTAGAAATAGTATGTAAATGATAGAGAATTTTATATATAACGTTATAATGTGATAAGAACGTGTTTAGTTTTGATGTTATAGTTGAAGTATAATATTGTTTGTTAATTTTTTACAATATTGTTTGCAATATATAATCTGTTGTATGTGACATTCATGTAGATATGTTAATAGAATGTACGTCTTGCATTTCATGGGCTAATAATGAAGATAAAAATGATGTTTCTACGTGGGTTCATAAACTTAAGAGGTTGCTCACACATAGAAACAGCTCGTTTGAGTAAGTTTGAAAACTGAAGAGGTTGCTCTTACTCAACGAGTGATGAGTTCGAAAACTGAAGAGGTTGTTCTTACCTAATGGTAAAACGGTAAACTGTAATAAATGTAAATGTAGGTGGGTCTATTTTTACTGGGTTCGGAAACTGAAGAGGTTGCTCTCACCCAACTTACAAGTATATGAAACTAAAGCATGTAGAAGTATTATAGAGGTTATGGTTGCATTTCATGATTATAATCCTTATTGGGCAATAGGCTCATTATTCCTCCTGTGATGTAGGTATGCAAATGATCAAAGATAGTACCAGTTGATGAGGCATTTATGCGTTGCGGGCTTGGTGGCTGGTTAGGCTAAAAGGTTTCAAGAATAAATGTAATGTTTGAAAAGAATGACTTTGTTATGGTGTTTTATTACATTAAGTAGATTTTCAAATGATGTTAAATTCTTTAAGTATTTGAAATACAAGTCTTCCACTGTTGCAATGCTTTAAGGTTTTACAGTACGAAATGTTTTAAGTGATAAATGGTTTAACAAAAATGAATTTATTTATGAAATTCTTATTTAAGCTAGTTTTCAAATGAAAAGTCTTCCGTTGTGATTTTAAAAGAAAAAGTTTTCAAAAATCGTGAGTTTTAAATTGAAAGAATAAATAGGATGTTACATAGCATGCCTATACAATTAATCGTGTTTAAATTCCTTCTTAAAAAAATCATTGAAAGGAATTGGGTAGAATTCCTTACAGATAAAATTCTTAAACGAAGCAAAGTCAAAATGGGGTCGTCCCAAACAGTTCAGAAGAAATTGGGTTGAATTTGGACCGGGTTGGTTCGGCTGGTCTAGTTCGTTTCAATTTGACAGGTCAGATCCGGTTCGGTTTGGCAAATTTGGTCTGGTTTGATTTGGCACATTCGGACTAATTCAATTGTTGGTTTGGTCTAGGTAGAATCAGTTCACTCCAACTTAAAAAAAAAACAAGTCTTTTTCTTCTCCTTCTCGGTTTTCTCCTTCTTCTTCTTCGCGAGAGTGACAGAGACCCCCAAGAGAGAGAGAGCTCCTTCTCTCACGTAGGGGTGGGCAAGAACCGAAAAGAATCGAGAACAGACCCAGAACCAAGATTCGGTTCCGGTTCAATTCCGGTTCTTGGTTGCCAAATTTGCAAATTTGATTCCGAGTCTGTTCTCGGTTCTTGGTTGCCAAATTTGCAAATGGGTAGGAACCGAGAATCGACCCTTGGTTCTGGATCAGTTCTCTGTTCCTAGTTTATGGAACCGAGAATCGGCCCATGTTTTGAATCAATAGTCTGCTTGATAAATCTCTTTTGCTCCTTGCAAAGACGCAAAGCTTCATTATTTTCAGGTTTAGAGTTAGAACTGCCTATGGAAAATCCCACATCAAATAATCGAGTCTACTTTGGAAGACATTTAAAGATTTTTTGAAATTAGCATAGAACAGACAGCTCGATAGAGCTCTCAAGCGAATTTGATAGGTCATCTAGTGAAGCTCGAACATCTGTTGAAGCTGGTAAAAACGATGTTTAATCTCTGATACAGAAAATCCACTCAAAAGCAAAAGAAATAGCAGACAAAAAAAAAAAGGAAAAATGCTTCCTTTTGACCTGGTAAAATGGATGAAGTCTTCCTCTTTCAACTAGTTCTTCAAATACCAGATTTCATGGCTTCGATAGAGAAAACGAAGGAACCATTTGCATCCTAGTAGCAAGTCATTTAGGCAAAAAATGAAACCAACCCAACGAAAGCTTGGTGACGAGATAGGTAGACATATATGGATTTCCTTTGAAAACAAGATTGCACAGGTACAAGCTGAAAAATACAGAGGAGTGTTCGTTTTCATGGAATTGGTTCGAAACCTGAACCGAGACTCGAGTCTTGTTCTGGGTCCGGTTCCTTGCGGTTCCATATCCAGTTCCTCACTCTTCGAACCGAAAACCAAATGATCGGTTCCAAGAGGTCCGGAACCGAAACTGAGAACTGGTTTGCCCACCCCTACTCTCAAGTTCGTCATCGCTAGTTGTCACCAATGGAAGGGGTTTCATCGTGCTAGAAGAGCTCGGTCGTCGATTCAGTGGAGGAGTTCTCGGCTATAGCTCAGCCGAGGAGAGTTTCTTTGCCGGAGAGGTTGATTAGTCAAGTCTGGTAGAGGGAGAAGGTTGGAAACTCAAGGCAGAGGAGCTTGGAGACTTCTAAATGTGAGTTTTCTCCTTCACCGCGACCCTCCATTTATAGAGATGATTTTCAATTGGAAACTCTCCCAAAATCTGAGTCTATTTCAGATTTTTGGAGTTGCTAAACAGTTGTTAAGCTGTTTGTTGTAGATAGAATTCTGATTTTCTTTCTCATTTTGAGAGATTTTAGGGACAAATTGTAGATTAGGGTTGAAGTTTGTTGGAATTGGTTCTGAATTGGGAAAAAAATCTAATTTTTGATTCAAAATTTGAAAAAACAAACTCTAGTATGTTACAATATCGGGAAAAAAATCAAAATCATTTTTGAGTTTTTTCTTTTCAATTAAGCCAAATTAGCTGAAACAATTGTTTGACCAAATTTAATTTAAGGTAATTATCAATATGGCCTCTAAAGTATGAGGGTCCCTTCAACTGAAACTATAAATTTCAAATTTTAAATTCTGACACCTCAATGTTTAAGACGTTACCAACCAACACAATCTCCGTTACTGCACCGTTACTATAGTTAAAAGATGTATTCTCTCTCTCCAGTTAAAAGAGGCCACTTTCGTCTATTTTCTCTCTCATGGAACGCAAATCTTGTTTTCCCTTTCGTAAAGTTGTGACAACCTCTTCAATGGAGTCTTCTTATCTTCATTCTGACATATCTACGAGATTCTATTAAGGACTTCAAGCGACACTCTTGTGGGGTGTAGGGTGGCTTCCAATGAGTGGAATCAGACAACATATGATTCCAAGTTTAAGAAAATTCACTCTTAGAAGACAAACATTATTGATGGGTTCTTCCTTCTTGATCAGTTCACAAGTCGCTACGCTTATTCCTTCGCTTTGATTAACAACGAGACTCACAAAATTTCCCTTGATTTCATATCAGGCTATGATGTTTGCATTCAAGCTGTTTCTGCAAATAATTGAATTATTCTCTGCACACCAAAAAATTTCAAACAATATCAAGTCCCTTTTTTCTTTGTGTATAAACCCCAAATCAAATTGTTTCAACAGATTCCTAACACGAGGACGACACTCTTACCAAAAGGAATGGCAATATCCGCTATTTGCTCAAACCCATTTCATTACAAGATTTTCAGAATTTCATCTCCTAAACTAAAATTTGTTAAGGGCTTTCAAAATTTAATACTCGAGGTCTTCGACTTAGAAGCTTGGGCAAGGGAGAAAGCTTGGATTGAAGCTCGAGATTTGACTTTCATGGAGGTCTTCTAAAAGTTAACAGGAGGAGAAACAATTATGTCTTCTCCAATCCACAGTGAATTTAGATTTAACGGTGAAGCAACGAAGAGGGTGTCAAATGGTAATGCCTCAAACATTGAGGTGTTAGAATTTAAAATTTAAAGTTTAGGATATTAGTTAAAAGGACTCTCATACTTAGGAACCATATTGATAATTATCCTTTAATTTAGTATTTATCAATTCTATAGTTAATCATTGATCTACTATTTTCCTTACTTATTTTATATAATTGGATAAATAAAAACACACTAGGAAATTTAAATCAACAAATAAATATTTGGGAACTTAACAAATCAACCAATACACTTTGTGGTCAGTGACAAGTCAACCACTAAAGTACTTTCACTAACAATTTAACTACTGAACTATGGGTTAGAGATGATGCAAACATCGCTGTCACGTTTGCCATTAAACATTTCAATTTTGTTTCGCGATGAAACGCTATACGTTCCTCCGCGGAACGTCAGTATTAAATATACAGCTTATAGTTTGTTGTTCTGTGGCAGAACAACAAACTTTCCTCTGCTTAACGTCAGTAGTAATTAAAATTTCTCCTTGTCTGTCATTCCCCCATGTGGAACGTCATACTTTTCACAGCAGGATGACATCTTTCAGCCATGGAAAGAAATCGTTCCTGGGTGAAACGTCATATATCGTTCTGCCTTCCGTTGCTCTAGTATATATAAATTGACATTCTGCGTTCCGGTGAGAACAACGATTTCCTCACGAACCCCGAACCATTTGTACTCTCATAGCAATTTTCTCATTGTTTCATCCATTCCAATAGATTCTAGGACAACCAAATTGACTCTTAAGCGTAAAGGTGCTCCGTCTCAGCCTCAATCTCAATCTCAACCAGAAACAAACTCGACTTGTGAATGCAAATGAAGCGCAACTGAGTTCATGCGCGATAAGTTTCAGCACAATGCACCAGCCACAGTTGAAGCAGAATCCCAAGTTGAAGCACAAGCACAACCTAGATTTCAACCTCAATGACGACCAAAAGCTTAATTAGTCCATTTCGAACTTGTTACAGACCAATTCCACTCCCTGCTCTTCAAGACTCCAACAGCAAACGATAGGTATGAAGCTAATATTAAACATCTTTCGATTATTGTATCTAGAATAGTAGACTTTGATTCGTTGGCTAAATTGAAAATTGAAGAATTGGTTTAGGGGCTGGTTTAGTTGGGTTATGCAGCTTGGGTGGAAGTTTCTTTGAACGGATTGTGAAATTGTTTTATGTCAATTTGAGACTGTCCACCCAACTATTAAAGGTCCAGACTTACATGTTTGCAGTGTTATTGCCCTCAAACTCCAACCTTCTCCTCATGTTGTGTTTGCTAAGATACAACAAGTAGTGGCTTTCATTCCTCCATCGACAGACGCGTCAGGTGAAAAAAAAAACCTCCACCACTTAAAACTGTGCACGTGGTACGTCTTTGATTTGGTTATCTACGTGTTTACACTTATTCATGCCTTATTAGTCTGACGGTTTGAAAATGTTCATTGCAGTAAGGTGAATTGATGGATAATTTCACGAAATTGGTTCAAGCAAATACCAAGCAAAACCTAAAGACATGCAATTCTTGCAAGGATTTTGATAGGCTATTTCATTTTTTAGCATGAAGTGTTTTAGACTGGATACTTAGAATATTTTGCTTTCTGTTTTCGTTTTCATTTTCAGTTTCGTGATGAGTACCTATAATGACCCTAAATTTTATTATCTCCAAATTGTAAACCCTAAAATTTTTCCCAAATTGATTTACAAATTAGGTTTAATTAGGTCGTTATAAACCCTAAATTACAAAATTTCATAAATCTTGAAAATAGTAAAATCATTATTTAAGGTGGAAGCATTTAATAAAACAACTATATTTATTAGCAAAATAATTTAAGTTTATTTATTAGGGTTTGTCTAATTAATTCTATCTTATTAAATAAACTTGATATATATCAAACATTACTAAATATGAAATATTTATTTAAAAATTCATTAAATAAATCAAAATTTATTTAAAATCCAACAACAAGCGGAATTTATTTAAATAACCTTAGTAATTGAAATATTAAGTAGAGTTTATTTTAAAATAATAAAGCTGAAATATAAATAAAATTCAATCCTCTGACCCATCAATGATATTTCTAATGTCTCCCTCTGTATGGTCTTCTGCTTTGAGAAAATCCTTGATCCAATTCATCTTTAGATAAAAACTCACCTACATCACAAAACTAAAGGTGAGATAACTCAGTAAGTAAAAGCACATACATATATGAATTAAGTCCATGTATTACCAAATTTTCATGCTTTAAGTTATATATTGGTTAAAACTTATTATCCAACCTTACCATGCATTCAAACTTTCATTAGCCATCTCAATAATATCATGCGTTCTGGCTTTCAGAAAGCCAACAGTTTCTTACCCTCATAAGGTTTCATCAGCCATCTCATATTATGCATTCCGTCAATTCCATCAGATTTCATGCATTCATACTCACATACATAATGTCCTATACATTTTATCTTTTAAATATCATATGTCAATGTCTAACAATACATGTCCAAGTAAAATATCAAAATTAATAACAAAATGAGTATAAAGAAAATAATATATGTCTTGTGATGTAGGACCCATGC
Organism: Begonia loranthoides; assembly: GCA_022433065.1. NCBI lineage: Eukaryota > Viridiplantae > Streptophyta > Magnoliopsida > Cucurbitales > Begoniaceae > Begonia > Begonia loranthoides. The sequence continues at coordinate 3,010,349 of CM039470.1, forward strand.
TCACAATGTTGTAAAACTTGTGTTTTACGTACATGGATTCTGAGAAAATAGGGTTGTAGGGATTTCGTGAGCCTTCGAATAATCTAGCATGCCTAAAGAATTTATCGTGATTAAATTCCTTCTTAAAAATAATAATCCTTGAAAGAAATTAGGGTAGAAATTCATTACTGATGAAATATTTAAATGGATCGGAGATGAATTCAGATTGGGTTGGTTCGATATGCTGGACCGATTGGTTTGGTTAGGTTTTGGCTGGCTGGTTCGGTTCGATTTGAGTGGACTGGTTCAATTCTGTTTGATTGGACCAGTTTGGTTCGGTTTGCTGAACTGGGGCTGGTTTAGTCTTGTTGGCCAATTCACTTAATATGAGCCAGTTCGGTTAAGCACTCCAACAAAAGAACCCGATCTGCCTCTTCTTCTTCGTTCTTCTTTGTTCTTTGGTGAGTAGCAGAGAGCTTCTTCTCTACTTTGTGATGAGAGGGCTCCTTCCTCTCGTCGAACGTCGTCAGTCACCTTGGTAGGAAGGGGTTTCGTCACACTGGAAGAGCTTGGCTGGAGAAGAACTTCAGTGGCCGCGAGGAAGGGTTTCATTGCACTAGAGGTATGTTTCAAAGCTCGAGAGAATTCTGTGTTTTGGTGTGAGTTTTATTCACAGTGAGACCCTCAATTTATAAGAGAGGTCTCACCATTCTTTCCTTAGAAGAATGCCATGAACATGTCCTTCTATTGTGGCCAGATTCAGTGACGAAAAAGGAAGGGGTATTGCTTTCTGGTAATGATCAATCCTGCGTAGAGAATTTGGAAAAATCAAATTAATTTAGGGTTTGAGTGATTTTTATTTGGGAAATTATTGTAATTAATTCTGATTTTTGGAAAAATTGTTGAAATTTTGGAAATCTTGCTTTGATAAGTTATAGTACCACATCACTAATCTCATCTTTCCGAAACTAGAAGCGATATCAGAGACGATGAGAATTACGTTATGTTACATTAAGTAGTTTAGAAGATTTTATTTCAGTACTCATTTTTGCGAATTCACGTAAGTAAACTTCTCGCTTTTACTTGTTATATTTCATGTTTGAATAGTTCTAATGTGTAGTTTACATTTCAGTCACATCCAATGCAACTGTGTTTTTTGTCGTCCGTTGACCTACACACTCACTACCCTTACCAGGCATTGCTGCCAAAAGCAATTGCAATCGTTGTAGTGCCAACAGACAAAGCGAGATATATCTTTTCGCTTGTAGATTCATATTGGTTTCCATCTATGTGCTGATTTTTCCCGTTCTATTTCAGATCGTATGAGATATTTCGATGTACCAATGAGGGTAGGGTTGCTCTGAAATTATAAGGGGAGAGGCTTCCACCCGAAGATTTACTAGATAAGACTCCCTTGTACGCCCAAGGTTCCAACGTATACGTAGACCCAAAGTTGTCATTCAGAATCACAGATTTACGGAGGAAATCTCGCAAAAAGGTGGCGCCAACGTAGTTTAGTTGATGTGTATGGATATTGTTTAATTATTTGCGTAGTTAATTGTTTGAATACTTGTTGAGAAAATATATGTTTGCAATATCTATCTGTTTGAAATATCTGTTTGGAAAATAGATGTTTGGATACTTATTCAGAACCATTTTGCTTGATTTAGTTTTAATAACGCCACAGGGGGAGGGGGAGAAACTAAAACAAGGGAAACTCTTCCAAAATTTTTATTTTTTTAAAAGAGAAAGAAAGAAACTTTGACGCAAACCAAATTATCCATTTCATTCATATTAACAAACAATTAACATGTTAATTATAACAATTTAAGCAACATGTGCATTACAACGATCTATATAAGGCAGAGGAACTCTAATATTCCTCCCAGGAATGTCAACATTCCGCCACGGAAAGATGTCATTCCGCATGTGAAAGGTATACTTTCTGCCGCGGAATAACATCTTTTCGCGGCAGAACGTTGACGCTTACTCTAGTTCCAGCTGACCGTAATTTCACTTTCAGCTGACTGCAAATATACCCAAGGCTAAAAAAAAATTCTATTATGTCTCTATTCCAGTTGTCTAGTCTAGAACGTGTGTTTTCACATGTGGATTTAAGCACTTTGTCCAAAATTACATTTTTATACTAAACACTCCTTATCTTATAATCCATCTATATTTTTCTTAATTCATACTTAATATTTAATAATTCATTCTCTTAATATCCATTGCACCACTTATACTTCATATGAGAAAATTTAGGGTATTACAGACGTAAACCAAATTATCAATTTCATTCATCGTCAACAAACAATTAACATGTTCATTGCAACAATTTAATGTACATGTGCATTACAACAATCTAATCTAGGTTAAGGTTCATATTTGTGGACCTTGCACAACATACTCCTGCATAACACATTACAAATAAAATTAGCATAGTTAAAATAACACATGAAAGCATAAACGTAATAATGTGTAGACCAGCGTCTCGGGAACTATGTCAGGAACTGTGAAACCCATAAATGTGTCATGCGATCTTCCTCTGTCACCTCTGTCTCTAGACTTACGGCTGCCACATGCACTTGATTCGGTGGTGTTTGGGCCTCCACCTTGGCACGTGCGGGAATTGTGCTCCACACCCCTACACCGGCCACATGTAATATTAAGATGTCTCATAGGCAACACTATCTGGCTTGGGTCCTCGTCAAGATCCCTTATTCTTTGTTTTCGAGGCCTTCCAGGACGTCTTTTAAATAGCGGTGACATAATTGGATTAAGGTTCATCACATGACACATGATTTGTCCACTGACTGGGTGAACAAAGTGCGAGTACATTTTCATGTATGTTTCCTAGTGGTAACACTCATGCACAAATTCCTTGGGAGATCTCCTCATAAAATGCATACCCGGGATTGCATGCACACACAGGATGCCAATCAACTCCCACTAGTAACAGCTACAAGTACGCCTGTCCAAATAGATAAAGTACTATTCATTACCGTTGCTTATCTCAAACTGGCTAGGGCTTGCAAAAACAAGACTCCAATTTTGATTGCAAGTTCTAGTCTAGCAATCTTATTCTTGATCTGCTAAAACAAAAGGTCCATCAATTGCACAATCTTTTTGTGTTTCTTAACGATCCTACACATGATGCCCTTTCTTATCATCTAGAACATACTAAGAATCGATTTGTCTTGGGTTGGTAGGATGGAGGCATTGAAGGACTCGCTCAAGTTGTTCAAGCTTATGTCACACTTTGGGATGAAGTTGATGACATGTTTTGACCAAAATCTCACATCGATTTCTCGTAGATATGTGTGTTCTGACTGATCAAGCAAAAATAGCTTCCTCAGTTCTCTTTCAAAGTGCGGTGATGTTGTGTCCTTAGAAGCACCCCACATTGTATCCTTTAACAATTTGCCTTCAAATTGTTTTTGGAAGTTTGCATACAGGTGTCGGATGCAAAAACGATGTTCCGCTGACCATACAAACTCCATAACAACTATCACCAAACTCTACAAAATTATCTGTCTGAGTCAAACATTCATACACAACGCATACCATAAACATAAATTTCAAAAGCAATCAACCTTACTTTTTGTCCGTCAGAAATGATTGTCCACCCATTGTCGGAAGAAATGTTTAGATCTGCAAGCAACAATTCCAAAAACCAGCTCTAAGAATCTCTACATTCTACTTCAACCACTACTACAACAATCAAATAAATTTCATCTTTCCCGTCAATGCTGAAAGTAGAGACCAGCTGGCTCAGACACGATCTCTTCAAGTGGCAACCATCCAAGCAAATAACTGGTCTACCATAATTCAACAACCTCTTCTTATATGCAGCCAAACACATGTACATCCTTTTAAATGTTGGATTGTGTGAAAGATCAATCATCTCTAGCTGCACATGCGGCGAGCTTCCATGATTAGATCTCTGAATCTTCTTGCCATACGACCATATGAGTTTGTATTGCTCATTATCATTCCCTTCATTCAGTTTTCAGCCTGCATTGTTTTCCCTTCTGGCAAGGCTTGGTGTAATGTTCACATTAAAATCCTGCGTGACTATCTTAATTATAGAATGAAGGTCTCAGTCTGCCTGACATTTGAATCTTTCCAAGTAATGTGTTGCCACCCATTTGGTAGAAGCATGGCTGCTTTCTATCTTTCTTGAGCAAGTGTGAAAATTGTTATAGCTTTTTATTTGAAACGTTAGTTCACCTTGCATTTTTTAGGCGTGCATCCGCCAAGTGCATCCTTCCTGGCAAGTGGTCCTCAACCGATGAGAGTCACTATTACATGAATTTTATCCCGTACCCATTCTTCAACGCATGATCCACGATTTCTTCTCTAATTTGGTTCAAAGAACTATACTTCTTGCCTAGACACATACCAACAAAAAAACATTCCGTTTGTGGTCGTCGTTGAGGCCTACTATCGCTCATGTCTTCATCACTGGATTCACACAATAAACGGAGCTCTTCCTTGTCTAGAGTTGTCGAGATGGAATGCACCACTATACTAGCTTTGTCTCCGATTGCACAAACATCATGTGCTAAGATTGTCGGCATGGACATCACTTCCAATGGGCAGTTAACAGATTCTTGATCACTCCCAGATGCCATTGGTGAGTGACAATTACTAACGCTTCAACTTCATCTGGATGCGGTACACTTCAACACTTGGAAAGTTCTAGGGTTCGATAATCACTGAGACAATCGTTCTGAGTGTAGTGTGAATTTATATAAGGTAGAGGAACAATGTCTTTTTGACGTGAAACGATGTCATTTTGCGGAGGAAAGTATGACGTTCAGCTTGGGGGAATAACAGACAAAGAAAACTATTTATTCGTAATGATGTTCCGCAAAGGAAAATTGATGTTCCACGGCAGAACGTCATACTTTATGTGGAGGAAAGTATGATGTTCTGCGGAGGAATAACAAACTAAAAGCTTTAGATTTAGTAGTGACGTTCCTCGAAGGAATGTATATGGTTCCGCTAAGGAACAAAATTGAAATGTTTAATGGCAAAGTACAATGGTTGATTTGTTAATTTTTCCAAATATTTCTGTGAGTCAACTCAAATCCAAATCCAAACCCAAACTTTACTTGGTCAAAATTATTTGTTAGTTAATTGTTATTACAAACAAAAACGCGGTTTCCTTAAAACTATACTAACAATAATGTAAGGATAAAGTAAGGATTAATTATAGATGTTTTATTTGCAGAGTAAAATTAAGACTATATTGTTTAAGTCATTTACATATTCGAATTAGATTTTCTTTTTTTAATTAATGAAGCTTTCACCTTTTAATTGTTAACAATTTAAACTTTGTCATTAATTCATGTTAAATCAAGTATGTGTATATCACGTTTCTATTTAATTAGATATTTTAACTCAATTTCTACCATTCGACAATTCCTAACTGGATTTCGAACTCTATCGCTCTCTCAACGGAGTTTGAAATTGGGTTAAAACATTTGATTAAATTAAAAGGTGTGGGTTATACTGCTGGATTTAATATATAAATTAATGATAAATTTTGAATGGTTGATACTAAAAGATAAAAATTTTATTTATCAAAAAAATAATTTAAAATTTAATATGTAAATGACATCAATATTAGGGTATAAATCATTTTTTTCTTTAATTTTATTAGTAATTATTCATTTACAATGTAATTTTGAATAAAAAATAAAAGATTCGTTAAGATTGAAGGGTAAAATTATAAGAAGAATGCTGCTAAATTTATATATTATTGATATGAGATTTTTGAGTTTAAAGGAGGATAAGCGGAAGTCTGAGTTGCCAGTGAAAGTCTGATGACCACCACCAAGATCACACCTTCATGGCTTCCATTGGCAAAACCCGTCTCTCTATTTTCACTTTCAAGAAACCTTTTTCTATCTTCCTATCCTCTCAGTCTTCATTTTCCCCTCACAGCTTCTTCGACTCCTGGGCCTCTAACGTCGACCAGAAGCTACGGAAATGGAGAGCAGAGAGAAACCATCCCCGATTTGAAAGGCGCTCTTTCTAGCATTGTAAATGACCAAGTAGAGGAGCTCTTGAACAGAGAGGAGAATAGGGGTTTGCTCGATGGCTTGGAGAAGGCGTCTCTTCGGGTGGAAATGGCAAAGAGGCAGCTCGCTGAGATCGAGAAACTAGAAATTGAAGAGAAACAATTGACAAATTACGTCAGAAACCTCGAAAATAAAGCTACAGAGGTTCATTGCTTCAACTGTAATGCAATTTGGTTAGCGTTATTCATATTCAGTTCTCTCGCGATTATTGAAAGCTTCAAACCTGTTGATTTGGTAATTAGGGGCTTCAATTTTGGACTAAAACGTTAGTTTCTAACAATTTTGTCTTAGGTCATTTCCATAGACTTTAAACTTTTTTTTCTTTAGACAAATCGACTTCAACCTTTGATTTATCTACAATTTAGACCTTTGTGTTAATTTATCTATTAAATTCAACATGTGTATATTACAATTTTTAACTTTTTTGATGATTTCTAACTCGATTTCTAACTTTATTGCGCGATTGATCGAATTTGAAATCGCTTAATAAAAAATCGATAAAGTTCAAAATTTGTTTAGAAATAGCAAAGGATTTAGAAATCAGGTTAAAACACATTATGACGAAAAAAACGAGATATATATATATATATGTTGGATTTAATGGATAAAATGACGGCAAATTTCAAATTGGTAATAGTTAAAACCGTAGAGGTTCAAAAAAAAAAAGTTTAGGGTTTAATCAGTTAATGACCATAAACGTTTGTTAGGATCTGATTTATACTTTACCATTGATTTTTTTTTTTATTTTATATAAGAAGCATAGTATATTTCCAAATGTCCTGGGATATATGCTTTTTGTTAGTTCTTCCCAATGCAAAAGAAATAGCTTCATCTTGATTGGTCGTTTTTGCTTTTTTGAAGAAGCATTTTTGTATTTGTAATCATCAGCCATTCATAGAGCTTGTGTTTCTTATAAAAAAAAAAAGAATAATATACAGAAATTAGTTCGTTTTCAAGCAAGTTGATTTTGTTTTTCCTCGGATACTTGAAGATTGCAGAATGTCAGAGGGAGATACTGCAGGCAAGAGCGATGATAGAGGAGGCCGAGAAATCCCTTTCTGCAAATGGTGGGGGAAATGCCATCACAGAGGGAGAAAGTGGAGTGATTGATAGAGAAAAAGAGAGGGTAGAGTCCATTAAAGCAGCTTTAGTTTCTGCGCTTGTTGGAACGCTTGCAGGATTGCCCATTGCATTGACTCAGGTGAGCAGTGCTGAACAGCTAGTCCTCCCTCTAGGCATCACCATTGTTAGCTGTGCTTTGTTTGGAGTTACTTTTCGGTACACAATTAGGAGAGACTTGGATGACGTGCACCTTAAAACCGGCACTTCTGCTGCATTTGCAGTTGTTAAAGGTACTTCGTATTATTGTTATTCAATCTACTTCAGAAAATCTTACAAAGTTTGCTATACCAATTCAGAACCCCATAAGCTATCAAGTCAAACTAGAATTAATCTAATTTTGGTGTTCAATTGACAAATAGACCTCTTTGTCTCTTTCTTAATGAAAACTTCTTGATTAGCTTTTTAGAGAACATGGGTTGGTTCCAGACGCTGCTCTGAGTACATCTAGCAACTACTTGACACATAGTTTTCTTATGTTTATGTGGGGGAAACGATGTTTCAGTATTTGAATTTGATTGCAATGCTGAGCAGGTCTGGGTGAACTGGGAAGTGGATCATCTCCTTTGGAACTGAATCTGGAGAGCGTGTGGAGGCATGGATTTGATGGTGCTGTTTATGCTCTAGAAAATCTCTACGTGTTTGTATTTGCTGCTGTTGCCTTGGATTTTTGCTTCAAGATCAATTTCCTCAGCCCGTTTCCCATTAGAGGAACAGACTCATACTAAAATGATGAACCTATATTTGTTATTTTCCATTGTTTTTTCTGTACATTTTTAAGACTCTAATTTCAGACTATTTTATGCCTCATCCAATCCAATACTTCTTTCTCATATAATAAACAATTGAGCATCTCAGGCCTGTACATACAATTACATTGCTTAAGTTTTGAATCCGATCAGCATACAGTCAACTCAGCCGTCATCTGTCTTCTCAATTCTTCCATATTTATTAGTGATTCTCTTAATTTTGCATCTGAGTTTTCCTTCAATTAAACATGGGTATTCAATGAATATTCCAATCTAATTAAATTTCCACAATCCCGCTCTAAAATTTTTCAAAAAATATCCACTGAATTATGCTCAATAAATAAGAGGCTTTGCCAACATTTGTAAGCGCAGTTTACAGATCACTCAATAGAATAGTTATTCAGAATGATGTGGACAAACAAAGACACTTGCATAATAAATACCCAAACCGGAATTGCTTTCTTCCTTATCAATTCAGGGGCACTGCAAAATTATTTGGCAGCTAACTTAAAAATACAACAGGACATTTCTTGGGTAGGCACTCATTTTGAGTTCAAAATTAGAAGAATAAAAATTACTAAAAGGGCGCCTAGATTAACCCATAAATTTGCTTATTTGCCATCTAAATTGATGTTTTTCTATGAAAATGAACAAAATTTAGAAACAAAAGAGTGAAAAAACGAACCTTTTCCTCCCGGACTGCTGCAGCTAACAGCTAGAAGGGGCATTCTTCAAAGAGGAGAAAGTAGGAGAGAGTACTTGGATGAAAGCTCCAGCCCAGAGATGTACATAATAAATTTGAACTCTACATAATCACATGCTGTAATTTTCAGAAATTATCTTCTCTCCTATCTCCATTTTCTTCTTGACAGGATATCGCATTCAGCTGCTCTTGCAACTGTCAGTGGCGATAATCAAGAGATCAGGCTAGCGAAAAATCAATTAATATTCATTCTTTACGAGAAAAAGAGGATCACCAACTTGGAAGTACTTTAACTTTTCGGTATTTAGCTCATATGTCAAATGCATCAACCTGCAAAAATGGGCAGGAAAAAGGGGAGAGAAAATGAGTATTAGTTGAACTTTCCATTAACCACCTCCCCTGCCACTCCCTCCAAGACTAACGATGTTCGAGCAAATAAGCTCATGATATTATAAATGGCATCCACAAAGTTTTTCTAATCTTAACTTCTTTTATTATTTCCTATCATGTTCTCTAATTCCCTTTTAAACGAGTTTCATTTTTCCATTGCCTTAGAATTCAATTTCACTTGTCAGAAAATCACATTAATAGCTTCTAATCGTGTCGTATGCTACTTTTAAGAGTTTGTTGAGCTTCAATTTGTTTACTAACTTCAGCTTTATTCAATTTGGCTTCCCCTACTTCAAGAGTTTGTTGAGCTTCTCGGGATTAATGTCACCACACTTCTTGACGAGATTATTTCCCATTCTAACAAAACCACACATCAAAGTCATCACTGACCATTGATCTTTAAGTTTGATTCTCAAAAATGAATTAAGGACAAAAAGTTCTTTTTAAAAAAAAAAATTTAAAATTTATGTTTCTTCTAAAGAACTATATATTTAAATAAGATGAAAGACCAACCTAGCTTGAAGTTCTGAGATCCTCAATTGTAGTAGGCGCTCTTTCTCAGGAGACACCATTTCAACCTATCACAAATAAATAGTTAATTTAGAAAAATTTAATACAGTATTGAATACAAGTGATGTCATCATTAATCAGAGAAGTACTTTTTATTTTGATCAGTAAAGTATGCAATATTTATGCATGAAATTTACATGAGAACGAGAAAGAGTGACAAAAATGCTCCATTTCACAACAAACAGTCTTGAAGACATAACTTCAAATTATATTGAGCATCATTTGTTGCTGTTCCATCATTTGTTGGTAATGGCATGTTTATTGGAGTTCAGTTTTCTATATGAAAAAAATAATATTGTGATAAACACTTCTTCTTTATTCAATCCTTAAACAACACAAACAATTACAACAGTAGGTTACAGACACACTTTCACACGTACACTGGGTATTTCGAGAGACTCTTCACTCTCCTTTCTCTTTTTCCTTCCCCAGGGCCCTTCTCTCCTCCCCTGGTACTTATTTTCCTAACTGCAAAACAGTTGCTAACATGCTAAAACAATTACTAATATAGTTACTAACATTTTCTATCATTCAATTATTTTATTAATTTTCTCTTTTATTTCTTCTTGCATATGTAAACCTCACAAGAGATTTATCATTACTCCCCCCCCAAAAAAAACTTTATCCTCAAGGTTGAAAGAAGGAAACTGGACTCGAATGTAATCAAAATCTTCCCATGTGGCTTCAATCGGTGGAAGGTGCTTCCATTTAATGAGCACCAACAATTTTTGGTTGTTCCCACATTGCTTTTGAACATCTAGAAGAAACTCTGGTTCAATACGAAAGCTGTTGTTATGTAAAATATCATTAGGCAAAGGGGTAAATGTAGAGAAATCACCCTTGACTTCATGTAGCATGAAAAACAGGATGGATACTTGTCATTGCTGGAAGATTTAATTGATATGCTACTGTGCCAATTTTCTCCAACATAAAAAACAGGCCATATTATCGAGGAGATAACTTAAGATGTAATGGTCGAGCGAGGGAGTGCTGCCTATAAGGCTGAAGTTTCAACAAAATGTAATCACCTTCTGTAAAAACCACTTCACGACGTTTTTTGTTGGCAACAAGAGACATATGAGCCTAAGCCTTTAACAAATTGGCTTTGAGTAGATCTAAAACCCCATCTCTTTCCTGTAATTGAGCATCAACACCTGAGATAGTAGAAGTAGGTGGAGTATCATACCGTAATATAGTTGGGGGATCCCGTTTGTAAACAGCCTTAAAATGTGTCATTTTAATGGCGGAATGATTCGAAGAATTGTACCAAAATTCTGCCCAGGGCAACCATTGAAACCATGCTGTCGGCTTGTCTCCCGTGAAGCAACACAAATAAGTCTCTATCGTACAATTAACCACCTCAAATTGTCCGTCCGTCTGTAGATGATAAGCATAGCTGAATTTCAGGGTCGTACCATGTAAGTGAAAGAGTTCTTTCCAAAATGACTCACGAAGATCTTGTCTCTATTCGAAATAATGGATTTAGGCATTCCATGTAAGCGGAAAATATTGTTGAAAAACGAAACAACCATGGAATGAGCACACCCAAAAATGAGCATATTTATTTAACCTGTCTACAACAACAAAGATGGTGTCCATTCGGTCTGCCTTGGGCAACTTGTCAATAAAATCCATTGAAATGTCTTCTCATACATCTTAGGGAATGGGCAAAGGTTGAAGTAAACCAGCCGAGGAAAGAGCCTCATATTTATTGCGCTAACAGACTACACAACAATTAACAAACTGTTGAATGTCTCGTCACATACCTACCCAATATAATTCAGAAGCTATACGTCTGAGTGTCTTGGCTATACTAGCATGTCTCCCCACTGGACTGGAATGAAAGAGGGATAAAATTTGAGGAATAAATTTCGAATGTCGAGAAACAACTTTTTAGTCATTATAGTACAATTGATCATTGAAAACCTTGTGCCTCGGTGGTGCACCCCATGTGAATAGCAATTGTTCTTTGATAGTATTCATTGTGACATCATCTGCAATTTCCAATTCCAAGTCATTCGAATTAATGACGCCTTGACATAAAAGTGGCAATTAACATATAGATTTCTCGTGATCCATATTCATTCGCGATAATGCATCTGTTGTAGTATTTTCACATCCTGGTTTATATTGAACTTCAAATTCGTAGCCAAGCAATTTGGTTAACCATTTTTTATGCTAAACAACTACCATTCGTTGCTCCAACAAAAATTTGAGACTTTTCTTATCCGTGCAAACAATAAAATGGGTACCCAACAAATAAGGCCGCCACTTTTGCACGGCTAAAACTATAGCCACCAACTCCCTTTCATAAGTCGACTTTAGGCGCTTTTGTTTGGACAATTGCTGGCTGAAATAGGCAATCGACTTTTGATTTTGCATAAGAACAGCACCCACTCCTACACCCGATGCATTTGTTTCCACAACGAATGTTTCCTTAAAATTCAATATGGCTAACACAGACAATGAACTTATAACCATTTTCGCTAATTCAGCTTCCTCCGACCAACAAAACTGATCTGTTAGTGATAATGCAATACTGCCATAACCCGAGACAAATTTACAATAATAACTTGTTAATTCAAGAAATCCACGCAATTGCTGAATGGATGTTGGAGACTTCCATTCCAAAATGGCCAAGACCTTAGACGGATCAGCCGCTATGCCTTTACCAGAAATGATGTATCCCAAGATCGTGGATGTGTTAAGTCAATAATAGAATTCAAAGACAATTCCACTTGATCCAACATAGATTCCTCAATTGGCAATGTTAATTTCGAAGAGACCTCATTCTTCAAAACCAGTTCATCTCCATCCTGTAATATCAACACCTGTAACATTTTCTTCTTGCATTGACGACTAATTGTATACTTTTCATCACATCTGAAACAAAGACATTTTTCCCTTCTCATTTTGATTTCTGCATTCGTTAATTTTCTCCGATTCATCTCGTTCACCCCTTTATTCATCGGTTGTACAACTGGGTTTTCTCTTAGCATGTTCCTACTATTCGAGGTCGACATCCAATTCAACTTTTCTGTTAATGAATTTTCTATAAATTGACTTCCAAAATACTTTTTAGGCTTAAGTAACATGTTCTGGTCTTCCACAACTTGAGAAGATTCCATTAAATTCAGCAAATCCACTGACCTCATTAATCTCCATCTCCTTTAATTTCTTTTTTTAAACCATTAAAAAAAGAACTAAATAAAACTTCATTGGGTATCCCAATCAAACTTGATACTACAGACTCAAACTCAATACTGTAATCTTCCACTATCCCTTCTTGCTGCAGCGAAAACAGACGATCACAACCGCTGCCTAACCTTGAATGGCCGAACCTATCCATGATCCTTTTCTTCAAAATCATCCAACTTCAGAACGGTTGCGCGGTGCTCTCCCACTGATACCAGGCCATCGCGGGTCCTTCGAAGCATATGATGACCGCTTCCAGCCTTTCTCTTTCCGACAAATGATTTAGGCTGAAATACCTTTCTACTTGACACATCCAACCCTTCGGATCAATCCCACTGAAAATCAGCAACTCCAATTTTCGCGGATTTCCAATTCAATAGTTGCCATTCATCAACCTCTCACTCGTTCTGTTCTCCAATAGAATGATGCGGTAAATCTCCCGATTCTGATGGCATATGTTGTTCCTCCAAGCGTGTTAATATCTTTGCCATTTGTTCTTGTATGTGCGCCATATTGTGATCCAACGTGGACATTTTCTCCATTTTTTTTCTTAATTCTAGCCAATTCTCGTTGCCATTCCATGGAATTTTCCTTCAAAGTTTCGGACCTTGTAATCGTCCTTCTGCCTTCTGTTGAACTTCCTTCTGCTTCCAGTTTGAACTGCTCTAATACTATTTGATAAACACTTCTTTATTCAATCCTTAAACAACACAAACAATTATAACAGTAGGTTACAGAGACACTTTCACACGTACACAGGGTACTCACTCTCCTTTCTCTTTTTCCTTCCCTTGGCCCTTCTCTCCTCCCGCTGTACTTATTTTCCTAATTGCAAAACAGTTACTAAGATGCTAAAACGGTTACTAACATAGTTACTAACATTTTCTATCACTCAATTATTTAATTAATTTTTTTTTTCCCTTCTTGTAGCATATGTAAACCTCACAAGAACTTTATCATATTGCACATTTCTTTTTGGCAAGAGTAGAAATATCTTTCCCTCAGTACAAATTTAGGGATACAAGAAATATGGAAATGTCATGTCATTCATAGCTCTTTAGGACAATACTTTGAAATTCTACTTCATCTCCGGTAATACAAAAGCAAAACCCAGAAAGTAGCAAATATGTCATTCCTCAGAATTTGGTTTGTCCATGATTTTTGACATCCACTGCGTATGAAATTCGATCTAAGATTTTCATTGCGGGAACTCAATAAGAAAAGGTGCTCACAAAAGTTTTTGGTAAGAAACAACATGAAAGGTGCTCATGATTGACAAACAGAAGATAATGATCCGTATTAGACAATAACATGTTTGGATAATTGAATATACTTACAGTTCCATTGTCCTCTGAGGTTGGAGGCAATGAAAGCAACTTTCCATTTTGAGTAGCTGTTACAAATTCATTTTAATTATCAACTAATCAGACATTTTTATACTATCATTAGGCCATAAACCATATAATAGCAAACTTTTCACTCACCATCCGCTACGTCACTTGGTTGGAGGGCATTAAGTAAATTGTATATAAGATCCTGACATCAAAAGAAAAACTAATTTCAAAATTAATAATTGAAATTTTTAACTTTTCATAGTAAGAAAACTTCTCCAGATAAAACCAAATATAAAATCACTGTATCTGCAAACTCTTACCTGTTGAATTGAAGTCTGCTGATAAAGCGTCTGCAGGTGAGTCATGAAAAATGTTGCCGGTATATTACTGTTGGGAAGCTCCATTTGGGATTGATTGACGGGCTGAAAACACAGTAAATATTTTATGGCGAGTTTATAAATATTTCTAGGCACAGGTTTGATGCTAAAATCCTGTACCCCATCTTCTCAAAATTTTCAAAATCTGGCTATTAAAATAGACTTCAAGTCCTTTATCTTGCCAACTTCATCAAAATCTGGTTAGTCATGCGTAGGTCAAGTCCTTTACACTAACAAATTAATAATGACAAGTAAAAGATTATCTTGCCTTGCTTGACATTATTGAACAATTTACTAATCCTACACCTCATGTATTTCTAGAGAGACATTACAAGCCACTCAATTATTGGTATTTTAAGAAACTATTTTGATAACTTTTCACATTTTTAAAAAAGCATTAACTTCTCCATAAATTTTATAAGATCGGATGTAAACACCACCATATTTCAAATATCATATGCGCTTTAAAGGATGCTACAGAAGGTTATGCATTAACACAGAAACAAAGTCATGCGGCCAAAAAGAAACAAAAAACTTTACAAAGCTCTTGTACATTCGGTTCAATTTTTTCAGCTGACAGTCTTCCTTGGTAGATGATTATAAGTAGGTATCAGAATAGTAAAAGTTACAGAACCAAGCCCCGAGCAAAAATACAAACCATCTGTTTTGAGTCAAGTGTCCAATCACCAACGCTAACTGATTTTCTTAGCGGTGATCCCTGTGAATATATCCAATGGAAGATTAAAATAAGAAAATTGATAGTTTATACCCATATATACTGTGCTGGAGAATGGTTGAAAACAGTCACCAACCTGAGAAGAACGTCGTGGAACTGTACTTAATGGAATATCCTACATCGTATTTTCATGTTATTTATGGTCCAACAGTGATGAAAACAGACAATAATATATGATTACCTTCGCAAGATCCAAGTTTTCTGATGTTACAGAAAACCGCCCTTTAATTTGCACAAGATTAGCCTTTGACTTGTCATCCAACGAATCTCTATATCCTATAAGAAGCAGAATATTTAGTGCTATAAAAGAATCAGCTCATCACGAGCAACTATGACAGGTAAAACTCAACAGAGTTTAAGGATTTCTTTCTGAGCTACTAAGAAAAATAACTTTTATTAACAATACCTTCTTTAGAGTTATGCTACTCATAATACTCGCAATTTATTTTTTAAATTAGAGTTTCCACTTTCTCTAGGGTCAACAAATACTGAGCAAGAAATCTCCACAAATGATGCCTACTAATATAAACTGACTGAAACGATCTGTTAGGATTGTGATCAATGTACCACTCGGGATCATTATAAATGAAGTGAGAGTTTTAAACCTTTCATCAGTCAAGTTAAAAGTTCACATTCCTAGCTCATATATTTAAGTTGTTACACATACAACTACCAAACAACGGAAATATAAAAAAAAACATATAGCTCCTTTCTCTATTTTTCATTTTTCTTTTTTCATAACTAAGTTTCCTGGTGCAGTTATTAGTTTGTGCGTTTCTTTTTATGCTTTAGTTATGGGAGACGAAGACAATTCGTTTGTTTTTCTTCTTTTAATTTTAAATTTTCCTACATTTAAAAAAAATTACCAGTGAATATAAAAATGTTGGAAGTATTAACGCGGAACAAAAGGTAGAAAAATATTCAACAAGATAAGAAAGATGATATTAACAGGGTAAAAATTAGAAAACATTTCATGATTAGTGAAAAAACCTAGTATTGGGTGAAGTAGAGCAACACAGACCAAAAAGATTTATCATCGGTGGCAACTATTATTCCAATGATTATTAATTAAAACTAAGGAAAATACTAAAAGTGCTTCTTGGTAAGACTTCAGCCAAGAAACATGTAATGTTCATTCTTTTATTGTCACATTTTCACAAAACCTTTTTCTACTCAACAATGACTATTAATGATTCTAGTAATAAATAAACCTTTTCTATTAGAAAATATTCATTCTTTCATTGTCACCTTTCAAAAAACCTTTTCTGCGCAACATATATGACAATTAATAATTCCAGTAATAAAAAAAGATATCTGTATGTAAAAAAATCCAAAAAAAATTATATTGTCAGATAATCACAGAAAGTTTCAGTTTTAAGATAATTCAAATGTTTTCTTGAAGCTCAGGTGCTCAGTTCCAAAAGTTTAAATGGCATATTATCCGTGTCATTTACATTTCAACGAATTCCTTACCGGATGCAACTGATTATACTTTAGGCCCAAGTGCAATTCCACAGCAAAAGGCTTATATAATCATACAATGAATTTTCATATTGAAGGGATTATATCACACTTTCTTCTTGTCAAAATGACTATCAAGTTACTTCAGTACCTCCAGAAGACTTTATTGGTGCAGATAAGCTGTTTGCTGAAGCACGATTTGGCAGCATCAAAGGACCACTAAAGCTTGGTGTTTGTCTGAGGTCACGATTATTTTTTTCTGCAGATGGTTGAATTTCATACTCACACCTAATAATTAGAAACTATTAACTTTATAAGAAGAAGCCATAAAGATAGACAGTAATATTAACAGCAAAACCAATTATTTTTGGGTTGACAAGCGAAGATATTTTTTTGGGCTTGTTGCTTGTACAAACTTTACACATAAAGTGCAACCGCAGTGCCTTAATTGAGAATCACATTCTAAAATGGAATCCATCATAAACATTTCTTTTCTCTTTATTATCATGTTTACACTAGAAATTAGAAAAAATGACGTACCAACTCAAAATAATTGACAAACACCATCTGAAAAATGGTACTGTGGAGAATAACACTTAAAATGACAAGAAATGAAACTATAAACTATTATCAAACAAAACAACAAATATCACAAACCTCTCCAGGTAACGAGCTCTTTCTGATAATGAATGACTGAGCACAACACCAGGCATCAGTGGCCCGCTCAATGTTCGCCGACTTTTTGGCATGTGGGTTTTATTCTTTGCCTGAACAATGTCATGGCCGGAAGTAGAAGCTACTGCCTCAGTTCTAGTTCCGATTTTTTTCAGACCACTTTTCTCTTGGGTCCCAGATTCAGGCCACTCGTTTTCCGTAGTCTTACCTTTTTTGCTCAACCATTCAACTTGCGCCAACTCCTCGCCAGCTGATTGTGCTCTGCCCTGTGACAATTCATCATTTAATTTCAATGATTTTGAACTACATAATCAATCCATTGCATCACAAGAATGACAAACCAAATACTAAATTGTCAAGCTTCAGGCCAATCCATTTCTTTCTATAATAAACAAAAATAAACCTAAAAAACAAAGAGAAATATATATTGAAGGTCCAGCTATTAAAAGAACTAATCAAATGGCATCTTTCCAAAAACATGACAACTGGAATGTACTTCAAAAGGTACAAAACAAGTTCAGTGTAGATGACAAGTTAAACGGTTTACAATGCAAGCACCTTATCACTAACAAATGATTTGATGATTTCTTCATGTTCCCTCTTCCCTACCAAATCATCATCATCATCATCATCATCATCACGCACCTATCACACAAAAATGATAATCAAAAGGAAAATGAGCCAAAAAAAACATCTTAAATGCTCTAAAAAAGCTATTAAAAAAACCAAAACTTTCAGTTCAAAACTTATTACAATAGCAAAAAGTTAGAGTGGAGGCATACCAACGAGGCTTGGGCTTTCAAATCCTCAATATCGAAGTTCCATGCACTAACTCCTCGTTGGTACTCACTCTGCAAATTTTGCGGTATAGGATTGTATTAAGAAAACTGACCAAAAATAAGAAATAACACAAAATACATAAGCAAGTCATTTCAATAGCATTTTCATTCCTTACCTTTTATGATTTTGATATTTCTGTTTTTACAGTTACATTTGGTTGGTTTATCTTGGATTTTTCTTGTTCTGTTGGAAAAATCAATCAATAGATTGATTTGAAATTAATCAATTGACTAAAATCTCACTGATTAAATCATCTTCAATCAAGGTCCCGACAGTAAAAAATTCATGTAATCTTGCACTAATTTCTATGAACTAATAATGTCAAGTAATATAAGAATGCTTTCAAGTAAGATAATGTTAGGATTTGATAAATTTTTTCTGTTTTGGCTTCTATGTTATTATTATTATTATAGGTACGGGTAAATGTTTTGCCGTAAAAACTGCTCAAATATAAGGGAGTGAGCTGATAAAAAAAATGCTACACCTCAACAATAAAGAGAATCTCAAAAAACACTACAAACTGTGTTTTTCCTTTTATGTGAAGAGGTGGTGTCTATGTATCTTATTCTTCTATAGATTGAATACAAAAAAAAAATTATTTTTCCCCTTCTATATCTGCTTTCATGGTATCAATGCCCCCAAAAGAACTCTATTATCGTTTTTCATATCTTTGTTTCTTAACTTCACTTTCCAACCTTTATTTTGTTTTTTTATTCCATTACATTGCAATCTTTCAATATCATATAATATATATATGAAATTTTTTAGTAAAGAAATAATTTAAATGATTTATTTCACCTCAATCTAATAACATAAGCTTTTAAGATTAATGGTAATTAACGTAGTATCAAAATAGAAGATCCTAAGTTCAAATTCTTGTCTCATGACTTTAGCCAAATTGATAATATTCACATGTAATGACCATTAAAAAGAACCTTAAACTAAAGATATAATGTTAACAAATAGTTAAATAATTAAGTTTGACTCAATGTAATGGCGTAAACTTTTGAGATTAATAATAATTTAACATTTTTCCTTATCTTTGTAAATATGTTTAGTATAACAGAAAATCAAGGAAAAAATTCAACAAAATACAATCACTTGATATGATTGAATAAATTTGATTCAACTGGAGAATACAAACATCATAAAAGGTGATTTGTACATTTTATTTCTTAGCAGTCAAAAATACAACTTTCTGAATCATGAAATAAACATAAAAAAAAAAAAAAAGAATGTCTGTGCTGTGCACATAAGTACTGAAAATAAGATGTCAGCTAATGGTTTTAGTACTTCCTGACCTGTGATAGTGCTTCTTGTTCAGCTGAAGGCATTTTCTTTAGAGCTAGCTGTGCTTCATCTTTAAGCTACAATACCTTTTCTGGTCAGTAACACAAATATATACTGTAAAAAGTAAGAAAGTCATATAGTCATTGCCATTGTCAAAGCTTACCTGGAGAGCCTTTACACGATTCCAAAGAGAAGGTAAGTCATCAAACAATTTCTTCACTGAAAACTCCGGAGGCTTTATATTCTTGAAAAAGGAATGTTTTAACAGCTTTTCTGCTGTCGGCCTCTTCGTTTGATCTTTCACCAGGCACATTGCAACCATTTCTTTAAAAGACTGATAACAACTGAAAATCTTCTAATTAGGATACTAATTATAATAAATACAAGTAACAATTCCATGCTAGAGCTATATTCCTAGTGCATAAGACAGTTCAGCAGACTAAACTCTGATCAAGCTGCCCTCTGACAAGGAAAATTATGGTTTCACAAAATCATCCAATGGCCTGGAATTCCATCCAATAGCCACAATTAGGCCTCATTACATTCAGGACTCCTCAAGGCAGATGTTCATCCTCAAAATAATTCTTAGATGTGTAGTTAGAAATCAATCTGGAGGAATTAGAATAGATTCCAGTATTTCCTTTCTTAGGACCTATAGTCAATTATGAGCTTTAAGAGAATGAATAAGAATGAACAAATTTTTATCCAAGTCTTCATGTAGCACAACAAGGACTTTGATGCAGAAATCATACAACATTTTGTTAAAATGCAATTGCCGCAGGGGTGGAAGTTTTTTAAATTGTCTATACATTAGCTTACTTTCTCACTGTTGAGCGTCATTAAGACAAAATATTGGCTTGGATCCAAAGTACTTTACTTCACTTCAATGACTAATGAGAGAATGGATAATTTCAATTTGTTATATCACCCGGCTTAGTCTTTTCTTTAGTCATTAAAGCTAGAATCACAATGATCCCAAACATAGAAGGCTTGGGTTTGGATTTAGTATATACGCGCAGATAAAGTACAAAAATTACCTTGAATTTAAAAGTAGTATACAACTGACATCCTAAACTATTTTTTTAAAGTTGTAAATCACGAACTATCAACCTTGAACAAATGAACTAGCATTAGAAAAATCGTTACAAGTAACAATTTGGCTGCACTGAAGAGTCTAATTTTTTGACACTAGACCTGAATTGCCATGTGGCACTCATTGTCCATTGCAAACAACGATCTAAAATGGCAAGAAATTAGCCATTGTGACATCTTTGTCAATATCATACGGACAGAAAGAACATTAATACCTTAGAGAATTTTTTATCGCGATCATAATCTAGCCCAGGAGGGGCATTTTGAATGGTCATGAGAAGTACCTATCAGTCCAATGAAAAAGGGAAAACATTATAGAGCGACGAATTATCAAATAGAAAAAAGTGCCACAGTTAGAACCAAGTTAATTTCTTGCAATCTTAGTGAATCACCATAAGAACTAAATCATCTTACCTTCATTGGAGGATATTTCGAAAATGGTGCATGACCATGAGCCAACTCCAATGCTGTTATACCAAATGACCAGATATCAGCCCTGGACCAAAAGAAAAAATAGGCACCACAATGTTCTTAATTTTTTTTAAGAAAGCACAACTAATACAATGTTTCTTAAACAAAATACTAACCTCAATTTAATATCAATTCAGCATTAATTAAAAAAATCATTACTCTTACTATCTACTTTCAAACAAAGAGTGATAGAGTTAGTTAACAGTTCTATCTCACAAAATTTCATTTTACGTCGTCTGATAGGCCCATTCAAATAATTGATTAGCATTTAATTAAGAATATTCTAGAAAATATTTTTAAAATTAATTGTAGCGAAGTGAAATTGTGTGTTTTAAATTGATATCTTTACGAATTCTCTAAAAAATATTTATTTAAAAGAGAAAAAAAGGGTGTGAAAAAAGCATCATCAAAAGTATTTTTTGAATGAGTTTTCTAAGGAGAGAGCTAATAGACCTCTGGAATGTCTGCAATATCGTTGTAATTTCATTTTCCAGTCCTATTGTTCTCGTTCTTGTTCTTTGTATATTCTACTAGTTTCTATCATCGTCACAACTAAAACTAAGTTTACTCATAAGAAATTAAAATTTCCCAATTATGGTCAAGAGATCTTTCATCTAACAAAGAAACCGGCCAACAATGGCCATTATATTTAAAGCTAATATCCAAATTTAAGCACATCAAGATCAACATAGGTAAGGACAATGGTGGTCATATGCAACTGTAAGACAAGCATTTTCTATTCGATTGCGTAGAAATGCTTTTATGTTCAGCAAGATATATATATATATATATATACTAAACCTAGCCTTTGCAGAAGGAGAAAGCATAAATACCCACCAACAATTCATCCAAGTAATTAGGGATACGATTTACAACAGTTAAGGAAAGTAAATAACTATATAATATCAGGAAACAAATACATTATCTAATCCTATAAAACCCTCAAAATCCGCAACAAAGTCCTCTAACTAGTCTAGCACAGGAGAAACATAGGGGACCCAATACCCATGGCTGCTCCTTTCAAATAGTAGATCAGACACCGAACTTTAAACTATATCAAAGGATCAGAAAGAAACAATTAATATGCAAAACCTCTTGTATAACCATTGCAATATAGACACTAAAGGAAATGTAAAGCACTGCAGTCCCTTTGTTAATAACTAAAGTGAAATAGGCCAAAACTTTATACAACTAGAATCAAAACACTTAACAAACTCACTTGAAATTATATCCACTTCCTGGTTGCAATACCTCTGGTGCCATCCTAGTAAGAATTAAAGTTGAAATTCGGAACTCTTAATAATACAGAAATAACATGCAAGGACTTTACTCAGGAATCTGAAAAGAAGAGTAACAATATATCTTTACCAGCATGGAGTTCCTACAAATGTATTTCTAGATCGCTGTCTATCACCCGTGTCAAACATACAAGCAGAAACACCAAAGTCAGCAAGCTTTACCACTCCATTGCTATCGAGTAGTATATTCCCAGCCTGTACAACAAAGTGATCAGACGAATCCTATTTCATTACTCTTCAATCAAATTTTCTATGAAAAAAATAGAAAAGAAAACCATATCAAAATATTGTCAATAAGTCCAAATGTCAACACACCTTTACATAAAACAAAATAGAAAAGAAAAACATAATAAAAATTATCTAGAACTCAAAAAGGCCAACACACCTTTACATCTCGGTGAATATGTCCTTGGAAATGAAGGTACTCCAAAGCTTTAAGAGTTTCTTTTAGCATAGATCCAATAGCATCCTCTTCAAATCCATCTGGATATGCTATCTTCATAAGATGCAAACAAGAACCCTCTGCCATAAATGGCATGACAACCCATAGGTTCCGTTCAACCACAAATGAGCAATATGCTCTTACAACATTTGGATGATCAATTAAACTCATGGTTTGAGCCTCCCTTCGTATGTCATCCTACAAGGGGAGACAATCAACCACATAACTACATTTTTTTAATAGGAAACAATTTGTATTTAATTATCGTAAAATGCACCTAAGAGAGAATAAGAAGTTGTCCCGATAAATATAAAGCAATGGTACACTTAGGATTTTATACATCTAATCAATTGGAAAGGACTGAAGAGAAAAGGGTGATTCCTTAAATGCTTGAAAGTATATTTAGAAATCACCATAACACATGAACAACCATTGGCAAGTGAATCTGCATCTCTTACAACCACAACAGTCTTCTGCTCTTAGGAGAAGAGCAGTTTGTGTAAAAACTACCATAAGCAGAATATGACTTAATTAGCAGACAACCGTAGTGCATGAAGAAATATTAAAAAACTCAAACAGGCATCAAAAGCTTTAATATAGTAACATGATAGAAAAATAAAAAGATAACAAGTGTTAGGGGTAACAAAAAGTTGAGCCAATAAACCCAAAAGCAAATTCGTTTTCTTTTTACATTTTGAATACCAAAATCCATCAGGACTCGTACTCAGGCACGTTTCAACCAGCTGCTGAAAATTTTGTGAATTTGAATTGAAATCAGCATTCAAATAAATTTATCAACCATTTACACTTTCTGTACAAAGAAGTAAATTATTTACATCAAAATTTAAATCTTTGCTTTAGTTAATGCATTATTAATGAAAAAGAAATTGTTCAAAATGTGTCTTGAACATTTGTCTCCCAATTTTTGGACAAGGCATCCGAATGTTTGTACATTTACAGCATCGTGTTATGTCAAGTGCTTGTGTCCATGCTTCTCAATCTTAGCTAAAAAAACAGTTAAACTGCCCTAAAATACACGATAGCATCCCCATTTATGGCATCAAATACACAAATCATGAATCCATAACATTGGGAAGCTCCTTTCTAAGATTATAACGAAATATCTCCTACAATTTCATTGATGGACCAAGGAGATATCATCCTCGACTCTACAAGACTGGACTAGTATTTCAACTTTTTTTTTGCATTCAATAAAGTTTCTGGACGTCCAAATCCTTTGTTTATATCCAGCTCTTTTGCTTAGGATCCTTTCTGTACTTTAGCACTTGAGAGACTTTAGTATGAGGTGAGTTGTATGAAACTACAGTGAATCTTGAAAGTCAAATCAAACAACCAAAACGGGAACTTATTTCCATTTCCACAGAAAGCAACCAAAAATGAATGATCTGGGAGGGGCAAATATTAATTTCGAGACATAACGCTCAAAAAAATATCATCCAATAGCAAACCAAGTTTTCCTCTCATTTTAATCCAAAAAATAAAGAATTTCTGAAATAAATCATCATAGCTGTAGCAATCTCTCGATTTATGAGTGAGTTCAAGTTCTACTTCGAAAGTCAAATCTTCAGCTCAATTTGCAACTTACATGATGCCACGCTAATTTAACTCCAAAAAAATAAATAAAAAAACATCAATCGCAGTAGGAATCCACTATTGAACCAGAGGAATTCTTTAATCGAAACTACAACAAAAACACTCAATTACAGCTACAATGCCCAATTTGATAGTAAATTAGCTACCAGATTGCTATTGCAGCGATCGAGATCCAAGCACTTGACAGCCACCACTTCATTGAGCGGAAGATAGATCGTTCTGTATACCGTTGCACTGGCACCATGCCCAACCTCTTCCAGAAGCTTATAATCATTTGGATTCGCACTGTAACTCTTCTGGTTACCTCCCATCGTAGGTACACGTATCGAATATGCGACAGGCCTCAGTCTAAATCGGAAGACCTCTTCCCAGAGAATCGGAAACCCACCGTTAAGACAAAATCTCCGGTCAAAAGATACATCGACTCGTTGACCGACATGAAAAGCTTTCAAGAGAGAAATGAGAGCGAGAAGACAGGGGAGAGAGAGAGAGAGAGAGAGAAAGAGAGAGAGAGAGAGGTTCAATGTGGTGACGTCAAGGGCCTACTTTTACTTGGAAGCTTTCCTCGCTCAATTTAGTAACGAGTTTACTCTTAATTTTATATTATAATTTTACCCACTAGTTTATATAATAATTAAATTAAATTATATAATAAACAATAAAATATAATTTCAACTCTAATATTTAAAATTATTTAAAAAGTAAACTTTAAATTATCCTTTAGACAATTCAATTTTTATCTTTTAATTATCAATAATTTAAATTTTATTATTAATTTATTAGTTAAATTAAGTAGAATATATCGTATTTTTCAAACTCAGTACAAAAATTGACAGAGTTTAAAATTAAGTTAAAAATCACCCAAAAAATAGAAATTAAATTAAAAATCTTATTAAATAAAAAATACAATATACACGGATTAAATTTAACGAATAAATTAATGTTAATATCTAAATTATTAATAACTAAAAAATAAAAATTCAATTTATAAAGAAATTTTTTTTTAACTTAATACATAAATTACTCCCAAAAAATCATTGACATATTTGAATTCCACTGATTTATCAGAAATATTATTTTAAAAATAACTCATAAATTGTAAAATTATTAGTAAAAATAAATAAGGGAAAATGACAAATCAACCATCGTGGTTTCTGATCAATGACAGGTCAACCACTGTGGTATATTTGCTAACAAGTTAACCACTAACGTATGAGAAATTGACAAATCCAACATCACACTCAAGTTAACCCAGGCAAAACTGCTTGGACACCGCAAACAAGTGCCTGGATGCCGTCCAGGCTTTTTGTTTGCCTGGACGTTGCTGGTTTGCGGCGTCCAGGCTTTTTGTTTGCCTGGACGCCGCTGGTTTGCGACGTCCAGCCGCAAGCTTGGACGCGCGGCGTCTCTAGAGCTCTCTATTTGTCAAGCATGGCGTTCTCGATCAATTGTGTTTCATTGTTACTTCGAATTCGTTATGTATATGGTTTACGAATGTAATCTTTTTATTGGTTTTTTGACCTCTGCACCTTCAAAGTAGCATAACTTTTGCTACGGATGTCGGAATTGGGCGCAGAAGGTATCAAATCGAAGCTCTCTCAGAGCTCTATAAATGTCATAGGGTATACCCCATGACCGCCTTTTTCAGCCCCAAATAAGCCCTCGAATTTGCAATCAAACATTTTCCAGACAAAGCAAATGTTTGATCACAAATTTGAGGGCTTAAACGATTGATTTTGGGGCTGAAAAAAGCGGTCATGGGGTTTACCCAATGAAATTTATAGAGCTCTGAGAGAGCTTCGATTTGATACCTTCTGTGCCCAATTCCGACATCCGTAGCAAAAGTTATGCTACTTTGAAGGTGCAGAGGTCAAAAAACCAATAAAAACATTACATTCGTAAACCATATACATAACGAATTCGAAGTAACAATGAAACACAATTGATCGAGAACGTCATGCATGACAAATAGAGAGCTCTAGAGACGCCGCGCGTCCAAGCTTGCTTCTTTGCCTGGACACCGCTGGTTTGCGGCGTCCAGGCAAAGAAAAAGCCTTGACGCCGCTGGTTTGCGGCGTCCAGGCAAACAAAAAGCCTGGACGCCACTAGTTTGCGGCGTCCAGGCAAACATAAAGCCTAGACGCTGCAAACCAGCGGCGTCCAGGCACTTGTTTGCGGTGTCCAAGCAGTTTTGCCTGGGTTAACTTGAGTGTGATGTTGGATTTGTCAATTTCTCATACGTTAGTGGTTAACTTGTTAGCAAATATACCACAGTGGTTGACTTGTCATTGATCGGAAACCACGATGATTGATTTGTCATTTTCCCAATAAATAATTTTAGTAAAAAGCATTCATTCTTAAGATATGATCATCACATTATTGTTATTTCACAAAGACATATACAAGTAAATACCCAGTCTTATTTATAGTAGCAACAGATCACATGAGAATTAATGTTTTTGCGTAGTACTGGGAGTCGTACAGTCTGCATGAATGATTCGGGTAGGAAAAAAATGATAGCATTTAATTTAATGAAAAAACAAATCAATCACTAAAGTATTTTTATTAATAATTTAATTATTGAAATATGAAAAATGAATAAAATAAATACTGTAATTACGTTTTTTGTTAAAAAGCGTTGTCATTCTGCGGCAAAACGTTACACTTTCTGCCGCCAAACATTATATTTCAAAATAAAATTATTATAGTTTGTTGTTCTACGGCGAAACGTTACAATTTTCACTGTGAAAAGACAATTTCTGCTGCGAAAAAACATCTTTCACTGCGGAATGTCATATAAGAAATAGAAAATTTTCCTTATTTTCTTATAAGAAAATTTTCTTCTTTTTTCCTGCAGAAGAAAAGGAATTCTCTAGATTTTCCTTCTTTCTTCTAAAGAAAAGAAAGAAATTAAAATAAATTTATTTTTTTCTCTTAGGAAAAAGTGAAATTTTTTCTTTCCATCTTTTTTCGGTTTTTTCCTTCCGCAATGGAATGTCATCATTCTGCAGCAGAATAACGAAGAATGAAGTTCTGTTCGTTGTCTTTTATGAAAAATTCATTTCCTCAATTTCTCTTCAAATTTTTTGTTCTTTTCTTTTAAGATAATTTACTAAGTCTGTTCAAAACCTGCTCGCATTCTCTTTGCTCATCTTCAATACCGCAATTTCTTCGTTTGATAAATCTTCTCTCAATTTTCCTTTGAATTTTTCTAATTTCAGTTTTACACTTCTACAGACGTCTTCAGACTCTAAAATCTTTGTATTCTTCTCCGGTAGAGAAATTGTTATTGTCGTCTACCGTTGAATGATTTGTAAACACAAGAGAAATCGATTTTTAACAATAAATGTGACAGTGATGGTTGTAGAGTTTTTTTTTCATAGTTCAATGGTTAATTTATTAAAAAAAATACAATGAATGCAACTTCATGGTACGGTCTATCAGATATATGTTGGGTCCACTTAGTTTCGAACCGGGTTGAAGGGTTCACTCAATTGTTTCAAATAAATAAAAGTTATCATTAGATTTAAGATAAAGTTTATCAACTTCAACACCTATTTTATGAATGATTTTTCTCCTAAATTAGAAAAAAGTGTTGCATTTACACATTTCTTCAATATCACGATAAAAAATACGAGACCAAAGCAAAAGCGCACTCGATAACACATTGCCAAGACGGTTTTAGAAACTACCGATAGATATCGACTATTGAATATCGTAACCGAATCAAATTCACATAACTACACCAATAGCCATAGAAATTGTGATAAAATGATCAACTCAGAACCAAATTGCAAAATTTCAAAACACACCCTGTAATGTAGGCAAAGAATTCCCATTATATAAATAAAAATATTGATTTGATTTCTCATTGAGAACTAGCTCGTTACAATGCCGGCTAGATAAATAGCGTACACAAGACGAATTGCATCTAACCACCCATCAAATGATTCCAAAGAGTCGTCATCCTAATGGAAGGAAATAAATACACAAAATAATCACATAAGAAGTTTTTTTCGCTCTTTCTTTATTAGATACTCAATAACGGTTCCAAGACTAACAGAGGAGTAGCAAACCAAGAATGTGAATGTCGAGAGGGGTGATGATCTAATAGTCCTATAATGATTTGTCTAACTGTAACATCATCCAGTACAATATTGTTCGCTTTAAGTCGAAATTCGCACGATTTTGTTATTGGGGTTAGCTCAAAATGCGTTGTACTAGATAGAGAGGGAAACTCTACTTATAAACCATGAATTTTTTACTCTCTTAAGTGATATGGGATAATGCACCTCTACTGATATGAGTTAAACTCACACATGAATCATTCTTGCCCTTCACAAAGCAGCTGCCACAAACTTCTAGTACAATGCATTTTGAGCTAATTTCGAGAATAAAATTGTGCGAGTTTCAACCTAAAATAGATAATATTGCATCATGAGTACTGAGAACGTTAGAATAAATATCCTAGAATGATTTGTCTGGATCATTATAAAGAGTGTTTGGTGGGACGTGTGTTAGTGCAATTTGGAATGATATTAATTATCATTTTCACAATCTATGTGATCCCAAATGGTGACATCAAGCAAACATGTTTTGAATAAAAACAATCGAGTTATGGTTATCGCGATGGAGGATCAAAGTTACAATAATTGAATCAACAAACAGAGACTGTTAACTTTTCTAGTAGCTAATTAGTCCTCACAAAGAGTGTACCCCACATTCGTCAATATCTGTTAAACACGCCGAAGTTCTTGATTATTCAGAATGAATGGGAACAGTTTCCAATGAGTATGGGGGGCAACTGCTTTGCCCACAGGAGGTGTAGTCAGATATCCAACCATTAGACAGGGTAAGGGTAACTGTGAAACAGTTGGCTGTATAATGTGTAGAATAAAATTAATTAATAGAAGAGGACAAATTATCCCAATCAAGAAAAACACGTATACCATACCTGGACCATGAAAATGATGAGAGAGCTGACTGGACATTTATGGTAATCGCATTACATCACTGAAAATATGTAAATCTCGTTTCACTTTGTGATATGTTAACATGTTACAACTTCCGGTAAAGACTCCAAAATTATTAGTTTAATGTTATATGATATCAAAAGTTGGATCGAAGCAGTAACAATCACTTATGGAAGTAAATAAGAAAGTTTTACTTTCCATGATCCATTTGGAAAAAAAAAAAAAAAAAAAAAGGAAACTAACCAAACAACCACTAAGGGATCAATAATAAGATAATCATTAATGAATTTTCGTCAACAAACAAAATACTTAATTATGAAAAATATACGGCACAAACATCGTGTAATATCTCATATTTTTCATGATGCTAAGCATGAAATCTAAGTAATAATTTTGGAGATTTTAGGATAATTTTAACATAGATATATAATGTCCCAAGTTTTGTTATACTGAGCTAAGGATAAGCGACGTGTAATGATATTAGCTTATTAGGTTGATTTTAGAAATGAAGGATTATCATGGTTTGGAAGAATAAATAAATGTGTGAAAGGTTGAGGGAGAGAAGGAATTGACCTCATTAGGTGTTAGATTGAAGAAATTGGAGTCACGGGGTGTTGAGTGGTTGATTAGATTTAGGAGTTAGTAATGAACTGGGTTTGAAGTGATTTACGTGAAGAAACGAATTCACGGTCGATCATGGCGAAAAAGAGCGATCAGTCATGAAGGTTGTGAAATATTACAGATTATAGCAATATTCAGAGCGGTCGATCACTCAACTGAATAGGAGTGATCGACCGGCTCCAAAGAGAAATTATTACAGAGTCTAGCCAAATCGGAAGCGGTCGATCATCAAAAGGAGGGTGATTGACCGGTGTTTACGCAAAATATTACAGTGGCAAGCGAAATGTTGAATGGTTGATCGTCCACTACGTTGGTGATCTACCAGCAGTCGAGAGAATAGTTTATTCTGAAGGTTTGCGGTCGATCATCCTCATGAAGGTGATCGATCGGGAAGTTTAACGGTCGTCTGAAAATAGTTTGTTGTCATCTGGAAAACGCATTCTACCTCCATTTTTACTGGTTGGTTGGGCAATGTTGCCAAGTGGAAGCTCCATGGGATGCCACCTCCCTAATTTGTGCCTATAAAAAGTGGATCTTGAGAGCTTAGCAGTCACAGAAGAAGCTTATGCTTGGAGGGTTGTGTTGTTTCGTCATCTGGAGAAGAAAAGCTACAGTGCAGCTGGAGAAGGAAGAAGGAAATTTTTGCAAGAATGATTTGCAAAAATGGTAAGAGATGTGTGTGTAGTTTGCCAGTAGAGGCCTACATCACAAGATGGTTTAGCTGTGTTCTGCTGACTTCTATAATTGTCGTTGTTTTGGATACTGCTTTGGAAGTTTGGTTATGCTCTGTTAGTTGTTTATTTGCTCCCTGCAGTTATATTGTTGAAATAATGGACTGATTCTCTAAAAATACTGCTATGTTAAACTGTGTAGATGAGGAAATGTAGAATTAGTTTGAAAGTGGTTCTCTATTATTTACTACCTTGACGAACTACTAATGTGAGGATAATGTTCAGGTTTAATAATCCCCGTTTGTTTACTGTTGGTTAATTTATGCCAAGTTTGTTGTTGGAATTTCCCTATTTATTTATAATGTTGGAATAAGTTGTTGAAGAATTGTTGAACTAGTGAAAACTGTTATCCGTGGTGTTCGAAAATGATAAACAGTGAAGTTAAGAAAAAATATTGATGAATAATAAGCTCTGTTAGGTGAATCATGGAATAAGTAAGTCCCTGTTGAAGGCTTAAATGATTCTCTACTCTGCATTGGAATTAAGCAAGCATTGATTAAATATAATCTTTGTTGTGCCCCACCCCAAATGATTTGTGAGATTTCATACTTTCTCATGTTGAATGTAGTTCAATTTAAATGCAATTAATCTTTGTTGTTTCATGCTCAATAAATTGATTGAACTGAACTTGTTTCCTTTATTGCAATAGCTTGGTGCGCCATGGAATTGTATGTTACTCCATGCACTGTTTAATGTTGATAAGTGATAAAGCTAGAACATTTCTTGCATTTTATCCATGACATGCATGATGATTAGAAACACTATGATAGTATGGGCATTTGCAGGCATGACACAGAAATGAAATAAGATGTAATAAATGTAAATGAGCGTGTGGAGGTTCGAGAGGTTAGTGACGGTCCTAGGTGGTAACACCCCTGACTGGATACAGCTCGTCCCACGTAGGGATGGAGTGACGGTTAAACCCAACATGGACTATAGTGTTCACTTTTCTTTCGTGTCAGAAATCTCCAAAGTTTATAATGACAAATGAATTGTAGATTGAAAGACGGGAAAAATAGGTTCTTTTCTGAGGCCTACAACATACATGATCATTGCATTTTATTTGATCTCTTACTGGGCGCTAGGCTCATCAGTTTATCTTGTGATGTAGGTATGCATGATATTGAGAAGAGAAGCAGTTGATGAAGGATTTGACAGTGAGGTTGTGTTGGCTAAACAAAGCGGGAACAATTGCTGAAAAAGGATTTTTGCTCTACATGAACAAAAATGTATAATTTATATAGAAAAGAATTTTTACTATAGTATTATTCCCTGTTGTTTTCGAAAAGGAATATTTTAAAAAGGAAGGTCTTCCATCACACTTTATTTGGATTTTTAAAAGATTATAAAAAGTGGTACGTTACACATCGCTAGCATGTTTTTGGTAAAAATTTTCAATTTCATTCCATAGCGGACCTATTCTTTTCTCATCCAAATTCATTGAACTTTAATTTTAATATCTTCAATTTATTCAGCTTTGAAATAGATTTTGGTATCAAACCAGTAAAATTATTGTGCATTTCATCAATGACGCTAGAAAAAATCAAGCTAGTTTGTTACATAATAAACTCAAATAATTCAACAATCTCAAGAAACTTGCGAGAATATTCACTATCTACTACACTGAAGAAAGACAAATGGAGGAGAAAGTGAGACATTCCACTGCGGAAAGAAATTTTTTCGACGCAGAAGGACTCACTTTCCACAGCAGAAGCATATTCACGGTCCGATAAGCCATCAGATGAAATATAGACTGTCAGATGAGAGGACTCACTTTCCGCAGTGAATTGACTACTTTCCAGATAACCATCAAATGAAAGAAGTGATGAAATATAGACCGTTAGATGAAAGGACTCACTTACCATTGTGGAAAGATGCACTTTTCATTGAGGAGCGCCACACTTTTTGCTGCGAAACGATGCACTTTCTGATGTGGAACGTCGCACTTTCCACAATGGAATGTCACACTTTCCGCCGCATAAAATATACTTTCGTTGCGGAATAATTTTATAATCCTACCCACAAAAACAATACTTTTGCTGCAAAAAGCTCTATAATCTTGTATATAATTCAACACTATTGAATCTTATCTCTTATTGAACCTTAGATCTTTCCAAGAGCCGAAGTGGACCGCATCCAAGCAAAGTGGAAACGTTATTAATTGTTGCTTACCAATGACATCGAGGAGCAATCAGGACTCTGTTAACTAATAGATTGGAAGTGGATCTGATGTCGATAGTCTTGGCACATGAGCTTTGTGCATTTGGACACGAAGCTGCTATAGAGGTGCATTCCATCTCAATAACTCTAAACAAAGAAGAGCTCCGTTCATTGTGCGAATTCAAAAACGAAGATGAAGACGTGGGGGAGAGTAAGCCTCAACCACGACCAAAATTTTCTTTCGTTGGTATGTGTCTAGGCAAGAAGTATAGTTATTTGAACGAAATTAGAGAAGAAATCATAAATTATGCGTTGAAGAATGGGTACGAGATAAAATTCATGGATAGTGACTCTCATCGGTTGAGGGTTGCGTGCCAAGAAGGATGCACTTGGTGGATGCATGCCTAAAAAATCAAGATGATCTTACATTTAAAATAAAGAGCTATAACGACATTCATACTTACTCAAGAAAGATGAAAAATCATCATGCCTCAGTCAATTGGGTGGCAACTCATTATCTAGATAGATTCAAAAGTGAGGCCGACTTGGATGTTCCTTTCATAATTGAGATAGTTTGAAAGAATTTTAATGTGAACATTACACTCAGCCTTGCCATCATGGCAAGAAATGAAACCTGAAAACTGAATGAAGGGAATGACAATGAACAATACAAGCTTATATGATTGTATGGGAAAAGATTCAGTAATCTAATCCTAGTAGTTCACTACTTGTTCATCTAGATAGCATTGATCTTTCACCCAGTCCAACATTGAAGAGGATGTATATGTGTTTGGCTGCACGTAAGATGAGGCTGTTGAATTTTGGTAGACCTGTTATTTGCTTGGATGGTTGTCACTAGAAGGCATCGTGTCCAAATCAGTTGCTCACAGCTGTCAGCATTGACGGAAACAATGAAATTTATCTGATTGTTGTAGCAGTGGTTGAAGCAGAATGCAGAGACTCTTGGGGCTGGTTTTTGCATAGTATATGAATGTAGTGTATAAACGTTTGACTCAATTTGAAATGTAATGTATGTTTATATTATGTGTAGTATAATATAAATGTAGTACAACTATTAATATCTGAATATATGTTGTTTGGAGTGAGTCGACTAAACTCAATAGAGGAAGTATTAATAATTAGAATTTTATAAATAAAATAAATAAGCATGTCATGATTAAAACATTTAATTAAAACTGAGTGATATCGACTAGATGCAAAATATGGAAACCGCTCACTATATAGTATGGTAAGTACATAAAATAGTTCCCATAGAAATCTCAATGAAAATGAAGTCACTCACGGCTTTGGGTACACAATGTCATAGGCACATAGAACAAGACGATACTCGCGCGATCACTAAAGCTATAATAATAATGTCTTGATCAGGTTTAGGATTTTGCGCTCAATGACACAACACAATCAGCTGCCCATTACTCTAGTTAACACACCAAACACATCATCTAACGGTTAAATGAGCGTATATAAAACAGGACCCCGTCACGGGTCAATCAAATTATGTGCATGC
Source organism: Begonia loranthoides (assembly GCA_022433065.1). Lineage (NCBI taxonomy): Eukaryota > Viridiplantae > Streptophyta > Magnoliopsida > Cucurbitales > Begoniaceae > Begonia > Begonia loranthoides. The sequence goes on from CM039470.1 coordinate 3,044,786, forward strand.
TCAAAATAAAATATGTCTAGCAAAAATCGTATATATAATATTGTAAAAATGGACAATCATAACGGATTCGTCATTTTATATGAGGTCACGTCTCAAAATAATCGGTTGAAAAACGATTCAATGCTAGACATAAAATAAAACCTCTACCTCACAATGGCCAACCAGAAGTCAAAGCTTAATCAAATTATTAGAACGTCAAATAATTAGTCGAGTCCAAATTTCAAACCCCAGAATCTAGAAATAATCATTTCACAAAATTAGATCGAATTATCTCGTTAACTTTAGGCTTAAGAAAATGACTTGAGAATAATCAAGTTGGAGGCCTAAACTGGTTCCAAAACTGGCCTCGAATCAACCAAAAACACATTCGGATTAATTGTCCAAAACATCCTTAAAATCGAGTCTAAATAGGGTTTTAAATAAACCAAATTATGGCCAAAATCAGATCCGAGCCACGGCCAAAAATCCCTGAGCTACGACTTTGGGCAAAAATTTTAAATCAACCTGAGAGGGCCGAGCTGTGGCTTGGCTGAGAAAAGAACCCCGAGCCACGGCTTGGGGATGGTCACACCACAGCTTGGCCAGCCTGACAGGCCCAAGCCGTGGCTCGACCATTTCAAGCTGCACCCCGACGTCATCTTCTCCTATGTCGTCTGACATTTTTCTATGAATTTTCAAAATTTTCGGCAATGAAACATCACCAAATCGCCCTCCATACTTTTACTAACAATTATAACGCTATATAAGTACGAAATCAACAATTTATTATATCAATTCAAATTTTCAAAGTTTCTTAATGAAATCAACTGTAGATCCAATATTACCTCTTTATAAGTCTAAAACAACCTTAGATTGTTAGTCGAAGTTTGAAATCACAACTACGGTTGTCCAAAGCCTTCAAGTGCAGAGAGTTTCTTCCCTGTATCTCACCACAAGCAGGAAACACACAGGAGAACAATGTCCCTTCAAAGAAAGAAAAGAAGAATTTGTAGGGTAGAAGGATTTACTGCAGAAGGTACAACCGCGTTGAAAAATGGCCACTTCCCTCCCAACAGTTCTTAAATCTCAAACCACCTGGTCCTATTACATTTAACTTGTTATAATCTCCCTCACTTAGTAAATTTCGTCCCTGAAATTTACAACAACCTTCAACGTTCCACCAAACAAGTGTGAGTATTTTGCTGCCATTTCCTATTCAATTTCTCACGTAGCTTCTCTTTCACTATAGTTCTTCCATTGAACTCAAACTAAAGGAATTTCACGGCATCATAGAACTATAATCTCATGGCTCAGTATCCTTTTGGGCTCTTCCTCATAAGATATATCCTCTTATATGGGCACATCCATCTAGGAGATAATATGAGACAGGTTATAGACATATTTCCTCAACATGGAAGACATATGGACGTAATTCAACTGTGGTGGTAACTCCAATCGATAAGCCATCGTGCCAACACGCTCTATAATCCGAAAAAGGGCCAATATATTTGGAAGCCAACTTGCCCTTTATACCAGAGCGGCTAACCCCTCGACGCAGCTGAACCTTGAGGAACACAAAATTATCTGCCTCGAATTCAACTTCTCTTCTTAGAAGATCTGCATAACTCTTTTGATTACTCTAAACTGTTTTTAATCGTGCTTCAATCGATTGCAATTTTTCAATCGTCTCTTGGATCAAATCCAGCCCGAGAGCAACACATTCCTTGACCTCAGCCCAATACAACGGCAATCTACACGGTTTTCCATAAAGAGCTTCATAAGGTGAAACTCTAATAGTAGTTTGGTAACTATTATTGTAAATGAACTCCACCAAAGGCAAATGGTTCAACCAACTATCACCAAGATTCAGAACACGACATCTCAACATGTCTTCTAGAGTTTGAATTGTACACTCAGACTGACCATCCGTTTGAGGGTGATGAGCAGTACTCAAATGAAATTTTGTGCCTAAAGCTTTATGAAGGGTTCTTCAAAATTTAGAAGTAAATCTTGGATCTCTATCAGAAACTATACTTGAAGGAACACCGTGAAAACGAACGATGTTCTCGATATACAACTTGCTCAACTTTGTCAAAAAGAAATCCATTCTAACTAGAATAAAATTAGCAGACTTCGTTAATCGATCAACTATCACCCATATAGCATCGAAGCTTTGCATGGTTCTTGGCAAACCGGTCACAAAATCCATAGTGATCTTGTCTCATTTCCACTCTGGAATAGGTAAAAGCTACAACAATCCAACTAGTATCTGATGTTCAGCCTTGACTTGCTGACAATTCAACCATTTGAACACATAATCTGTTATACTCGCTTCATGTAGACCCACCAAAATTGACGCTACATGTCATGATACATTTTAGTGTTACCGGAATGAATTGAAAATATGGATTTATGGCTCTCTGATAAAACTTCTTGCCGTAAATCTAAATCATTGGGTACCACAACACGGTCCCTGAAATATAGGAAATCAGTGGAACTAATTTTCCAACCTTCAAACTGCTCACCAGCTCGAATTTGGTCAAATCTTTCCTTTAGCTTATTATCAAACTTCTGCCCATCCTTAACACGTTGCAGAAGTGCAGAGGTTGCTATGAAATAAAATACACGAACTGACTTATCATCTTATTGATAGTGCAATTCATAATCCTCAATAGTTAGATATTTCTTTCACTCTTCTAGCACAAGTGAACCTTGAGGGTGACAACTCAAGGCATCAGCCACAACATTGGCCTTTCCTGGATGATATTCCAAGGAAAAATCATAATCTCCCATATACTCCATCCAATGGCACTGTCTAAGATTCAAATCTCACTGTGTGAATAAATATTTCAAGCTCTTAAGAAAACACTTCAAACTTTGCACCATATAAAGCTTCGCCATATCTTCAAAGCAAAAATAATGGCCACAAGCTCCAACTCATGGGTAGGGTAATTCCGTTCATGTGTCTTTAATTGTCTAGATGCATAAGCTATAACTCTGTCTTGTTGCATCAAAACGCAACCCAAACCAACTCTTGACGTATCCGTATACATGGCATATGGTAAATTCTTATCAAGTAATGTTAGAACTAGTGTAATAGTTAATCTTTGTTTTAGCTCCTCAAAAGTTGTCTGAAACTTGCCATTCCAGATAAACTTAACGTCTTTTCAAGTCAATTGTGTAACATCCCATTTCTATTTGAGTTTCCAATAAAAATTTTTCTTTTTAAAACTTTATTTAAAAACGCTTGAAGGAAAATATAAGAGTACATAAGTGCGAAAAACATGAAATCGTTATTCCAAAATAAAAATAACATATCTTAAAACCAAATTATCTTAAAACCTTAAACATAAATTAATCTCTTTTATTCCATCTGTGAGCCATAACCCCCAGGTCATCGCGTGCAGGGTAACAGAAGTCCTCGTCACATCATACTTCCTCCATGTACACATCATTTGGATCATTCTTGTTACCTACATCACATGAGAGATAATGAGTTTAATGCTCAGTAAGAGATATAAATGAAATGCAGAATGTTTATGCTAACTCTAGTATGCACATGTCTATCATGTCAGAAGAGAACATATCCTTTCTATTTTTCTTAACATTTCACTTTCAGTCCGAACATTGAGATATTTCGCACAGAGAGATAGATACATCCTCGGGATCTAGCTTGGGCAGAACATGTCACTTAATCCCTACGTGGGAAGAGATACATTATCTCGCAGTTCTCCCAAACATCACTGTCACTATACTCCCTAACCTCCAACGTCTATTTACATACATTATATTCATTATTATCCTGTGTAATGCATGATGTGTAACCCTAACTGACATGTCTATATGATATCACGCAACAATTATATAAAACTAAGAACAATACTTTTCAACAACCATTGAAACATGAATCATAAAGCAAGCCACTGTAATTAATCTTATATATGTTGTCATTAACATATCATGCTATCATCAACATAACACGTAGGCAATAAATCTACATGTTATGAATCATAAAACAACAGTAAACAAATTCTATACATGCTGGCACTATTAAGATTAATAAAGCAGAACCAACATGATCAACTTTATTCCTCACAATTTCTATCGTGCATTAGACAAAGATCAATTCTAACCATTAAACTAAGGGTTTCTATCATGCACCCTAATCATCGAAACAAAACAGAAAATCATGTTAACTTACTTCAACGTATCAACAGTTCTCAAACCCTAGCTAACATATGAGATAAACAGAGAAACAACCATGAGATGAACAAGTAATAAACCAACAACATTTATTGTGCAGAATATAGTTCATTCTAACCACACCCCCTCATTAGTGAACTTTCATCAATGATGCGGGCACGGAATACTGACGCACGTGATGGATGAACGCAACACTTCTCGCCTCCTTGGATAAGGACGCGGCTGCAAATTTCTTTCGTGATATAACTTACACGAAAAAGGGACTTTGGATATAACTCACCAAAGGGTTATTTGGATATCACTCACTAAAGAAAGAAAAGGATCTCTCCGATTCCCGAAAAGCAAAAGCTTTCTTTTTTATTAATCTCCAACTGTCTAAAACATAAAATTTTATGGCTTTATATAGCCTTTTTGTAAATATAAATTAGGAAACTAAAAGAAAATAAGAAACCTAAAAAAATAGGAAACAAAAAAAAGATAAGAAATCTCCTAAAAATCTTCTAAGAAATATGTTCAAATATTTAATTTGTTTTATCGTCTAAGATCTTCTCTTTTTTCAAGATCTTCTCGTTGTGATTCTCTCCCAATTTGAAAACTTTCTTTGATCTTTGATTTGATATCTTTTGATGGATTCAAATTGGCATCATCAATTATTCTCTTGATCTTCCACTTATGTTTGATCTTCATAATATTCTTTGAGCCTTGATAAATAATTGAATAGTCTCATTTCACATCAATCAAGTAGTGATAATTTCATCATCAACAGCAAAGAACAAGCATACCTCTCTTCATCGAACAAAAGCAGTAGTGATTCTATTCACAACTACTAACAACAGACAATAAAATTCTCTTTATTTCATTATCAAAAATAGAATACGAATATATTCTATGATTCATTAACAGAAAGTGTGCACTTTAATCAGGGAAGTAGAAGAACATTTTTATCACCAAAGCGGAGAACACCAATAACAAGCAACACCAAAACCCTAATACTGTGATAAGTCCTCCCTCGTTGAAACCCTTCACCAACTACACACTGCAGCCCATAATTCGCTAGAACAACAGCCGAGGGAAGTTCAAGAGAAGCACCAAAAAGGACCTCCCTTCATCAGCCAAACCTTCACATATTTATATACTTAAAACACTATAGGGCTACGAGGAGGCGTGATTTGATTTCCACGTGATTCAGAATCCTCCGAATATTAGTTACCATATTTTTTGTAACTAAAAGATTGAGCACCGGTCGATCAAGCAGTTGACCACATTGTCGACCATTTCCTCATTAAACACCACTGTAATATATAGTGGTCAATGAGGTAGTCGAATATGCGAACGAATAGATCCACCAAAATATATTACAGATTACATCTTAGTTCTGCGGTCTACGAATCAGTCGAGCAGTGAGGATTTGGTCCACCAAAATATATTACAGATTTCACCCCCAGTTCTGCTGTCGATAAAGCAGACGAGCAATGAGGATTTGGTTGACCAAAATATATTACAGATGTTCTATGGTCGATCAACGAGGATTTGGTCTATCGAAAATGCCACTTTAATTAAAATTACAATATAATTCCCCAATTCTTCTACTTATTAGCAACTTCATAATCCTAATAATAATTAAGATTCGAAATTTTTACATGAAGGTACATTTCCCGGATATTACAAATTGAGTCAATGGTAAGGCAATGGAAGAAAAGTTCTCAACAAATCGACAATAATATTCAGCCAAGCCCAAGAAACTGTGCATATCAGTAACATTATTGGGTGTCTTCCAATCCAATACTACCTCAATTTTAGCAAGATCAATAGATACACCATCTCGTGAAACAACATGACCAAGAAACTTCACTTCAATCATCCAGAAGCTACATTTTTCTCTCTTAGCACACAATTGGAATTCACACAACGTCTGTAAAAAAATTCGCAAATGCTCAATATGCTCTTCATGAGACTTTGAATATATAAGAGTATCATCAATGAATATCACAACAAACTAATCAAGATAAGGCCAAAAAACTCTATTCATTAGATCCATAGAAGGTAGCTGGTGCATTAGTTAATCCGAACAGAAGCACCAAAACTTTTATGTCCGAAAAGCTGTTTTAGAGATATCATTCTCACAAATTTTTAACTGGTAGTAGCTAAACCTCAAATCAATCTTTTAGAAAAACATAGACCTATCAAGTTGATCAAACAAATCATCGATTTTTGGTATTGGGGCCTTGTTCTTTGTCGTCATATGATTTAATTTTCGGTAGTCAATACATAAGCGAAGGGAGTCATCCTGCTTCTTTACAAATAAAACAGGCGCACCCCATGGTGAAGTACTATTCGGAATGAATCTCTTTAGTAATAAATCATTTTGCTAAGTTCTCAACTCATCCAACTCAGCAAGAGCCATACGGTACGGAGCCATACGGTATGGAGCCATAGAAATTGGAGCAGTGCCGGACACTAAATCAATGTAAAAATCAATCTCGCGATCGGGTGACAACCCAAGTAGATCCTCAGGAAAAACATCTGCAAAATTAGAGACCATCAATAGCTTCGGATCCTACCTAACTGAAACGCGGTCACCGCTAATAGAAAAAATACTCTCATAGTGCTCCAATTTAATCCCACCACCCAAACTGGCTCGTAAAGTAGAATCGATGGGGAATATAGGAATACCACATGAATATACTAGAATTCAACCATCCATTAATGTCAGAGTTACCGTTTTCATATGACAATTAATTCTTGCTTTATAATTGTTCAACCAGTCCATATCTAAGATCACATCAAATTGATCCATGGTTATTATAATCAAGTCAGCGGATAATTCATGCCCACAAATGACAAGGGGGACAGATTCCACGAAAAATTTTATCTCGTGGCTTTTATCAATAGGGGTACTCAACACAAGGGAGTTTTCAAGCATCTTTATAGTCAAATTCAAAATATGTACGAATAATGCAGAAATGAAAAAATGAGTTGCACTAGCGTCAAATAATATATATATAGTAGTAGAGAAAATAGAGATCATACCATCAATGTCACCCTAGCTAGGCAGATCAAATGCCTCAGATCCTGCAACTGCATATGTTTGTCTCGTCACTTTCTCATTTCCCTTTCTGCCTCCTCCGCGACCACCTCTAGATTGGCTAGGAATAGGTCCCGTAAACAGGCAAGAGGACCCTAAGAAGCAAAACTTTGTTAGTACCCAATAGGTCTTTGAAAGTTAGCACCAGATGGTTGGTACTGATGTTGATATGGCGGCCTAAAATTGGAAGACTGCTGAGGAATAAATGGCCGGGGTACATAATATGTATGTTGACTCTGTCCAGAAAATCCTTGACCAATTTCAAAATGAGATCTAGGTGGAGCTGACTGAGTAATTGCAGAACTAGTCTGAGAAGACCTCTTATTTTCGGGGCGGTTCCTCCTCAAATACCCAAGCTACCCACAAGTATGATAAATATAAAGGTCCAATTGCCCTCCAACATAAGGGGTCCCACCAAAATGCCCACCAGAGCTACCCTAAGAATGACTCCCACGGTTCGGACCCTTCATATGGTCTTTCCTGGTTATTTTACCACCAATTTGTTGTTCTTTCTTCGCCTTACCTTTGTATTTGGTGAAGAATTCGTCAAGATCAGCTTCAACTCACTGAGTCACAACCACCACTTCAGAAATATCACTAAATTTAACAACAGAAAGTCAAGATCAAATTTTGGGCATCAAGTTCATTCGGATTTTCACCATCCTCTCCACTGGGCCCACATCCTTGATATACTAGGAGAGTTTTACAAATTTTGCATGATACTCCAGGACAATAAATTTGCCCTAAGATAGTTTATGGTATGCATAAATCATTTTTTGTCTATGGCCAACATTGTAGTAGTTGCCCCAAAAGATAGCTTCAAATCGTTCCCATTCCACTTCATTGACAGAAAAATCATTCTGCAAAGATTTCCACCAAGCTGTAGTCATTTTTTCAAAATAAAATATCGCAAGGCCTCCACGGAATTTAGCTGGGACCTCAAGAGCATCTATATTCTTTAACATGACATTCAACCAATTTTCAGCAACAAGAGGTTATGATCTTCCTTTGAATACTGGGGGATTTAAGCACCCCAATTCCCTGAAAAAGTCCATTCGGCAAAGCATAGGGTTCTAAACTCTGCCATCTCTAGGAAAATTTTGTAATGCTTCCCTAAAAGAAATAAGGGGATCTATTGGCTGAGAATCAGTAGTTTGTGCAGCCGGTGCTGCAAGTACATGATCTCTAGAAGCTTTTCTTTGGAGGCATTTTTACAAAAGTTTGAAAAATTTTCAGTAAAAGTCAGATTTTGTCCTTAGGCACAATAAAGGAAAACACTTTTATATCATAACTCTATCTATCTTATTGATGTCACATTTCGAAATGGTAATCTGACTTTGATACCAAAAATTATTTCACATCCTAGAGGGGACCCAAGACAGAATGGGGAGTGACCTGGGCCAAAACCGAACCGAACTAAACCGAACGGCCTGACCATTTAAATTTTATTTATTTACTTATTTATTTATGCAGAGGAAGACTTTTGTGAATAATAATAATTCACAGGACCAGACCATATGGGCTATACCGACATCCAATGGTAACATCGAGATAAAGTGATAATATATGTCCAAAATAAAATTTCCAATAATTTCTAAAATTAGTATAACTCTTATTACAAATTTTAAATGTAAGAATTTATTCTCACAAAGACTCTCGAAATAAAATACTAAAATATTAAGATGAATGTCGGCTCAATCCTGCGACGGCAATCGGTTATCATCCAAATTAATATTTGAATATATGTCATTTGGGGTGAGTCGACTAAACTCAATAGGGAAAATATTTTATATCCAACAATTAGAATTTTATAAATTAAATGAGGGAGCATGCCATGATTAAAATATTTCATTAAAATTGAGTAATATCAACTAGTGAGACAAAATGTGAAAAATGTCTACTATAGAGGAGCCAATATCAATAGTCTTGGCACATGAGCTTTGTGCATTCAGACACAAAACTACTATAGAGGTGCATTCCATCTCGATAACTCTATATGAGGAGAATCTCTGTTCATTGTGCGAATCCGAAGACAAAGACGAAGACGAAGACTTGGGGGAGAGTAAGCCTCAACCATGACCATAATTTTCTTTCGTTGGTATGTGTTTGAAAAAAAAATATAGTTATTTGAACAAAATTAGAGAAGAAATCAGAGATTATGCGCTGAAGAATGGGTACGGGATAAAATTCATGTATAGTGACTCTCATCGGTTGAGGGTCGCGTGCCAAGAAGGATGCACTTGGTGGATACACGCCAAAAAAATGCAAGGTGATCTTATATTTAAAATAAAGAGCTATAACGACGTTCATGCTTACTCAAGAAACATGAAAAATCATCATACCTCTGTCAAATGGGTGGCAACTCATTACCTAGACATATTCAAAAGTGAGGTCGACTAGGACGCTCCTTCCATAATTGAAACAGTCTGGAAGAATTTTAATGAGAACATTACTCTCAGCATTGCTAGAATGGCAAGAAATGAAACCCAAAAATTGAATAAAGAGAATGAAAATGAACAATACAAGCTTATATGATCATATGTGGAAGAGATTCGGAAATCTAATCCTAGCAGTTCATTGTTTGTTCATTTAGATAGTATTAATCTTTCACATAATCCAACATTTAAGAGGATGTACATGGGTTTAGCTGCATGGAAGATGAGGCTGTTGAATTGTGGTAGACCTATTATTTGCTTGGATGATTGTCAATTGAAGGGATCATGTCCAAACCAGTTGCTCACAGCTGCCAGTATTGACAGAAACGAAGAAATTTATCTGATTGCTATAGTAGTGGTGTAATACCCCGACTTTTTAAGTCAGATAATTATTTTTATCGGGGTATTACGAAGAACATATTCGTAAAAATTTCATTTATTAAGATAAAATAGAATTTACTGTAACTAAAATAAATATTAATTTAATGAATTTCAATTATAATGTTTTGGATTAATTTAATTGTTTTACATTAATGATTAATTAAAAAAGAAATTTTAAGAGAGTTGGATCAGTTCACGCAGTGAACCGGTTGTGGTGAAAAAATGGCCTTCGGCCATTCCCGAAAATAGAGCATACAGATGAGAGAAAGAGAGAAGAGACAAGGGAGAGAGATCATGACCGAGGGGGGAGAGCGAGCGAGCGAGAGAGGTGACGGCGATGACGGGTCCAGCGAGTGGAAGACGAAGGCTTGTGGGTCGTTGTTCGACGTCCAGGCGTGCGGTTGCGGGCAAAGTGGAGTGCGGGTCGCAGCTAGGGCTTGCAAATCAGGGCTTCCGTGGGTGGTCTTTTCCGGCGATGATTGGAGGTGTGCTTGGCCGAGTCTTCCTCCTCCTTTGCATTCGATTGATGGTTGGCGATGGCAGGGGATCAGTAGTGCATTTTGGCGGGGGGTGATTCTCGCGATGGCAAGGGAATGGGTTGGCGGTTCAGGCTGGACCGATCAAAGGCCTTGGTCCAGCTTTGGAACATCCCGTGTTTTTCCTTTTCTTTTAAAATGCGTAAAATTGAAAACTTTCTTTTCGTAAAAACATCATAGTCTTTTTCTTTTATCAACCCGATCTTTAGACCTCTTTTTCTTTCACTTTTATCAATTTACTTTCAAAAGCCATAACATTCTTTGAATAAAATGCAGTGAAATAAAAACAAAACATTAAATAACAATAAATAAGTTACAAAACTCTTTTTCAAATATTTTTCCTTTAACTCTTTAGCCCAGCCAGCCACAAGATCCACCCGTGCAAATCCTTCATCAACTGTCTTTAACATGTTCATCTGTTGCTCGTTCATACCTATATCACAAGACCTAAACTAATGAGCCTAACTCTCAGTAAGTGATAAAATGAAATGCAATGCAAGGCATGACCATACAATGCAATTTAAGCCAAGAGTGCATACATGACAAACACCATGGGACCATGAGTAACCCGGTCAATCCACAAAGGAGCAATATATATATCAAGGGAGATTACTCAGGCCGTATACACTCCTTTGTTACGAGAACGGTTGGGATTTCAGAACATGAGGCAATGAACCCTGGTATCCCACGTCGCTAACCTAGGGTCTCTATAGTCCATCCAGCGGATCTAATGACAATGGGACGTCATTACTTTCCCGAACCCCCACACGCCTATTTACATAGATTATTATGTCATATAATATACACGTGGATTCATACAATCCTATATGCAATAAATGTCTAATAAACACATCATTAAAAGAACCTAAATCTAGTAAGCACACAACATACAATCCTAATTCTTGCGATGTAGGGTCCGAAGACCAAAACACAATCAATATCAACTTACCTGGCATCCATATCGCATTTTTATTTCCTTTCTCTTCTTCGTACCTTTAAAACCATAACGACTATGCATTAATAACAATCCTCTAAACCTTAACAAATATAACGGAATAGCAATAACCCACAACGTTGCTCATTCCATCAATGTGACTTTACTTTACAAAACTGAATAGTAGTTTATCATAAAACCATATTTCTCACAACAGAGTAGAGAACCAGTTAAGTCCTAATTTAACCTGAAATTACTGAGTGAATACTTTCTATATCCTTAATCATTCAAAACTCATAACCAACAATGTCGTACAATACAGTACTCACTTTTCAATATCCATGAATCCTTTATCTTTGTACAAACAGTTAACCTTTCACAACCATATATAGTAACAACCAACGTTACCCAACCTAACAACAATTAATAAGTCATCCCATAAATAGTCTCAACAGGCTAAACCTCAAACGTCGTAGCCAATTTCCCAATTCAATACTCATATTCCAGCGGTAGCTGAACAACATAATACAGATTCAATAATCAAACTAAAGAGCAGATCATAACCACAATCGACAGAGCAAACACCTTTATATGAACCGTCACTAGAAACTAACAAAGTCACACAAACCCTCATAGCAAGTTAGCAATAAGCAGAACAATTTATCAACTATTAATCCAATAAAAACAAAACTTCTAATCCAAAAACCAGACCCTCAACACAGCAGAACTTCCAATAACTATAGCTTCAGCCATAGACTACTAATATCCACAAATAGCAAAGGAATAATTTTAACTTACCTAAAAGCAACAAAGGAAACCAACACCCAGGAGCTCCTTTTTCCCTCTTTCTTCTTTTATGTTCTTTCTCTAGAGCATTCAACATCCAACATTCACAAGAGCTATCTTTATTCTCCACTACCAAGCCTCTCTACTCTGCCAACACCCAGAAGAACAAAATACATCTCTGCTCTACTTCCTTACGGTCATTTATAGCTAAGAAAGATACACCGCTGAAGACTTACACCATAACAGAGGAGTGATGCGTGGAAGACTTGTGTCCCTGGAAAAATCGGAGAGAAATCATTGAAACAAAGAGAGAAATACACACATTTAAATGGGTTTCTCGGACAATTTTGACCTTCCAGACGCGGTGTGTCGTCAGCAGTATCGTCTGCATCGTCTGAAACTAGTTTTCTAACGAGAAAATGCATCCCCAGTATTTTGTCTGTGCCGTCCACAAGGCATATTCGGACGCCAGGAGGCGTTCGCATGACACGTTCGCCATCGTCCGAATGTGTCCAGTTTTAAGACAGATTCATTCGGATGTCATCTTCTCTCGTCCGCAACTGTCTGAATTATCCTAGAAATGGACAGATTCAAAACGGAAGACCCTGCGACCGTCCGCAGCGTCCTTCAGCGTCTAAACTTTGATAGCTTAGTGTTTAGGATGCCAATTTCCATCCCAAGTCGTCCTAAACTCCCGATTTTACATTTTCTTTAACTTTTTACATTACATTTCATATGCCACATAACATAAATCATATCCTTACATAACCACATCTTATTTACAACGTCATATATGGATTGATACAGTATTTTCACATTTTTGGGACATTACAAGCTTGCTGTTGGGTTCCAACCATCTCATTAGCGGCTGGTCCTTGCGCTGGAATCCGACAGTAGGGAGTGCCTAGAAGAATGGCCATGGATGGTTAGGGCAGGGCTTGTGCAGGTGATGACTCTGGTGTCTTGGAGATGTTTGCTGCTGTGTTAAAGAGAGAAGGAATTGGCAGATGAAAGGAGAAGAAAAGAGCAGAGCTCTCTGGAGGTGAGCTCTCGAGTAGATTCTCCTGGAGGCCGAGGGTGTACTGGAGTTGGGAGCCAAGGAGTTGTTATCCTTGTTTTGTGCCTTCAGTGATGGTAAGACTTGGGTGTGTCTTGGCCATGTGGAGGCCCTACACCGCAAGTGTGTGCGTGAGTGGTAGAGTTTGTATGTTTTCTATGCTCGTTGATGTATGTTTTGGATGCTTGTGCTATAGTTCTATGTGATATTCCTATGTTTGTGTTGATGTAGTTGTTGTAGTGTGATTTCTTAGCTTGTATAATTCCTCTGTTGATAGTTCGTTGGATGCTACTGTGAATAAATCCCTTGAGCATGCTATTGAAATTAAAGTGGTCACAACTAGCGCATATTAACTTATTGAGAATGTTAATCAAATTGTTAATCTGTTAAGTATGTTAACATAATTGATTTAGTTAACCTAAACAAGTTAATTTAACGTAAGCATGTTAATAAATTAGGTTATAAACTTCTCAAGCATGTTATAGTTCTTTAATGTATTGTTTGATTAATTTATTTCTTTAAATTGTATGTCATAACCTTATTGTCGTGCATATTTATGTTCGTTTTGGTTGTCATATGAACTCCCTTGTATGTTGTATGTGCTTTTAGGATAGTCTCATGCTTCATAACGATAGAAACAATTAGGAACACCACCATGGGGTGGCCATACGCGTTGGGTGAGAAAAGAACTTACATTTCCCTTATCGGGATCACAAGACCATTAACATACTTAATTAGAAACTGATAGACTATCCCCAGCTCTATGTATGAGTTATATCTAAAATACGTAATTAAAAGATTGGCATGGGGCGGACTCATTCCAAAGAATTAAATAGAGGCATATCATCTCGCATAAACTCATTTTCTTATTGGGCCCCTAGGCTCACGTCTTACTTGTGGTGTAGGTACACGTGCGCGCGGAGTCCTTGAGCAATGAAGAAGTACTTGATGAGGGATTTGCACGAGCGAACTTATGGTTGGCCAGACTATCAAAGTAAGAGATAATTGGGTTGTAAATTAATTAAACTGAGTTTTCTAGATTGTAATTCATGTGTATTTCAATTGTTTAGAATTTCTCTCTCAAACAAATTTATTTACGCTTCTGCAACGTTTTTAGATAAATGATTTTTATAATGCTATTTTTACGCTTCCGCATTTTATTGAATTTTTATAACGAGTTTAACGAACAGTTAGTAGCGGTCTGATTTAGCTTTGCACTTTGATTTGTTTTAAAAGCAATTTAAAGGATGTTTTTTTCACAAAAGGTTTGAATTTCTCGCATTTTAAAGGATTTACAAAAAATTGGGTCGTTACAAGTGGTTGAAGCAGAATGCAGGGACTCTTGGGGATGGTTTTTGCATAGTATATGAATTTAGTATATAAACACTTGGCTCAATTTGAAATATAATGTACGTTTATATTATGAGTAGTATAATATGAATGTAGTACAACTATTAATACATGAATATATGTCATTTAAGGTGAGTTGACTAAACTCAATAGGGGAAGTATTTTACATTCAACAATCAGAATTTTATAAATGAAATGAGGTAGCATGTCATGATTAAAACATGTAATTAAAACTAAGTGATATTGACTAGTGATGCAAAATGTGGAAAACGTCTACTATAGTGCGATAAGTATGTAAAATAGACCCCAAATAAATCTCAGTGAAAATGGAGTTACTCACGGCTCCGGGCACACAATGTCATAGGCACATAGAACAAGGCGATACTTGGTGATCACTAAAGCCACAATAATAATGTCCTGATCAGGTTTAGGGTTTTGCACCAAAGAACACGACACAGTCAGCTGTCTCATTACTCTAGTTAACACAACAAACACATTCTCCAACGGTCGAATGTGCATATATAAAATAGGATCCCATCATGGGTCAATCAAATGATGTGCATGCTAGAAATAAAATGTTGAAGAATCGACATGCCCCTATAGAAGAGGGGGTGAATTAGGTGCTCTAAGCTTTTTCGTGCGATATTCGATTTTCTAAACCCTAAGTGATTTATCAATAATAAATATACAATTAATCACAATATAAGAGAGTAAAAGTTAGAGAGTGCAAACAATGTTGTTCACGCGGTTCGATAAATTTTGCCTACGTTCGTGCTTCAAGTTTCTGACTTGGAGATCCTTAAAAATCCAACCGTGTCGATTGATGATGTTTAACTTCTGGGTGTCAAACAAACATTTTACAATTACTATTATGGAGTGTCACTCTTTTCTCTTTTGACTATTGCAAGGTGTCACTCTTTGCTTGACGTTGAGTACAAATGTGGAATTGGAAAATATAAATTATTCCAAACTCTCCCAAATAGAAATTTCAAGTTTGGGGATGAGGAGAGTTGGATTACACACTCACTATATGATTCAGAATTGAATATTAATTTTGGCAAAGCTTTGCTTCAATTCTGGGATTGTTAAAGTAAGTCTCGGAGTGTCTTATATTTATAGACAACTCTTTTTCGGTCGACCAATTCCTTTTTGGTTGTCCGCTTCTAGCCGTTGGAAATATAGCAATTAAAATTCGACCATTGAAAACTTGTTCTGCGCTTTTTTGGTCGCACTCTTCGTCTAGTATTTCGACCGCTACTTCATCCAAAATCTTCGTTAGCTGAATATGTTGGACATCCGTTTCTCATTGATGGACGTCTATTTCTCATTGATGGACTATTTCTCATTGATGGACGTCTGTTACTCAAATTTTTCGGAAGCCAGGCATCCGTTTCCTCAACCCTTAAGCCACGAGACATCTGTTCCTTCACTCCTTTGTCTATTTCTTGAATTTTCCACCCCAGCTTTAAAACAGACGTCCTTTCCTTCATGAGGGATGTCCGTTCCTTATTATTTTTTTCCTGTTTTTATTCTTCACCACGGCTTCAAGACGTCCTTCATGAGGGAAGTCCGGAATCTTCATTTCTTCTTCGAGGGACGTTCGCCGCATCACTCCTTTGCCTACTTTATAATTTTTTGATTTCTCTAAGTCCCAATATGATATTTATTCACTAATTGGACTGAGATAAACTTGTTAGCACAATTTAATACTCGTTTTGAGGGTATTTCCAATTAATATAAATATAAATATAATATTTAAACAATTAAGAACAAATACAATAAACAACTTATAATTGTAATCAAAATATTCATTATCAAAATAATTAAGACTAACACAATTTAGACAAACAAAAATGTCCAGCGAAAATCGTACATATAATACTGTAAAAATGGATGGTCATAACGGACTTGTCATTTTATGTGAGATCACTCTCAAAATAATCGTTTGAAAAACGATGCAATGCTGAACATAAAATAAAACTCCTACCTCACAATGGCTAACCAGAAGTCAAAGCTCAATCCAACTACGGGAACGTCAAATAATTAGCCGAGTGCAAATTTCAAACCCTGGAATCTAGAAATAATCATTTCACAAAATTAGATCGAATTATCCCATTAAATTTCTGAACTTTAGGCTTAAGAAAATGCTTTGAGAACAATCAAGTTGGAGGCCTAAACTGGTTCCAAAACTGGCCTCGAATCAACAATTCCTGCCTTTTTGAGTTCTCATATTTTATCATGTCTATTCCATGTATAATATTCTGAAAATTGTTTGTATAATATATTTCTTGCAAATGGATCTATATGATTGATGTTAAAATACTCTGTAAGCATACTTTTTTAGAAAAAATCATATGCGACTATATTTTGAAGAGAAGAAGACTCTCTAAAAGTAATAGGTTGCTGATGCTCAAGGTGTAGTTGGAGAGTACAGACAGGAGGAGATATTTCATTTAAAGAAAATCCGTAAATACGCTACATTTCTTCAGGCGGGGAAATCCAACGAGCTGTTTGATAATCTTGAATTTCATTATTTGAGGGGCCTGATTGACCATCGTCGATCTGAAATGTTATGCCATCATGTCCTATATATATGTGTGTGTGTGTGTGTGTGTGAATATTTGACTGCTTTGATAGTTGAGCAAATTTCAACATTTAAATGACAATCAAACACTACAAGGAGATAATTATTGTAAGGAATGACCCAACAATTGTCAAGAACTACACCTCTGACTGTTGCAAACTAGTTGTCTGCTCAATGACGATAAGAAGGGTAAGAATTCTTTCCATGATAAGTAATAGGGCAAAAGGATTTTAGATAAATATTTTTATATTTGCCTTCTTTATTCATACAAACATTTGAAGGATTTACTGTACCACAAGAAACATGCATCATATGTTTAATAATCATAGCATACAAATGAGGATTCTTTGATTGTTCAGGTAATTCAGCACAAACATAATCATCGAATGAGTCTAGAGAGAGAATTTTTGAATTGGGTTCTAAAATCAACAAAACGTGTACATGAGGAAGCCATGTTTTTGGAATTCAACGACATATACATACGCAGCTACATGGCCAAATATTTGATCTTTAATTCTTCTAACTTTGATATGAAGACGTGCACAATTAAATTGGGTCTATTGTGGCTCTTCAAAAGAAAGTAACTCAGATTTGATTTCTGGCAAATTTGGATTGCAAGTTATTGTTAGAAAGATATATGGTTTTCCAAATCTTTGCACCAGCGGCATTGCATCCATGTAACATTTCCACATATCTCTTGGGCCTCTTATAAACGTAGCTGGTAAGATGATTTTGCATCCAATATTTGTCGCTACTGTTTCACCAGAATTAATACTATCAACTAAACCTTGATAAAGCTCTGAGCGTATATTAGCCTGATTTGTACAAAAGAAATTCAAATGAGTTGTTTCAATTTTTACATACATGTCCACGACATATTGCTATAGCAACCGCCCTGATTGCAACAAACATGAAAAATCTCCATATCTACTTTGCAATTTGTATGAATAATATTATTAACAAGAAATCATTTTTTGTTTTTTTCCACGTTTGATAATTGAAAAGAATGAAGCTTATTACACAAAAAAGAAAATCATGTAACTTTAACAATTAAGTAATGTACAAAGAAGAGAAACATACCATTATTTTCGTCACATAAAAACTCCTCTGGTGAGGTGAAATGCCAAACATTGGCAGGAAGTTGAGTATTTTCACTTGAACAAAAGCGATTATGTGTTCGAGGAATTCCTTGATGCCATCCAGTTTCACCATGAGGAAATAATAAAGGATATTGTAAAGGGTCGTAACAACCATAATAATAGTGAACTTTGTATAATGAATTTGAGTGTGCATATATAAGAATTTCTCTGTTGAATGTACCAAGTGTTGAACCATCACCAAGCCATACTGTAGCAACTTGAGTAGCGTCAGGGGCATTATAAGTTCATTGAATAAGATTTGCATGTGATTTTATCAAAATAACACAGTCTGACAAATCGGATCTATTACCCAAGCTTCAAAAAAAGACAGCATATGAATTTTGTTGAAGAATATGCACTAACTTTGACACAACAAATGGAGAAAGTCTTTCTGTTAAATACATTTGATGCTGCAATTGTATGTTTATATCATAAAAATATAGTTGCAAATGAGGACTTTCATTTTCTAGAATAATTGGATTAATAAAATGATAGATTTGTCCTTGAACATGGAATTTATATATGCCTTTGTTGCAGTGAGAAAAGTTTTTGTTTTCTTTCACACCAAAAGATATGAATGAAAAAGTATTGTTATAAGTTCGAACAAGAGTATGAAATTGCACAGATTCATCGTTATTTCCCGTGAACAAATGATAGACCTTTAGGTGCAAGGTTTGAAGTTAACAAAACTTCTCCTAATGAACAACAAAACGAGGGGGGTTTCATGTTGGAATATTTTTGCTCCACAAAAAGAACATGGCGTAATAATTCAAATATGGTTTGGTGCAACAGGAATGTTAAATAGATCAAAGGTAGACGGAAGATAATTTTTTTCCATTGGGCGAGATGCATTAGATGTAAAGCCTGAAAAATTTATGATTTGCTTATAATATTAAAGAATTTGAAAAGACACATAATGAAATTATATGGAAAGTAACATAACAGAAAAAGAAATAAAAACAAATCATTATCAATGGATTGAGCAGCTAATTTTCTTTTTGCATAGAGGGCGTGATTTTTTTGGCAAATTAACATTTTTTTTTCATCACTTTGAGATTGATACCAAGAAATAAGACGGGACATGACTTCAATTGAACCTACAATCACGTAAATAAATTGTAATTGTTAATTGAATTTTGAAAAACTATTCTATGTTGTTCAATTATACAAATTGCACTAAAAATAATCTAACAATATAATAGCAAAATAATACTTAGGAAAACAAATTTACAAACATCTAGTTAGACTACAAAAAATATATACCAAAAAACAACGAAGCAATGACAAGGGAAAAAAAAAGATCATATGAGTTATTCAAGAGATAGACAGAATATGTATATTTATATTGGAAATACACCACCAAAATAATATCGTAGATGACACTGGAAAAGGAGTCACTCTGTAGAGTCGCGAGGTCTTTTTTCAAGTAGCATAAGATGAGTTGAAGTTGAACTTTCAACTTTGATTGTTTGTAAAGAAGAGGATGGGGTAGGAACAAGCGAAACCGAAGATAGTGAAGGAAGAAGAACATCAACTTCTTTAGCAATATTCAGTATCATGAACCTTGAGTTTTTATGGTCTAGAAAGCATTGTTTGTCAACTTTCAGTTGGAAGTAGTGAACTTTAGCCTTGTGTGCATAAAAGAATTCCATTATGCTTCCGAGTATTTCCTAAATTTTATTTTTCAAAAAAAAAAAAACAAAAAGGAAAAAATTCACTAAAAAGACATCTGAATTTAATGTTGGAAAGCAGAACAAGTAGAATAAGAAAACATAGAAACTCTAACCTCTGGAGTCATGAAAGCCAAAGTTTCAATGTCAATGGACAATATCTTTTCGGCATGGATACTGAATAACATTCCTTTTACGACATCAGTGTTATCAGTCAAATTGATCTCAAGAGAACATATAGTAAAAAATAATGAATTTTTAACAAATAATAAAGAAAAGTAAATTAAAGAGAAAAATATGATGACATGGTAAAACAATGACCGTTTAACTATTTATGTGTCAGCGGCATGACAACTATCACAAAAAAAAAATCAGTTGCGCGACAACAAGTTGATTTGAGGCATTTGTCACATGCGAAATAGAAAAATTGTTGTTTGATATTCTGAAGGGATACAACAGCACAAATCCATATACGACCTACATGTTTAGGAAAATAAATAAGTCTATAACAATAGTGTAGAGATAAAAAGAAAAAAGAAAATATGACGAAAGAAAAATAAAGAGGAAGAAAAGACATTTTATAACTTACTATATATGCATTATTTGGAATATTAACAATACTGATTATTTCTTCTTTTAATGGAAAGGTTGAGAAAGATGAGGAACTCGACACAGAAGCAGTGGAAATGAGCAAGAATTCATCAATATGTTTTGAGTTCTCAATAGACATGTATAAAAAGACAGAATAAGAGAGCGAATATAAAAAAAAAAAAAACAAGTTCTAAAAAAATGTAGAAGATGAAACCATTTTTGAAGAGCGTCAAAAGCAAGAAGAGTAGATTCCATAATGATGGAGGTATTTGTTGTAGTAGAAAGAGACAGTCCTATAAAAACCATATATCATATGTTGGAAAAGATTGTGAAAATGCAAGACTTAAAAATAAAATATCATAAAATGACGAGACAGACAAATCTGTAGCTATGATGACAGGGCGCTTCTCAATTACTGAAGAAATTGTTTTACACTCATTTAATATAAGCTAACCTCAAATAGAAAATTTGATAGAAGACAAACTACAAGAAAAAACATTTGTGAGAAACAAAGAAATAATGGCGAAAGATTAAAAATAGAGAGATACCATGAATCAACAAGTAAGATTTCTCTAACTTGCAATGTATCGGCCCTTATATTCACATTTTTCACTGGAAAAATTGCAACTGCTACACCAATTATTTCTAATTTATGAACTAAAAGAAAAAAAAACACCACTAAGCAAAAAACAAGGGCGATGAAACAACAGAAGAGACAAATAATATAAAAAATTGTTCTTACCAACTAAACGACATGTTCCAACATGAGATTGCAATTGACGGAAAGAAGTGAAAGTAAATGCTTATGGAGAAAACCCAATCTCTGACATGGGCATATCTTCAAGAACTGTACGGGCATTGATCACCCATTCATAAGGTTGATTTCCAAATCGAAACTATATCTTACTTTCGGTGACCAAAGCATTTGAGATATAATAGTTCTTTCCGAGCTGTAGGGTATTATGGAAAAGGACTATATTGGCAGAGAACAAAGTGGCATAAACTTGTGTTCCCCAAAGTAGAAAAAATTAAGAATGTTTGCGAAAAAATTAGAAACATGAAAAAAAAAAATGAGAAATTACCTCATAATCAATAAGAAGTAGTTTATGATATTTTGTTGGGCTAAGGCGAGCAATTTTTTGTAAAGGTTTGCGCAAGACATGGACTTCAACTGTAAAACCCAGTGTATTAATTTTCCTTTTTGCTATTTAGGAAAATTAAATTTACTTTATTAAAATTTTGTAACCTTCCCCTATTGACATGCCTTTCCTTCCCCGTATTTCTCCTGTTCCAAACACTCCATTTCCAAATCTTTCTTCTTCCCCAAATCTTAAGTACCGAAGCCTTAACCCTAATCCTCTTCAACCTTCTCTCTCTCTCTCTCTCTCTCTCTCTCTCTCTCGTGATAAAACGTATTTCTGTTGAGTGGTGGAAATCTTAGCAATTTTGATTTTGGGATTTGAGACTCATACAGTGTACTGTCCTTGCCATCGGTAGGTTGTTTTCTTCCTTTTCTTGAAATTCCAATTCGTTGGTTCAGACTTTAAGACCTCTGTTTTCAATTTTTGGAAGGATTCGTGAGTTCAGCGAGGGAGTGATGTTGAATTTTTCGCGGTCATATTTTAGAACTCCCGTGGCTGGAAAATTGTGCAGTGTCGAAGGTAACGATTTGATTTTTCCCTTTCAAATATGTCTCTGTTTACTGGCTTTGGTCTAAATTCTGGATGTTAAAGTTGGATTTCAATTTGTTGCTGGCCGAACGTCGAACCAAATCTGATAATTTTGTTGTGCGTTCACTGTCGACGTAGGATCGCCAAGAAAAGGCTCAGTGAATGCCGAGGTGTGGGGTGCAATACAGAACCCTCCAGCTTCGGTCAGTGGACGACTGGCCGAGACAGAGTCAGATCCATCTGTGGTGAGGACGAGTGAAGATGCCTTGCAAATTTTGGCCAGGAATTCGAGCCATGTTCTGGCTCGCTGAACTGCAGGCCAGAGAGGTTTGGGTCACTCTAGGCCTGCCCAGTTTTGGGCTGCGAGCCAGACCCCTTTTGGGCTATTTATAAACTTGTTTTCGGTATATTCTTAGCTTGTTTTTTGGCCAGATTTTTTGGTATTTTTTTTACCCAATTAATTTGGATTAAATTTCATAAAATAAGTAGAAATATTAAGGTATAAAATTTTAACTGAAATTTAATACTTTAAATTTTGGATAGGTACCCCAACTTAATTAAAAATCCATGGACTGTTGGAATTGAATATTTAGGCTTTTGGGATTTAATTGGTGTAAAATCACTTCGAGGTAGGGATTATTTATACACTACATTTACATACTTTTTATAAAATAATTATTTTTAGATGAGTCTCATATTAAAACGACGCGTCCATTTTTATGACTGTCGTATTTTAATATATTTTTTTTATTGTTCACGTTTCATTTAAGCATACCTATAAATATTTGTTGATCAACTTGTCGTGCGAATCAAATTTGATCACTCGATTTGGAGTCTATCTTGTTTTCACACATTCTACTGCGCAGAATGTGTTTGTTTGTTATTGAATTGGGTAATAAGAGATTTTTCAAATATCCTTGGGTTCGAATCCCTAAAGTGCAAATAGGTAATAAGACAGTTGTATGTGTCATGTCCTTGGGTTGCGAATCCCTAAATCTGATCATGGTATTATTTGGCTTTTGCGATTGCCGAACATCGCCTTTGTTCTATTATATGCCTATGGCATGGTGTACCCAAAGTCCATGAGTGGCTCCAATTTCACTGTGATTTTTAATTTGTACAACAATGACTTTATTTTAATTGTGTACCACATATTAGTGGGTGATTTCACACATATGCCCTTTTGTACATCTTTTTCTGAAAAGGAATTTTATAAAACGTGGGTTTCAAATTCTTACATGCTTAAACATCTTTTTAATTTAATTCTTCTCTAAAAATATAATCCCTATTGAGTTTAGTCAACTCACCCCAATGACACTTTTCAGAATTTAATCAACCGAATTCTCGGATATTGAGTCAAGATTTGACCAACCAAGTTTATTTAATTCTCGTAGTTTTAAAAATCCTCTTTGAGAGACATTTTGTGAGGTATTCATTTTATTTGATTACTGTAATCCTATTTTTAGTTTCTGCACAGTTATTTCTTTTTGGATTATATTACTTGTTATTTGATATCACTTATTGGACCTGACATACCCTTATTCGTTGAGCCCTGACTATTAATTAATATTTTAAGTTTTCTACTATTAATTAATAAAATTTAAGAGAAAAAGGGTCGGGCGATTCAGTTTTTCAGCTGGGTCATTCCTCGTTCTTTCTCGGGTCGTTTGCAGGTCGTGACATCAACAGTTTAGTTTTCATTCATTTTAGGAAATATGTCCACAATTTATTTCATCGGTACGATATAGCACGTTTTTCTTCAAAAGACTATTACAGAAGCATAAATTCGAAAACTTTTATCAATAAAAAGATTAAAATAAGTTATATTAAAAGAGAATATAATTGAGATAAAACAAGGATGTGAAGAGAAAAACTTATAGAAATACACTAAGTAACAACATAAGCAAAACATGGGTATCATTTTGAATTATAAGGCAACACATGAAAAAATGTAGGACAAGCTTCATAGGATATCATAGTCAAGAGGATATTTAGCTGTCAATTTTCGTAAATTCATAACAGTAACGGAATGTGTAAAAGTCAAAAATCGAAAAGAATAACTCATAGAATATGGTCATGGATAGAAGGTAATAGACCAAATAAAAAAAAAACAATGGAAATATATCTAAAATATGGTGGGAAGAATTTGAATTTTTAAAAGTAATAAGACTAAATAAAACAATAGGAATAAATAAAATCAAACAGTAGAACCATGAATAAGCGTAAATACAACAAGCGATTGAAAACAAAAAAAATCTATTTAAAAAAACACAATGATTTTTTTTAGCACAAAGTACCTAAAAGCAACAAAAAGAGAGGATGATATAATCTGAAATGGCAAAAGCGAACGCTTAAGGAGAAAACAACACAAAGTACTAAGACAACAGTAAGGACGAAGATGTGAAATGACTCTGCAGAAAATAAAAAATATGAGTCTAGATAAAAGAAAAAAAAAAGAGAATATATAAAGTGAACATATAAAATGTTAAAGAAGGAAATACCAGAAAAAAATGTGCTCCAAGAAGCAAGGCTCCCCTTTACCGCCAACGATAGTAGCTCTAAGAGACTTGGAAGCTTTTAAGGAAGATAAGGAAGATGACGAAGAGATAAAGACAATACTATAAGTCCTAGTTCTTATTGAGATAGTTTGATTTCTAAGTTGAAGGGAAGGAGTAGAAGGAGATAGAAACGCAAAGAAAACAAATGTAATATCCCAAATTTCTATAATATAATAAGTCCACTTAAAAATAATAATAATAATAATGAAGAGTCAAATTAATTGGATTTGTTTTAATAAAAGATGTAATAAAATAAAATAAAAATAAAAATAAAAGAAATGGCCAAAGGCCATTTCTTCGCAGAGACTGAACGAGAGCAAGAGAGGGAGAGAGCTCGCTGGGCGATCGGAGCTCGCAGTAGACGGCAAGCGAATGACGAACGACGACCGAAGGTGGCGACGAGCTGCGACGTCCAGGCAAGGCGGCGGCGACGGCACGGTTCGCGGTTAGGGCTCGCGATTTGGGGCTCGGGATCGGAGCTCCTGCCGTGGCATTTTCCGGCGACGAATTGGAGGTATGTTGGTCGAGTTTTCTTCCCCTTTGTGTTCTGATGGTCGGGCATTGGCTAGGGTGCCCGGAGCTCGGCGTTCGACGGGTGGCATCACGTAGGCAGTGGCCAACTCGCGATGGGCAGGGAGTTCACCGACGGGTTTGAACGGCGAGCCGTGACCCTGAGTTTGACTGGGTCCACCTCTCTAGCTGGTTAGGTCTGCCGACACTGAGAGTAACTTGCTGGGGTTGGGTGACGAATTTATGGGTAGACAGCAGGTGTAAATGCAGAGAACGTGGAGGGGAGCCTCTGAAATGTGGAGAAATCAATAGACGTTGTCGGTGGCTGGAGAATTATGGCATTAAAGAAAGCTGTCAGGTGAAGGAAGGATAAAAAGACAGAAGAGAGAGCTAAAAGCCGGGGGGGAGTATTTTGCGATCTCTGGTGTTGATGGNACAGAAGAGAGAGCTAAAAGCCGGGGGGGAGTATTTTGCGATCTCTGGTGTTGATGGCCGAGAGCAATGAGTGAAAGAGTCATAAAGGGGAAGGTTGGAGGTGAGGGCCAGAATTGGTGGTATTGACCGAAGGGTGATGCTCTGTTTTGGTGCATGGTATTGTGCAATGAGTCTTCAAAGAATTTTGGTAAGGAATTGTGAGTCTTGGCATTCAAAAGCCCTACCCACAAGTATTAGGTTTATGTCTTTTGTTGATTTCCATGATTGACTTCCTTGATTGAATGTGGATGTACCTTTTGATATAATCTTGTTGAATTCTTTTATAGTAGTTCTGTTGATTGTTTTACTGCATGTAACTCCATTTGGAGTTTGGGATTCTGGTTAGGATTTGATAGGAATCTTGTAATATATGCTCATATTGTTATGTAATTCTTTTCTTGTTAAATTAATTGTACCAAATTCATTGTTTAAACTCCCAGCATGTCAATGTCCATCTAGTTATTGATCTTTATTTCGATCGAAGAATGTCATATCTCGCACTTTGTTCGTTCACTCTTTATAGTTTTATTGTTTACATTTCCTTCAAGAATTGAACATATTGCACGTTTTAATTGTTGTTAGATTTCATTATTCTATTGTCGATCCGTAGAGAAATGATGCACGTTTTTATTCACTAATGCTTGCTTAGATTTTCAGCTTTAAATTGAGCATGATAAACTGTTTTAATTGCTTAAATTCGATGTTGTTTCGCTGCTGTTCCGTAGCTATTTTCGTCAATTTCGAAGCATGTTTAGCACGTTTTAATTGCTTGATATTCGCTATAGACTCGTTGCTGTTCTGGTTTTAATCTTCCATCAATTCAGAGTTATAATTGTACGTTTAGCTCGTTCGAAACTCATTGTCAAGTTGCTGCCTATATGCTGTGTTTTCTGTTAGGATTCGTAACATATCGCACGTTTTATGTTGTCAAATGATAAGCATGTATGTACGTTGTTAATTCGTTATTGTATCTTGTGTTCGCCGCCATATTATAGAACATGTATGTAGGTTACTTCCGTTGTAGACTTCGCATTTTACAATTTGTATCAAAGTATTAGTATCAAAGTATTTAGCATGTTTTGTTCATTGTTTCTTGTTATTACTTCTAGTTTTGATTCAAGAGCATGATAAGTAATCTAAGACGTTATGGATTCATGAATATAGATAGGATTTCTATTAACTTGCAAAGTATTTAGCGGATCGATGTGTTAGTAGAATTGCTACTCTTCTATTGTTAGCTTTCGTACGTTTTCAATGTTCGATATCATGGTTGTTGAATGTTTAAATGAAATGAGTATATTTCCGTGATGGTTGTCATAGTTCATTCCTTGATAAATGGGATTGTAGTTCAATGATGGCTTGTAGAGATTGATTCTGTGATTGTCTGTATAGATGAATTTTATGGTATCTTGGATGTTTACTTGTATAGATTGCTTGCTAGATTCACTAGGTTAAGGGTTCATGGTCTTAGAAACCCTTAGGAAATACTACAAATGGGTTGGTATTCATAACGCGAGTCAAAATGACTAATAATGTACGTAAGGGAATTAGCGACTGGGTTAATAGTTCGGATCTAATCGGTAGACTCGGTAAACAGAATGTAAGATCTTCCCGCCCATGGGATTGAAAAGCTTGTCTACTCTAGGGTGTTAGATGCCGAGTTTCCCCTCATTGCCTGCTAGGGTTCTCTAATCTCCCAACTCGATCCACGAGTAAGAAATATGTAACAGTGAGTAAAGAACGGCTTGGGCGGATCCCATTCCGACATAATGAGTTAGAGGCATCTTGTTGTGTTTTCAATTCCTTACTAAGCCTTTTTGGGCTTACAGTGTCTACTTGTGGTGTAGGTGATCGTAATGTTATGAAGTGATCTAAAAGAGGAGCGGTTGATGAAGGATTTACACAAGCGAGCGTTGTGGTTGGCATGACTCAAGATTAATGGGTAAAGACTTAAAGGTTAAAGATTCAAAACATCAAGAGCAAAACTGTTTTGTAAAGATAAATGTAATTAGTTATTTTTATTCCGCAAATAGTTTTATTTAAGCTTCCGCTACGTTTTTAAGAAAAAGAATTTATACTTATCATTTCCATGGTTTAAGTAATGAGTATAAGAGATAATTTAACGGTTCGGTTTTTAGAATAAGAAGACTCTGATTTCAATTAATGACGTTTTAAGTCATTGTTTTTAGAAAGTTTTAAATTTATCGTATTTTTAAAGGAAAAGAAAAACTGGGTCGTTACAACAAACGCAAGAAGATGGATGACAATACAAAGGTACTCTTTTCCTCATGCAGAAGAAATCGTTATAGGGTAGAGGGTAGATCTTCTTTTCTCATAAAAGAAAAAAAAATGTACCACGCGAGAAAATCTATTGGAAAAAAAAGTAATTGTATTTGTCGCAATTACATTTAAAAAAAAACATGAAAACTTAAAAAAAAATGTTAAGAGTACAAAGAGGATGATACGATATGATAAAAAAAATATTAAATAAAGAAATATTAGAAAACAATTAAACTTAACTAAAATAATGAAAAATGAAAAAACAGTAAAAAAATTAAATTTAATAGGAAAATTAATAAAAAATCATCAGAACCGATGCGTATTACACAAATTTCTTTAATCCTCTTTAGAGTATGTAACAAGAAATGACAAAAAATTAGTATGTAAAAAAAAAAAGACTTAAAAACAGGAAAAAAAAATATATGAAAAACAATGAGTATATCAAAATTGAGTACTATCTTTAGAAAGAAAGCTTCCAATTGTTTTTCCCAAGTCTTAATACCCAGCAGTTTGAAATATACCAATTTTACAAAATTATAAACAACTTCCCTATTAAACTCAAAATCTTTTTGTAACTTATAGCTTATCATAAACAGAGTATAAATACAAAAAAATGATGGAGTTCCATAAAGCATAAATTATAAGACTTAGCAGAATACCATTCCTAACAGATAACATATCTAACATACAGAACAAAAATCCAATGATAGTACCTAACTTTATTTCTCATACAACAATATATTCAAATAACAACGCACTACATTTTTCATACAAGGATATATCACCACAGACAATATATTATTACTATTAAAATCTAGAACATAGGATACATCACCACAGATAACATGATTAACAAACATCTTACTTTTATCCTCCATGATTATTCTAATAAAATCCGTAAACAGAATGTAAACACAAAAAACCAATTGATGGAGTTCGAGAAACCTTAAATCATAAGACTTAGGAGAATAACATTTATGACAAATGACACATCCAACATACATAACAAAAATCCAACAATAGTACCTAACTTCATTTTTCATACAAGAGTATATGCAAACAACAACGCACTACATTTCTCATACAAGGATATATCGCCACAGACAATATATTATTAACAAGGACCAGAAAACCCATTATTAAAATCCGTAACATAGGATATATCGCCACAGACAATAAGATAAACATACATCACACTTTTATCCTGCACGATCATTCCAATTAAATCCGTAAACATAAACAACGTAAATCTCCTTACCAGAACAACACCCGACAAAAGACGTTGCTCCTTCCTTCTTGTCCTTCGTCCTCTTCTATCACCCTTCTTTCTTCCTTTCTCGACTTTATTTCTCAGCTTCTCTCTTTCTTTCTCGACTTCTTTCTTTATTTACTTAGCTCTCAGCTCTCAAACTGACTCCTACACTCTCTGTATTTCTCGCTTCCCACATCTCTTTATTCTTCACAGAGACTTCCCAAATAAGCCTCATTCATCCCCATAAAATGTCACTTATCTCATCTTTACCGTCGACATCTATAAAGGTGAATGATGTGTAGAAATCACAAAACACCTCACATAGGGATTATGCATTTTCTTCGAGGACTGAAATCTGAAATTTGTGTGGTGGCGCACAGGTTGACTATGCATGTGGACCGCCGCCATTGGGACTGGTTGACATGCACAGTCAACTGGTGCGATAAGTTTTGGGACCAGTCAACTGTGCATGTCGACCTGAATGTCGATAGGGGTGTTCAAATTCGGGTTCGGTTCGGTTTTAGTAAAAAAAAAGAATCGAACCAATTGGTTTCGGGTTGAAATTTTCAGACCTAAACCATGTTTTTTGTTTGAGTGAACCGGATCGGTTTCGGTTCAACTTTTCGGTTTCGGTTTCGGTTCGGTTTTGGTTTCGGTTGAATATAAATCTATATTTATTTATTTTTTCATATATATATAAAAAATTTATTTACAATTTTTACAATTACAACTAACTGACTAAGGAAATACCCGAACCCATGTCATTCAACATTTCAACCAAAGAGATACACCTACACGGTAACATTCTAACAACTAACACACTATTACAGACTCATGTCAGAACATAATCAATTTAATAATCAAATTTAAGAATCAGAAACTTTTCAACACAATCAATTTGAAGATCAATCATCGAAAAAACAATTCCATGGGAAAATTTGAAGTGCAACTGCAAGATAATTCCATAATTCAGAACAAATTGAAGGTAAAAATTTTTACTTACCGACTGGATTGCTGGAGAGTGGAGCCTGGAGATCTAAGCCGCCAGTGTCCCGTGATCAATCTCAGAGTTAAGCCGCCGGTAATCCACTCCCTGGAGACAAATTAAGACCACCGGTGCTGCTAATCCACTCCCTGAATCCCAGATCTAAGCCGTCATTGGACTGCTTAAAGAAAAACGAAGAAGGAAAAGGGAAACTAACCTGAAGCTTGAAAACACGGACGAAACCAACCTGAAGCCTGAAGATTGAAGAAGCTGTGGTGTGAAGCAGGGTTGAGGGTCGACTCACGACGACTGGCGAGAGGCAGAGGCGAGACGACAAGACGAGAGCGACGAGGAGAGCGAGCAGGCTGCGAGTTTGCGAGAGAGAGTCAGAGGAGACGATAGTCGACAAAAAAAAGTAAAAACCCTACCCTGGCAGTGGCACAGTTAAAAAAATGTTAAATTGCATCAGGTTCTCGGTTTCTACGGCTTTCATAAAACGGAACCGTGATTCAACCCACCACTCATCGGGTTTGACAAAAATAAACCGGATTCTATTATTTTTATCACCAAACCGTATCGGTTCAGGCCGAATTGACCGGTTCCGAGTCGGTTCGTCGGGCCGGTTTCGATTTGAACACCCCTAAGTGTCGAACATGCTTTGGGGAAAAGATTGCATGGCGCCGATCAACATGTACAGTCAACTGGTGTGCTAAGTTTTGCAACCGATCAACTGTGGATGTCGACCGAAGTGTTGTCTGTGCCTTTGGGGAAAATGTTGCCCTGTCTTAAAAATATATATATATATATATTTAAAGAAATTAAAAAAAGTTAAAAAGAAACAAATACATTGGATAGCCAAAACAACGCACTATTACTTAGCCTAGTCTAACGACAGCTAGACCCAGCCCAAAAAAGGAATAGCCTCTCCAACCCACCGCCACACAGACCCAGCCCAGCCTTAACACAGCCCAATCCCAGCCAGAAACAGTCCAACACCTCAGCCCAGCCCCTATCCTTGCCACTACCGGACTCAACACAACCCGAATCAATTCACACCATCTCAGAAAGCCTAGCCTAACCAAGCCCACATAGTCTGAGCCCAGCTAAGTCCATTCTAGCCTATATCGACCCACCATAGCCCAGCCCATCTTGTCCAGCCCACAGGAACCAGCCCAGCAAAGCCCAAGCACAGCCCATCCTAGCCCAGGCCGACAACCCTAACCCACGCCACCCTCTCCAACCCACAAGGACCCTCCTGCATACTAGCCTAGCCCAACTCATTCAGCCCCAGGCCCAACCCATCCTAGCCGACCACCTTAACACAACCCACCCTCTCCAGCCTAGATGGACCAATCCCAGTCCACCCCAGCTCGACCCAACCCAGTCTATCCTAGCTCATGCCAACCAACCTCTCCAGCCTGGCCTATCATAGCCCAAGATAGCCCAGTCCATCCTAGCTCATGCCAACCAACCTCTCCAGCCTAGCCCATCATAGCCCAAGATAGCCCAGCCCACTAGTATCAACCCAGACTAGCCCACTCCATCCTAGCCCACTCGGCACGTTAATGGCTTATGGGAGAAGAAACAAAGGAGATGTGAAATGCCCATTTTGGCCTTCATTTCCCACCCTACATTTTCATTCGTTTCATATTCTTAGTTTCCCTCCTAATAATGGCGCTTCACATGTTCTTCTCTAGGGTTTGAACTCCACTCTCTCTCTCTCTCTCTGATCTCTATTCAAGCACCGGTCCTAGCTTTTGAAATCACTTCTTCCAATGTTCTTCTTCTAAAACTTCCAATATACTCGATAATCGCAAACACTCCCGCCGAGTTCTTAATCAATCCCCGGAAATGGCTGCTCCTGCATCGGCTATCAAATTGACGGAGGGAGCAGTGATGGTAGTATGCAAGAGGGAGGTCACGGCTGAGGAATATCAGCCGGTGGTTCAAGTGGTCGACTTGAAACTAGTGAATACTCAGGCGCATCAGACCAGCAGCGAGAGGTACAGACTGTTGCTCTCTGATGGGACGCATTACCAGCAAGGGATGCTAGGAACTCAGCTAAATGAAATGGTTAAGACGGGGAGGTTACAGAAAGGTTCAGTTGTTCAATTGAGGCAGTATGTCTGCAATCCAGTTCAAGATCGCCTGTATGTGTACCTCATCCTTCCATTTAATTTTTTAGGTTCTGATTGTGGTTGCGTTTCACATTAAAGAGTTGAATTGTTTGAGGCTTTAATTTTTTACTATGGTAGTTATTGTGAATGTAAAATATTGGACAGATTCTCCGATGTTCAAAGAAATGGTATTTAGTTACGGGAAAAGAATGGGGGACTTCTACTTTCCAGAATCTTTTGTATTTGAAATTTCAAGGTTAAAGGAAGTTTACAGTGAGGTTCCTCTGAATAATTTAGGCATTGTTTAACATTTTCCAATTGAAATGTTTCATGATTTGAAGGAAAATGTTTTCTTATATTCGTCATGTCATTGCATCTGAGCTCTGTTTTTGAATTTTTGCCATGGTAAACATCAACGAAATTAAATCAACCTCGCCTATTGAAATAGAAAAAGAAATTAAATTAATCTGTTTTTCTTTTTAAAGTTGTTCTACCCCTATAGAACTTTATTTGGCACTCAATTAATTATTAGATAATATTAGTTGTCTCACCTTGTTTTGGTGGGGAAGGGTGTATGTTTTAGCTGTTTTTGTTGCTGTTTCTTTTGTTAATATTGTTTATTTTCCATAGAGCATGTTTACTTATATAAAAAGGTCATTAGTTATCTGTTTATGTTTAAAAATCCATGTTAAAAGATACCATATGCAGTTTTTTTGGGTTTACAGTGCTTCCATTTGTTCACATATGAATTTTGCATAACATAAATTTTATAAATGGAACAGAATTATAATTGTCATTGAGATGGATTTGATTATGGAAAAATGTGATATCCTTGGCGAACCGGTAGCAGCGCCAAGATTGGCGAGTGGAACAATGAATGCAAACCCCCAATCATCTTCTGGCATTCTGAGTGGTGCCCAGGTTAATAAACCAGTTGTTTCGGGGACATCTCTTGAACATCAGAAGACGAATCAGCCTCATGGTGGTTATTATTCTAACAATTCTGGTTCAGAGAGTTTTCCTGCTTCAAACTCTAGATTTAATGCTTCAGCTACTTTAAGCGGGTCTTATAGTGATCAGAAGATGGGTTTTAACAATAACAAGTCAGTTGCTTCACGGCTACCTCCCAATTCGTATGTGCCAGGATATCAAAATTCACCTCCCATGTATATGAATAGAGGCCCCGTTGCTAAAAATGAAGCACCCCCTAGGATTATACCTATAAGTGCTCTGAATCCTTACCAGGGTAGGTGGACGATCAAGGCTAGAGTAACGGCAAAAGGAGAACTTAGGCACTACAATAATCCTCGAGGTGATGGAAAAGTTTTCTCTTTTGATCTTCTTGATTCTGATGGTGGAGAAATTCGGGCAACCTGCTTTAATGCAGTGGCTGATCAGTTTCACAGCCAGATTGAAGCAGGCAAAGTATACTTTATTTCTAAGGGTACTTTAAAACCTGCTCAAAAAAATTTCAACCACCTCTCCAATGACCTAGAAATATTTATGGAGAGCTCATCCACTATACAACCATGCCTTGAGGAGGACAACTCTATTCCTCGACAGCAGTTTCATTTCCGTCCCATTAGTGATGTTGAAGGCTTGGATAATAACATGATAGTTGATGTTATTGGCGTAGTTTCCTCCATAAATCCTTCAACTTCCATAATGAGGAAAAATGGTGTTGAAACTCAAAAGAGGACTCTCCAGTTGAAAGACATTTCTGGTCGAAGTGTTGAATTGACTCTGTGGGGAGCTCTTTGCTCGACAGATGGACAAAGGCTGCAAAACCTGTGTGATTCTGGGGTATTTCCAGTTCTGGCAGTGAAATCTGCTAGAGTAAGTGACTTTAATGGGAAGGCAGTGGGTACTATTTCTACAAGTCAGCTTTTCGTCGAGCCAGAATTTCCTGAGGCACATAGACTGAGAGATTGGTTTGAAAAGGAAGGGAGGAGCACTCCTTCTGTGTCTATCTCCAGGGAAGTGTCTGGTTTGGGTAGGACAGATACACGCAAAACTATTTCACGTATTAAGGATGAGAAGTTGGGGACTTCTGAGAAGCCAGATTGGATCACTGTCAGTGCAACTGTTTCATTCATAAAGGTTGACAACTTCTGCTACACAGCATGCCCAGTCATGATTGGGGACAGACAGTGCAACAAAAAGGTTACCAATAATGGTGACGGGAAATGGAGGTGCGAGAGGTGCGATCAATTGGTTGCAGAATGCGACTACAGGTATATACTGCAGCTTCAAATACAGGACCATACTGGCTTAACATGGGTGACTGCATTTCAAGAAACTGGGGAGGAGATCATGGGCATATCTGCAAAGAATTTGTACTATTTGAAGTATGAAGAGCAGGATGATGAGAAATTTGCAGAAATCATTCGTAAGGTTCTTTTCACAAGTTTCATTTTTAAGTTGAAAGTGAAAGAAGAGACGTATAGTGATGAACAAAGGGTGAAGTCCACCGTAGTGAAAGCAGAAAAGGTAAACTTTTCAGCAGAGTCCAGATATCTATTGGATCTGTTGAATAAACTTAGACTAGAGAGCTCAGATTCTTTTGTCAGTAAGACAGAAAATAATGTCAATAACCCTGGATTTAACCCATCTGGAGTTGGGAGCTTCGGCAATTCACAGCATATCATGGCCCCTCAAGTTGGAAGCTTTGGAGGTAGTGGTTATGGCATTCGGGATGTTGGTGTTAAACCCAACCAATCCAATCAGTATGGGCACCAGTATGATATTTCTAGGGGTCATCCACCTCATTCGCACGTGTACTGCAACAGTTGTGGTGGCACAGGTCACAACTCCATGAACTGTCCAAGTATAATGAATAGTCCAGCAACGGCTCAGTCATCTTTAGGGATGTATCCGAATAGAGCTTCTGGGGGAGTTTCTGGCGGCACTGCTGGTGAATGTTTTAAGTGCCACAGGACTGGGCACTGGGCAAGAGATTGCCCTGGCCTGTCTTCTATTCCCCCAGCTTATGGTAGTGGTGGTGGCTATGCAGCTGTATGATAATAAATCGTTTACGGCTCCTGAGAGTCTGAGACTACCTGTTTTTGGTTGTTTTGTTGGGGCTTGGATGGTGGGAATCGTGTACAGCATAAGATTGTGAATTAATCTTACCTTCAAGTTTTTTCTATGTAAGTCGGATTTTATTGGACAATGTATGCAATATATTTCTATGCTTATAAGAATACATGCTCTGTCTTATTAAATTCATGGAAGCTCGGGGGTTTTCTTGTTTGAAATGAATGTTTTTTGGGGAAAAAAAAATCCGAGTTCTGATTTTCTGATGGTTCCTGAAGGCTTTGCTGACGTACTTTTATTCTATTTTGTACAGAATTATTCCATTTGTATTACCTGTAATCAATCAGCCTGTTCAACTTTCTCTGACAGGCAGCAATCCTGGGTTGTTCCATGAAAAGAGCTTAGCCCAGGCGTGGAGAGGTTGCATATGTACAAATGTGTGCAAAGGCCAATGTTATATGCATTATTAACACGGTTTTTTGTGGTTACCTTACGACGCATTGTCGACAATTCTCATAATTGACAATTAAGGACCCAATACTCTGTGTTTGGCGACAACTTCATGGGGAGTCAGTGCGATTGGCAAGTTCACTCTGGATTTCTTTTTTTGGAGATTTTGCTTGTATGATGACAATTATACATGGAGCATATTTTAAATAATTGACTTGGAATAAATGCAACGAACGCGTAAAGGAAAGGTGGGCAAAGATCAAACATAAGGCGTGAAATTCGTAAATTCAACAACAGAGATCATTTCTCTCGCAAGATTGAAACAACTTAGGTGCAAAATAAATTGGCTCATACACCAGGTCTCGACCTCTTTAACTTTTTATTTAGATAAAAAAAAAAAAAAAATTGTATAAGAAAATGTGAGTCTTCATTTTATTTTATATTTGTAGCAGTTCGTCCTGTGAAGACAAAAATGACCAAGGTGTGAGTTCAGGCTCATATCAGTAAAGGTGCACAATCTTACATCGCTTGAAAGAGTGGAAAACACATGGTTTATAAGTAGAGTTTTTCTTCTTGTTTAGTGTAATCCGTTTTGGGTTAATCTCAATAATCAAATCATGTGAGATTCAGGTCAAAGCAGATAATATTATACTGAAATGACTGAAGAATGTCACAAATGGTATTAGAGTCAAATCCCAATTGAAAGTGTGGCCGACGAGAACGTCAGGTCCCCAAGGGGTGAGATTGTGATAGTCTGCCCTGTGAATGCAAGAATGACCCAGATGTATGTTCAACCCATATTAATGAGAGTGTACAATCTTATATCGCTTGGGAGAGTGAAAAATAATATTTCCTCCATACTTAGTACAATATATTATGAATTAATCTCAAGAATAAAATTATGCTAATTTCTCCAATATTAACAATATTATTCTGTGAGATGTTAGAACACTACTTTGTAAAGGTCAAAGTGAGCAGATGAAAAACATGAACGTTTTTTTATTTTTGATTTCAAATAAATAAATAAATAAACAAGAAAATAAGGGGAAAAACATTCTCCTAATTAAAAATTACATAAAAAAAGGTATCTCGTATATTGCATGGTAGATTTCATAATAATGGGCTACAATGAGAATGAGAGTTAAACCACCCACCAATCAGAACTCCAGGCGCTGTAATGAGATTCTGATCTGTTAATAAATATTAAAGCCTGCATAACAAAATCTAGCTTAGGGCTTTTAAGCTGACCACATTCAAGGCCTAAATTAAGCTGACCGGAACTCAAACCTTTTCCAAAGTTTTGATTTGGACCACGTTGGTTTTACTTGGATGCGTGGATAAATCAAAGTGAATGGATCGCGAACATTATTTCCCACTTCTACTCAAATTAGTCTTAGACGTCAGTAAAATATGGTCTAACTTGAAATCATTATTTAAGGCATTTTACTAAATCCTACTTCCATAGAAGCTAACTAATAAATGTTATGTATGTTCAATTGAAGATATCGCACCAAAACGATTTTTTTTATCGAATTAATGAACCACAAAGGCATCATCTCATCATTTATAATTTTTTTCAATAAATCTTTAAACTTTTTTCAAGACTTAAATT
Organism: Begonia loranthoides; assembly: GCA_022433065.1. Classification (NCBI taxonomy): domain Eukaryota; kingdom Viridiplantae; phylum Streptophyta; class Magnoliopsida; order Cucurbitales; family Begoniaceae; genus Begonia; species Begonia loranthoides. The sequence continues at coordinate 3,082,460 of CM039470.1, forward strand.
ATAAACTTAATGCTTAGTAAAAAATGAAATGCATTATAAATCATGAATTGCATTATACATAAAACATTTTCATCTAGTTTCCTTTCTTTCTTTTCCTTTTCCTCTTTATCATAGAACACTTCACCCATCTTCTTTCCTCGTTAGATTAAGCATCCAAGCTTTTATCCAATGAGTCAAGTATCAAGTCTTTATTCATTTATTCTTTCCTTTAGATTCATCATTGAACACTTCACTCATAGCATATCCTCATTGAATTAAGTATCTTTGCCTCTATCATTGGGGACTTGTCCACCAAACCTCTATCATTGGTTAATTACCCAAACCTCTATCATTTGATCAAATATTCAAGCCTTTATCATTGGTTAATCCTTAATCTTCCTTGCAGTCATCCTCCATGTAAGATTGTTTACAATTTTGTGAATTCCATCGAACTTTCTTTCAAATTACTGATCCATGGCTTCAAGTTGTTATTCGACGATCTCAAATAGTCATTCGTTGTCTGTGATTTGTTCCACTAGAACTTTCGTCCATACTCGGGTCAAGATAACAATTCTTGCTCTGATACTAATTTGACGCAACGGAATAGTTGGTTTGATACGAAACAAAAAATAAAGAAAAAACTATGAAATAAAATCTCAAAAAATAAAATAGTTCAATGTTAAAAGTCTAAAATTTCTAATTAATGTTCACCATAATTTTTTAAATGGAGTTCGAGTTATAATTTGAAATCTCTAATAAGATAAAAGTAAATATTTTACTAAAAAAATAAAATCTATTTAAAAAATTAAAATAAGAAATAAACTAAAATATTAAAATATCACTGCCGATTGCCTTAGGATTTGTTTTATATCAATTTTAAAAGATGTTCGTAGTACTCTCACCTAAATCCTTGCGGTCTGGTTCACTTATTCATTGGCATATTCCAAACCTTTTCACTTATGCTCTAATTTGTAAAGTTCACAACAGTAAAAAAACAACAAATCCAGCTCATAATTCAACTAGTTTCAAACAGAAGTGGAATGATGTTGTCATAAAGTTAAGAAATTGGTACCACCTCATACTTGTGAGAAATAGTGAGAGGAGATTGCTTGGAAACAGGCCTGCTTTCAGACCATAGCTCCAAGTTGACTGTTCCTGTTCCCCAATGGACGAGGCACTTGCACACCTCCCCTACATCGAATCTGTTAACTAATGCCAAGCCCACGCATTTGTCAACGAGCATCCATTGGCCTACAGATACGAAAGAAAATGGGAGAATATAGTAATCAAATTAAATGAGAAAACTTTCACAAGAGTTAATTCTAGAAATACTACTGAGAAAAGTCTTTAGTGGATATTTATTACCATTGGGTAGAAGATTGCCTTCGAAAAATTGCTCCCCAGAGTCTGGCCATATCTCGTGCTCGGACCCATCCATTGAGGTGAATGATACGTAAGATTCTGTAGGATGCAGGAGAGTAAAGATTGGGTGCACCCTTATGCAAACCAGCCTGCAATCAAAAAACATATGAGCGCCCCCAGAGATAAGCTTCAACTATTCAACAACAGCCAAAGGTTTCCACGTAATATGTTGACACTGATAGAAGTAAATATGTTGTCAACTTCAACGCTATAATAAAATAATCATAACGCATAAACCAATTCTGATGGCTTTTTTCTCTATTTTACCTTTTATTTTCTCATAGCTAGCAACCTTGGTTAACTGACACGCATAAATGAATTGGTGAAAATAAAAGCATAAAAACACAAATTTGAGTACGAAAACTATGTCCTCATAAAGAAAGTATGAAAACCATTCTAATAAGTCAGGAGATGGTTTTAAGAATTACTTCATAATTAGTCTCAGTACAAAAATGTTTATAAACCATTTGGATAAGGAGTTTCCAACCGATACCTATTTTTCTGTTTTTAAAACAGAAGCTGCTTCTATAATAATAGACAAAAAGGCCGTTAATGTTATATAAACTTTCATCAGATATTTAAGTTCTCAGACCCACACAATTGACGGTGTTTGTTTTTTGTAAAATTTTTAAAACAATGAAAACAAAGTAATACAGTAAAATAGGAGGTTGTTTAAATCCTTAGGAGGCAAACCTTGAAAACCCATCAGAACCAGCTCCGACATTGCTGGCTATAATATTTGAGTGAATTTGTAGAACCTCAGGTGTCTCCTTCGGTATACAGATTTGGCGTCTAAAAACTAATCCTCCACCAATATCGCCTTCGAGCAAAACCGACCCATTCTCTCCTGCAGGCTCAAGATTCATCCTAAAAACAAAAAACATTAACATAAATAAAAAATATTCGAGGAATATAAAGATGGCGGTAAACACCTGCAACATGTTATGATCAAGCATTGATTTAAAAAATACTGCAAGCATAAAGATAAAGACGAAGTTCAATTGGCACTTTGGCACTCCATATTTAAATAGAAAAGTTATTTTCAACCGCTCTTAAATCTAATGGATTATCATATCATTTCTCCAGTTACATGACATCCTACTCAAAGAAGAGTTGCTTGTACAAAGGGGAACGTGAAATTTTAGAACCATAATTTTTACCAAAGCTAGTAAGAAAAAAAAGGAGCAATAAAATTGAACTTGCAAACTGGTCATCATTAAACCTAGGGTAAAACTAAATTAGATTTTACTATCGTAAATCATGTGAATTATGACCAATAGACTAGAATCCTTATAAGACTCATTAAATACTTACCAAAGACACTTTTTCAAGAGATAAAAAATGAATTTCTTCAGATTCAAAGAAAGTTTGACTCAAAACCAATTGAATGTTTCTACTCAAATCGGTGAATCCTTCAAAACCATAGTTCATCGGTAGTTTTTTTCTTATACTCAAAAGGTGGCGTAGCAATAGGAATCAAACCTTCAACATCTTCAGTAATATTTAAAATTAAACTTCCAATTTACGCACTTAAAATTTTGTGAAAAATAAAATGTGAAAACAAGATTCACGAGAAAAATCTAGTGATGCCACCCAAATTAGTTTTTGAATCTCTTTAAACAAAAATGTATCTCATGATAAAAGTATGAGATGTTATGACGTACTCCACTACTGTATATTCCTCAGTACATCCAGCTGAACGATATTCAGTGCCACTGTACTCCTCATACCCATTAATTTCAATTCTGCTATGGAGCCACTGTGTTCCTGGAATCACAAAGACGAAGGAACCAAGTATTCATCATAACACCATGCAAATTTATGAAATCTCTCTAAGCTGATTCAGCAGCAAAGGGAATCACATAGCCTATGCAATGGCCTCAAGCAATGGTATATTTTTGTTTTGGATACATCCTTGACACAGCTATATAATGACATTTCCCTGTTGTAGGAGCTTTAAAAGATAAGTAGGACATGATTTATGACCACTATTGATTTTCACAGTTTTTGCTGAATAATTCCTCCATGTTGCAGGCATTTGTGTACATTGTAAACCATAACTTAAACATAACATGTAAAAGACAGAGCTTTGCAATCCACATCAACCTATTACTAACTATTAACTATTTACTGTGGAATCAAACCTGTGACGATTTAATGGTGCTCATGCATAGTTAGTTAGGACGAATGCTTAAGTTCTGGTGTTCAGAATATCAAATGCAAGGGTAAAAGGATTTCAAATCAAGCAAAGGGTATTTTTATGAGCTTCCCCAAATTTCTACTTAAATTGAACCAATGTTACCATTTCCTATCAAGAATCTTCAAATGTAATAAACATTGAGAATAAATATGAATTAATACTAATAGTGAAGAATAAGTTACAATAGAAACTGTATATATACCTGATGGAAGGTGTGCCATTGAAATTATTCTGCCTCCAATCCAGGGGACAACTTCAATAAACCAACTGCCAGCTCTCAGTTCAATTGGAATTTTAGAAAGTTCAGCTCCCTTATTGGAGGAAACATCTCCCACATCTGGTATACGCTTGGCACTTTCTGCATTAACTTTACTCTTTTAAAACATAGGTGATTGTTCATGAAGCAAGATCTATTAATTACTTTATTTATTAATTTTTATCAGAAAAATTACGAAGGTAGATCAATTTATTTGTTTCTTCTATGTTTGATTCTATAACTTAAGTTACCGAGTTCTAGAAGTTCTATATCCAGACAGAGAAAACTTAGGCTCACTGAAAGACATCCCAAGAACCCATACGGATGTGTGAACCTAATTGATCTCACTCTTATCACATGTTGCATTAACTTGCATTTGTCAAATCATGTGAATCAAACAAAATATACCCACCTCAAAACAATCAAATACAATCATTATTTTAGAAGCATAATAGTATTAAAAGATTGCTAAAGGGAGGACAAAAGTTCCCACATAACTGAAAAGTCGAACACTATAAGTTGATTAACTCCCCCAATTAGAGTCCTAAAGTAAGGGATACTGCTAAAATAGTTAGTAGCTATTTTTTCTAAGCAATGAGGGATTTTTTTAAAGAAAAAATATAAAGTACAAAAAGAGTATAAGATTCTCTCAAACAACATACAAAGTGATCAAGACTAGCTTTCCACAATGTCTATCCAACAGGAGATAACCATAGTAAAAGAGAAGTATTAGCCATCATTATGGAAGAGGTACTTTATAATAGAAATACTTATTAGCTATTATTAAGAACAAAAAGGCAAAAATATATTGCATCGAAGAGGTACTTACCCAATTGTGTCTTATAATGCCTCTCACTGATAGTTACCAGCTCAGTCACATCTTTTTGAGAAGGCATTTTAACTTCCACAATTTCTCCATCAATACCCCATGCGTCAATCTGATATGGAAATGCAAAATTTCTGAGCAAAAAAATAATGGAAACACTAGCGATGACTTAAGAAGAGATGCCTAATTTAAAATTGTAGTTGATTTAATCAATAGAAAACAAACCATAGCGTATCCGCCTAATAACAATTGAACATGCAATCTCCGCTTTGGCCTTTTCCAGGTGCCTTCAGTTTTGGAAACTTGAACACTGACAAATGATGAATTGAATTCTGCCACATAATAAGTCATTAGATATCCTCCTTTGGTGAATTCATATCCATCACCATCGTCTTCGTAAAGAACACCTTCAGCATGCCCTGTGTAATGTATATATATTAGCTGAAGCACCAAAATGTTACATCACAAGAATTAGAAAGCAAAACAAACGTTGTAAAAAAGATCATAAAAATATGTTTCAACAATAATATGCCTAGTCCTCACGAAATAAGGTAACTTATAAATCAATGTAATACCCCACATTTTTAATTACGTAATTCATATCAATGTGGGAAAATTGGGGCTTCATAGCTTACCCTTTTCATCCAAAGCCACAAGAAGCAACAAGTCATCCGAAAGATTTGCTTCCCCAGTTTGCTGGTGCGGAGGACCTAAAGGAATAATTGATCCACCTTTCAAGTATAATGCTGGTAAATCCTGAAAAGGGAAGCAATAAGAATATACATTATCATTATTAGTCAAAATTGATGGTAAACATACAAGATGGTTAGCCAAATATACCGCATGTGAATCATCAAAATCAAAAGGCAACCAAATTCCTTTGGGCAATACACAATGCAAGCTATCCAATTCTTGATCTGCTGAAGTACTGATAAATAAGAAAAGAATGTTAGTGAAACTATAAAATAAAAATAGTGAAAAAAAAACTATCACAATTAACGATCAATTCCTTGAACTTTGTTAATTTATAAATTATCCTCTTTCCAACACAATGTATTGCTCAATAGAGGTTATGATCTATAAACACCCAATTCTAATGAGGAAAAGAAAGAACCTCGAGCAGACCAAGAGTGGTCCCAACATAAATGAATTTTCAAGCTTCCTCAAGCTAGGATCTTTTGGATCTGCACTTCATAAATTTTTTTATGATGATTGTATCCCATGGTAACACAAATGAATTTTAAGAAGCATAGTGGTGTTAGATGATTCGAAATTACAAGGACCTACCAGCAAAAAAGGTAGGAGTTATAACTGGAGTACCAGTTGTATGAGCAATATAGAAAAGAGTGTACATATGTGGGATAATGCGGTAGCGTCTCATTATCGCCCTGCGGCAAACTTCTTCGCACTAATTCATAACTTACATTAGTTCTTAAGAAAATGCAAATAAAAGACATACAATCTCAAACAAAAAGAACATTGAAAAATTTAGTTTGAAGAAGTAATTAATCGAAACTAAACATGAAAAAGCTGTTATAATTCATTATTTCTCTAGAAAAAGCCTAATGGCCACCAAAATTCAGATAGGAGAAAGGAAAGAAAATGCCAAGCCAGCCCCATCCACTAGCCATGTTGGATGAAAGCTAACAAGTGATTCATAATGGACTAAATTAATACCAGAGCTTTATGACAACATAATTTGTCAAATGAGATGTATGTTCAATGCAAGCTTAATTTGATGTTCAAATCCCTCAGTCTTCTTCATTGATACCCCTTCTATATCTTTACCAAGCATTTTAGCTACAGTTAAGGTTTCTAGTCATGTGCTCACATTCCATAAATTGTCTTATTAATTTTAAAACAAAATACGAACATGGAAACTTTGAAGTTCTAACGAAGGCCAAACCTCTGCTCCAAAAGACCAAGGTTCATGGTCGGCTGTGCCAGATTCAGAATGTCCTCGACAAAATGGAAACATAGCACCAACTCCCATCCACCTTCCGAAAAGCTTAGGAGTTGCATTTCCAGCAAATCCACCAATATCAGGTCCAGAGAACGGTTGACCACTAAGTCCCTGAACACAAATCATATGTTTATGTAAATATGCATAAAAAACTCTTTCATTTTTTTATCAACAAACAGACATTGGTAAATGAAAATTTGACTCTAGAAAATGAATTTAATAATACCAAATTAGTTTAGTATAAGAAACAAATTATCTGACTTGATACACTTAAACAAAGATTTTAAGCAATCTTTATAGGGAAGTATCTTAGAAATTTCCATCATTTTCTCAACCGATATAAGAAATTAGTTTAGTATAAGAAACAAATTATCTGACTTGATACACTTACACAAAGATTTTAAGCAATCTTTATAGGGAAGTATCTTAGAAATTTCCATCATTTTCTCAACCGATATAGATAAGCACCTAGGACATGTGTTGGTTTAGCTCCTAGTTATCAAAACTATCATGTCTCAAATTGGAAAAGGTTATATAATATAAAACAATGTTAATCCTTACATTAGCCAAACACATCACAGCCTAAATTCCAAATGCTACGAGCCGGCTTCCCCATGTAAGATTAAAAAAACAGAGAGTTATGTACTTACCAACTGAAGTACCATGGAGATGCTCATATGCAGATGCTCCCAATTTGATTGGTTATCGCCAGTCCATGTTGCAGCATACCTTTGGCTACCCACAAAACCAGCTCTTGTAAGAACAAATGGACGTTTACTACCATCAGCCAACTGCATACCTTCATATGTTGACCTTGCCATCAGCATGCCATACACCTGAAAAAGGCAATCAATATTATATATTATTGAACTAATATTTAGAATGATATTCATAATGACGAATTACTTATATCCTCGGAGGAAAAAAAATGAAAGAAAAATTTACACAATAACAATACTCACTTAACTTATATGGAAAATTTAAAATTCCCACTAACTAATATAATCATTGTAAAATAAATTCAACATGAAAAAAGCATATGAATATATTACATTGTGATAAAAAGAATGGTTCTGACAGCCTCCAAGTTCTTCATCTCCTTTATGAATGTTGCTTTCAGGCATAGTCTTTGTTACTGACTAAAAGAGGTAAAGACATCAAGAACAGGGAATAGAACAAACAAAGAATCCACAAGTAAGAACGAATAAAAAAAATATACAAATGATTAAATTATTTTTAATTCACAAATTTAAACTTTTATGATTGTTAGTAATTCATCGTAATATCAAAGTCAGAGATCTCAAGTTCTAATCTAAGTATAATAAAAAAAAATTTAAACCCATTTAAAATAATCCACAAGTAAGAACCAAAAAAAAATTGGCCTCCATATTAGGGTGAATGATAAGATATATATAAACGATTAAATTATTTTCAATTCACAAGTTTAAACTTTTGATGTTGTTGGTAATTTATCACGATATTACCTTGAGAATAGCCGGTTCATTCATATCATTCCATATACCATCAACACCATGAAGAGTAAAACCTTTGACTAAGTTAACCCACCAAGAACGAACTTTTGCCTGTGTGAAGTCAGGGAAAACACAAGAGCCAGGCCAAACTTCACCTGAGAACAAATGGAAAATATCTTTAAGTCGAAGAATATCATAATCAAACTTCAATGAATGCATAGAGATACAAACCAGCAAATGGTTTCCCATCTTCCTTTTTCACCCATACATCATTCACACAGCCACTGTCATAGATAAAATATCCCTTTTCTTTTTTTATTCCAGGGTCAAGCATCCATACAGCTTTGAAACCCTTTTTATGAAGATTCATCACTAAAGATTTCGGATCTGAGAAACGCACCTAAAATTACCGTTCATTTGTCAGTAGCAACAATCTATTTCTTTCTTATAAAGATTTAAAAGAAAATGTTTGGTACTGAAGCATCAGCTAATATCAATCGTACAGGATATAACAACAGGTTTGCTACCACATGGCTTTCGTTAAGGTTTGCTATGAATTTGAGAGAGAGTGTGAATGAAATCTTTGGGTCATATGTATATCAAAAGGTTATATGCTACCATCCTTAAAGGATGGCTAGAGAAACACAAAAATAAAAGCGATACATTGAAGAGGACTGAAATATTAAAAATATAGATTTATTGATTTAATTTTATCCAAATTGTTTAAATATGGATAAAAAAATTCAACAAGATAATCAACTACATCACTCAAGATGCATACCTTGTCAAAAGTGAAGCAACGAAATCCATCCATGTAATCAATATCCATCCATATGACATCACAAGGAATACCTTTCTCACGAAATGTTGTTGCAATCTGCCACAAAACAAAGGTCAATACATTTACCTCTCCAAGAAATAATTGAACTCATGTGGTATCATCCTCGTAAAAAAATGGCTGTCAAACTAGCATTTTTTTTGTAGGAGCTACCAAACTAGCCAGTAAAACAATTTCTCCCCTGTTTTTCAAGGTTTTTTAACATACCACTGTTAGGTTACTTTTATAATGATAAAAAAGACACTTCTACATAAACTATATAAATTGAATGCAGTTAACTGATTGATGCATGCACAACCAAGTTCCAAACAAACTTGCCATGCAAGATTCTTGATAATGAAGTGTTGTACCAACCTCAAGAACTCGCCCAGCAGAATTGTAGCTCCAACGACATTGTTGATAGCCTAAAGACCACTTTGGAGGCATAAATACAGATCCTGTAAAGAAAAACATATCAAAAACATATCAACTTTACGAAAAAGGGCTACCAAAAGAAGAAAGAATGAGGAAATTATGACTTCCCTTTTTAAAAATTTGTTCTATGTCAAGGAATTGCAATGATCTTAAACATAAAACATAAATATGAAACAAGTGTGTGAAACAATCAATTTTTTTAGTTTAAGAATTCATTCCCTAGTATGTGTTTGTGCTTCTTTCTCCAAGACCTGGATCAAATATTTAGTCTTTAAATTTTAAGTTAGTGTCTTCGCGAACAGTAATGTTCTCAAGAGCATAATTAGAGACAGAAAAAAGAGACTGACATCAGCATTTCGATACCAATGTCTGAACCAGTTTAATTTTAGTGATCATTCAAGAGTTGTTTACTAAGATATCATCCTCCAGTTAATCATAGTATCCTGAGTTTGACGTTTGGAGATTCTTCAATCCTAGTTGTTTAAATCAAATTTATCATGAACTTGCCCATGTTCTTGCTGGAAACAACAGTAAAAGGTATTCCTTGATTTTAGGTAGCTTTGAATGCATGTTTGCAATTGGACTCCTTACTAATTTAACAGAATTTTTGTTTTGATTATGGGATTTTAAAATGTTTCAGTCTGGGTATTGAATTGTTAAAGTAACAATACTCCTCCCTTCCCTAGCTAAATTATGACACATTTCATATAGAAAACGTTTCTTATTTAAAAAAGAACAACCCATTTCATTATTCATATGAAGACTAATTTATTGCTCAGGAGTAATAAAAAGCATAAAACCTATGGAGAAGTTAACAAATAGAATAGGTTGTCGTCATTGAAAACAGTCAAAGAGCCTCTATATTTGTGAAGGAAGTAATTTATGGAAGAGTTCTAGCAGGAAACTGAAAAATGGAAGGCTAATTCAACAATCAACTTTCATTGAGTCCAAGGATTTCATCTCTCCATTTGTTGGATTGAGAGGCCCGTCAGTATATTCTAATTGTTGGCTTCTCATGTAAAGTTTTAGGAAAACTCTGCTGGCTCATTAAAACACGAATGAAAATATGTATTGGAACATTTGTGATATTCTTTATCCTGTATATATCTACTGGCATGAATTCATTAATCGTTATCAGAAATATATCAAGCAATGCTTCACTTCATAAATGCACAATGGTTTAGTTAATTACCAATTGCGTGAGATAAAGAAACAACAACATCAGCTGGTGAAGCATAAGGACCAAAGGTAATAACAGGATACGAGGCTAGAGAAACAAACTGTATTCTTGATTCTTGTCTCAGATCAATCTGCAAACAAAATAAAGTTAGCAAAAATAAAGACAAAGCACATTGTTTATATGAAAATGGGATAAGTCAAAGTACCTCACAACGTCTTGTTGTATCAGCGAGAATCCCTAGCGCCTCCCCACTTGGAAGAACAGCTAGCACCCAAGGATGTGACTGATACAAAGATGTGGTTCCAGAACCATATCCCCATGCATCCGAATTCCAAGTAAAAATCTTCATGAATAACAATGAAAAAATTCATCCAGATGATAAGAACTAGTTTGAATCAAGTACACAGGAAAGTAAGATGCCAAACAAATGACTTACTCTTTTTCCAGTGCGTTCAAGAGACCCACTACTTTCTCCAGTTCCATAAAAGTTGGAACCAGTAGGAAGCTAGACAAGAATCCATTCAAATAGATAAATTAATATATGAAACAATAATTACTAAAAGAAAGCAAAATGATGACCTCACCATGAATAACAGAAAATGAAACAAAAGAATAGAAGGAATTACCTCAAGCTTAACAATTTGCTGCCCAAATCGGCACTTGAAAGTAGGAATGTAGAGAGGATCCTTCTTGCTACTGATTGGAATATCCCGATCCTTGCTATTTACAAAAGAACAACTTGGATATGCCTCAGTCCTACCATCAGCAGACCAGTCAAATCTAAATACACCTTCCTCCAAAATAGGCTCAAAAATCATATCTCCTGAGATGACATCTGAAGTGGTTGCTGTCTGTGCAAAGTCATCCATTTTGCATATAATTCTTCTTGTTTTCCACTTCTTACCAAGCGAATTGCTTTTACATCCAAATCAGAAATAATTCAACAAGAAAAAACAATTATTTTGAAATCTCAAAAATCTAACTTGTAGTATACAGTAATATTCATGTACACCCTGAAACAACATTACATAATAAGATTTAAAGTAAAAAATCAACCAGACAAAAATCTAAATGGAAGAGAAAATCATTGTAGATCATCATCTTCAAGACATCAATTATGATCTTTATCAAAATCTCACTTGTAAGGAACAAAAAAATTTGGATCTCGGTCATAGTGGAATGACATTACATAAATGGATTTAGAAATGAAAAAATCAACAAGACAAAAAATGTAAATGGAAGAGAAAACCTTTGTAGATCATCATCTTCAAGACATCAATTATGATCTTTATCAAAATCTCACTTGTAAGGAACAACAAAATTTAGATCTTAGTCACAGTGGAATGACATTACATAATGAGATTTAGAAATTAAAAAATTAGCACGACAAAACCTGTCTTCTTGAAATTCAATAAGCTATGACAATAATTTGATTTTATCAAAATTATAAATATCAATCACAGTGCTTACATAATAATATCTACAAATGGAAAAGGCAAAAAGACGTGTAACCATCGTCATTTGTCATCCTCTCTATCAACGAGTTTAAGACATCTACTTCGATCTTTATCAAACATTCACCAGTTAAGTACCGGGACATTCAAATATCAATCCCAAAGTGGAACTACATTACATAATAAGATCTAGAAATCAGAATCAACAAGCTGTATGCAAATAATAGAATAAACCATCATTGTTTGTCATCTTCTTCAGATTCAACAAGTAAAGACATGTATTTGGATCTTTATCAAAGATTTATTTGCAAAATACGTTATATTTCATACCTCAATCACAGCGGCAGAAGTACATTTCAAGCAAGAAGAATGAAAATGGAGGCGAAAACCATTGTAGTTAGTCATGTTCTCGGGATTGAACAAGTTAAGGCATCTATTATTGATCTTTATCAAAATTTTATTACTAAAGTACAGTGATATTTAAACACCAATCACATACAAGAAAAATATTACATAATAAGATTCATAAGTTAAAAATCAACAAGAAGAGAATGCAAGTGGAAGAGGAAACCACCGTTGTACATCATCCACTTCAAATTCAACAAGTTAAGAAAACTACTGTGTTCCTGATCAATATTTAACGAGTAAAGAACATTATAAGATCAACAAGACAAGAATGCAAACAGACGAGAAAAAAATCGCCGTCGTATTCTTGAACACTCTGTGGAAGCGTAAAAAACTCACTTAATGGGAATGAAACAGCAGGAAGCACCTGGTGGAACGAGAGGAAGAAGAGACAGGATCGCGCTTCTTCGATAGGCCGGAGGAGTTCCGGCGACTGAAACTCCGACTAATAAACTTCCGACTACAGAGACGCTGACTGAATCGCAGAGTAAATGATTCAATTGGCATTTCCATGACCAACCTCCGCTATATATAGAGAACTGGCGAACAAGGGAAGTGAGCAGGAAAAACGATGGGTCTAGAGCCCCAATAATGTAATCTGACAATCCTCTGTTTGCGAGAGTGGAAAGCTGACACGACACGTCAGCCTATTTTGTTTTTAGTTAACGACTAGCCAACATATATTCATATGTGCACGTGTCAATATTTGAGTTTCTTAAATAATTTTTATATTAATTAGGGAAAATGACAAAACAACCATCGTAGTTTTAACTCAATGACAAGACAACTACTGTGGTTTAAGTCTTAATAAGTTAACCACTAAGGTATGAGAAAATGAAAAATTTAACATCACAGTGACGTTCGCCGTTAAAAATTAGTCAGGACGCCGCTGCGGCTGCGGCTGCGATGTCCTGGGATACCGCATCGATGTCGTGTATTGCGAAGGAAAACACAAAATTTTGTCTGGACGCCGCGGTCTCCTTCAAAATCAATGTTTTTATTAGATTTTTGACCTCTTCAACTTCAAAAGACCATAACTTTCGCTACGAGTGTCGAAAGTGGACGCAGAATGTATCATATCGAAGCTCTCTCAGAGATCTACATTTTTCAATAGGTTTACCCCATGATCCCCCTGTTTCGACCCCTAAATCCATCGTCTAAGCCCTCAAATCTGCAATTTAACACGTTTAACCCTAAACTATGTAAGACATCGCGGCGGCGTCCCAGGACCCCGCCGAGGCGTCCTAGGACGCCGCTGGGGCATCCCAGGACACCGCCGAGGCATCCTAAGACACCACGGTGGCGTCCCGACTATGTTTTAATGGCGAACGTAACTACGATGGTTGATTTATCATTTACACATATGTTAGTGGTTAACTTGTTAAAACCTATACCACAGTGGTTGACTTGTCATTGACTTGAAACCACGATGGTTGATATGTCATTTTCCCTATTAATTATTAAGGAAATTAACAAATTAGCCCCTATACTATAAAATTAACGATAAGTCAATCCACTAAATAATTTTCGCTAACAATTTAAATACTGAACTTTGGAAAATGGACGGAGTAAACATCACGTTATATTTTTTGTTAAAAAGGTTACATTCCGCTGTGGAAAGTTGTCTTTCCACAGTAGAACGTTGTCGTTTCCTCACAGAACATTGTTTTTCCACTAAATTATTTTTAAAATATTACTTTTTACACGTGGAATATCGTTGTTCCGCAGAAGAAAGACAACGTTCGACCTGCGGAACGTTGTCTTTCCACTGCGGAACGACAACGTTCTCTCACGGAAAGATTACTTTCCACATCGAAAAAATTACTTTCCTCTGAAAACAGTGAATCATTGGTGATGAACACTGGACGACGACGATGGACCAAGAAGAGGAAAAAGAAGATGGTGATGAGAATTCAACAGTGAAATCGAGAGGAAGATATTGTTTTCAACGACGAGAAGATGTTCGAAAAATTGAAAACATGAAAATTATTTTCAATGAAAACGTGAGAATAGGGCTAAGCGATCGAGTCAGTGTTTCTATTAGGCCCGCCTTCGGGTCATGATAGATATTGTAATTGACTAGTTGGATTGGTTGGACTATTTGAATATTCAATTTGGATTGCACTAGCGTGATATGGTACACCGTTTGAGGTAAGAGTTTAATTTTATGTTTGGTATTCCATAACTTTTCTTAAAATCTATTTTGAGACATGTTCTCATATTATATGACATGTTATGACATGTCGACTTTTATCTTATATGTAAATTTTGACTGGACATATTTTTATTGAGCATTCACCTGCATTTTTCTTTACTCATCAACTCAATCGTATAAATCAAGTTTGATCAACCCATTAGTGCTATTGTTTTTGTTACATACATTCGACAGTTGGAAGATGTGTTTGTCTTTAAACTAAAGTAATGAGACAGCTACACGTGTCGTGTCCTTGAGCACAAAACTCTAAATCTGACGAGAGTTGTTTGTGGCTTTATGATCGCCGAGTATCACCTTTATTATTATATATGGCTATAGCATAGTGTGTTTGTAGTTCGTAAGTGGCTTCATTTTCACTGAGATTTTTATGTTATTCAGTAGTGACCTATTTTATGTATGTATCATATTATAGTGGAATATTTTTACACTTGCCTTATTCGTTTTCTACTCAATTTTTATACAACGTTTTTATACTTAGCATATTCATCCATTTTTCTTAATATAAATGTTTAATATAAAACTTTATCTCTACTGAGTTTAGTTTACTCACCCTAACAACTCCCCCCATTTAGTTTTAGTTAGGGAGACCATCAGCCACCAACACGCGAGTAAGCTCGGCATTCACTTACTTAGCTTTGTTACATTTTTTAGAATTTTATTTTGGTGAGATTAGGTTTTTATTAGATTATTTTAACTTTTGCTAGACTTCTTTGTTACTTATTCATTGTGCACAATTTTATTGGATTTGTATTATCACTTTATTTTTTATTTCATTGTTTGATCTTAGATTTAGCTCAGATTTACTAAGTCTTGACTTTTAATCATTTTATAAGGCTTCCGCTACAACACTAAATAATTAATGTTAAGGGTTAGGAGGTTCGTTTCACTTGTAGGTTGAGTTGTTCCTCATTCTATGTCGGGTCCTCGAAGCATGACGATATGTGTCTTGAACATGCGTCCTCATCTCGTTTGAAATTGATTTCTTCACTTTTATCTTTTAACAATCTCTCATGATACATTCTATTTGTCCCGTTGCCAAACAAACAAGACTTTCATTTCCTTTCAGTTTTATATCAACTCATACTCCATTTGATTTGTTACATTGTCATATTTGGGATCTATATAAAGTTTCTACACATTTTCATATCCATGTTAAAGTTGTTAAAGTAGACAATGGTTATGAATTTCTATCTATGCAAAACTTCTTTCGATATCATAGAGAGATAGAATTGAATAACGACGCACTTGTATTTACACTCCACAACAAAATGGAGTCGTAGAGCACAAACATCGCCATATTCTTACCGTTGCACGTTCTTTATTATTTCAATTTCATCTACCATTTATTTTTTTTGGGGTGAATGTGTCATCGCCTCTTTTGAGTTGCTATACAATCGCCTACCATCATTTTGATCAATTGAAGGTTTTTTGTTGCTATATTATGCATTTATTGTCCATTCTACTCAGAAGTTTGATTCTCATGCCAAACATTGTGTATTTGTTCGATATCCTACTTGGACAAAAGGGATATAAACTTTACGATATTAAACCCAACCTACATTGAATCCTATTATCTCATTTGAACCATTATACATTACAACTCTACTTGTATCTCATTTGAACCATTATACATTACAACTCTACTTGAGTCAATTTCATGTTTATCTCAAGCCGAAAACAATACGCCCAATAACACCACTATTGATCTTCACACAATCCTCCTGTGTGACATTTTACTCATCCTAAGCAGCCTCCAACATGGTACAAGAACTGTGACATTTTACTCATCCTAAGCAGCCTCCAACATGGTACAAGAACTACGTGTATGTCAATCATTCTACTTCGAGCTCTAGTCCTGCATCGAGTACCCGATATTATCTCCTTGAAAGCATTACAGGAAAATAAAACGTGAAATCTAGTTGCACTAAATCTAGATTTAAAAGTTTCATGAATAGCTCCAACACCATTATTTGGTGATAATTAAGCAATTTTATATATTACAACTAATCTGGCTTCTCATGAGCGTACAAAACACATTGAAATGAATTGTCACATAGTTCAAGAAAAATTACAAACTAGAATGGTCACTTCTTTTTATGTACCTACATGCTTCCAATGGCAGACATTCACAAAAGCCTTGGAGAAATACCAATATGTGATGTTGTGTGACAAGTTGAGACTTCATGATATTTACTCTCCAACTTGAGAGAGAGTGTTAAGAAAAAACAATTTCCCTTAATATTATTATATTTGGGATAGTAGATTGTTAGTTTTATAAAGAGTTTTCTTTATGAAAGATAGTTCGTTATTTGCATATTAAAAATTTCCTTAAATAAGATCTTTGTTTAGTTGTTGATTGTGATAGTCTGTCCTATGAAGGCAAAAATTACCTAGTTGAGGGTTCGACCTATACCAGTGGGAATGCACAATTCTACATTGCTTAGGAGAGTGAAATGCACATAGTTTATAGGTAAAATCCTCCTCCTTACGTAGTACAATACGTTCTAGGCTAATTCCAAAAACAAAATCGTACGAGCTTCCGTCTAAAGTGAACAATATTGTATTTTGAGGATTGAGGATGTTACAAATAGTACCAAAGCCAAAGTCTAACTAGAAATGTAGCCAACAAGGACGTCGGCCCCTCAAGGGGGAGAGATTATAACAGTCCGCCTATAAAGACAAAGATGACCTATGTGAGAGTCTGACCCATACTAATAGGTGATGTAAAATGGGATCATCCTATTATTTATCAAACCTCAAAGAATATCATGACATTATTCAAGGTTAAACATAGGTGGAAGTTCAAGAACAATGGAAAGAGAAATGGAAAGACTTTCCAAAACTGTCTTTCTTTGACCTCTAAAGAATATTTGATTACTTTGGCATTCAAGATGATGTTAATTCAAGAAGAGTTCTTCACGAAAATTATAGCCAACTTCCTAAGCTTTCTAACGCATATTAGATCGTTTAATTCGAAGTCTATTTGCTATAGAAAAAGCCCAAAAAACAGAGAGTAAAGTTTAAGGAAAATCCAAGTTTCCAAACTTGGAGACCAAGAAACTCAAGATAGGGAAACCATTCAAGTGGACGATTTCAACAAAGAAAAGTTGTCAAAATACATTTAGAATTGGGGAAGAAGAAATGAAGATATTAATTAAATAATCTTTAGTTAATTATCTTAGTTTCTATTAAATAGAAAATCGAACAACTTATTCTATGAGCTGATTTAAGGTTATTGTTTCCTATTTTATCATTTCCTAATTTATGCTTTGTAAAAGGTTATATAAAGCCACCTAGTATTATGTTTAATTTCAATTCAGAGTTTAATACAACATAGCTTTTTGCTAATTTGGAAATTGGAGTGATTCCTCTTTCAAAATTCCTTTGGTGAGTTATATCCAAAGACCTCCTCGTGTGAGTCATATCACGAGAAAATTATCCTAAGGTTATTTTCAAAAAGTAATCCATTTCTTCTTTCATTGTCATCATATTTACAGGTTAGGTCTAAACCCCTTCCATTCGCGTATCAGTAGGGGTGCACAATCACACATCTCTTGGAAGAGTGGAAAACTCATCGTTTATAAATAAAGTTCTCCTCTCTTCCAAGTAAAATGCATTTTGGGCTAACTCTAAAAACAAAACCATGCCGATTTTTATTCAAAGCGGACAATATTGTACCAAGAGGATTGAGAACGTTACACTGATTGAATTTTTCCTTAAGAAATATATTTTCTTAGTTGATTGTTGTAAATATCTATAAATTGTATCCATTGTATTAAAAATCTATATCCAGGAAACTATTCTACCACATTCTTTATCTTTATATTATCATGTTTTTACACAAGTAACCATGAACACGCCCAGGAGTGTACCAACTTTCTAACATTGGGACAACACCATGTTTGATGTATACTATAATTTTAGATTATGTCATTATATTTATGTGTTATTTATTTATCATTACAATAATTACAATAAATTATAAATAAGTAAATAATATATTATTTATATCAATCAACAAATAAAAATACAAATTATTGTTATACGTCAAAATATATAATTAAGATGTATGTGTTGCATTAACCGAACGCAATATAATTGCAATTAAGATGTACGTGTTTCATTAACCAAACGCAATATAATTGCAATGAGTGAATTCCTCTGCTGTGTTTTAAATGTAGCTAACGTTAACTGATTAAATTTTATGAATGAACTATTAAAAATAATTTAATGATATTGGTGAGTCTAAATATGATATTTACCATATATTATAAAATTATTATTATTATGTGACGCCCACTAAAATAATTAATTTAAAATACATGTGATAATATAAGTTGGATTTATTGTGCCCCATGGACAAGTAAAAAGTCAAACTTTTAATTATGGGTATTGCAATATGATATAGCATAGGTAACAAAAATAGCTGCTACAATTCTACAAATAGTTCAATTGTACGCATTGATCAAAGAAAATTCTGGAGAAATTGCTGAAACCATGGTAATAAAATGAATAATTTTGCAATTTTTGGTAAGAAAATGGTTGAATTCAGTAACAATCAGCAAAAAAAACTCTTGTTGAGTTAATTTCTGTGAAAACCTCAATTTCCAACTGATTGATCATCCATCATGCTATAATAACATTAAATACCAGACAAAAAATTTGGAACTTATCTTCTTCTTCTTCTTCCTCGTGTAGCCAAATTCAAAGGTACTGAGCTTGTATTCTCTCTCTATTCTCTTCCCACCACAGCTTGGCATTTGTCTCTCCAAACTTTTCCCGACTGCATGAACCAGACATGAAAAACAAACAAAAAGGAGATTCATTATGAGTTCCATGGTAAAAATTAACAGTTTTGGGCAATAATGATTAAGTAATCGTGAACAATGTTTTAAACCAGCCATTAAAATTGAAATACAAGGAGTGCATACTGTAGAGAAGGTGTTTGGAAACCAAGTTTATTAACCTCCAAATGAAAATTAAGGGGAAGATGATTACAGCTGCAGAATATGATTACCTAAATCTGACGCGGCGGAGCTCTCTTGTACCGTCAGCTAGCTGTCTGATTGTAATGTAAACTCCCGGCTCATCTTCTTCCACCCACTCTCCCTCTAGGTCACTGGCATTGCTGACGGAGACTGAAGCTTCATCTCTAGAAGAGGTGGTCGTCCTTGATGCTTCAAAAGATGAAACATCTCCTTTGTGACAGCCTGCACCATAAGAACTAAGCCCAGAGTTGTAGTTATGGCCACCACTCTTGGTCCTATGTACCCATTCCTTGTGTGCTGAAGATGTCATGGGACTCTCCCGAGCAGATGCAATCATTGAGTAAGATGAATCTCTCTGAAGCTGGAGTAAATAACATGTAATATCTATCAGGATCCTAAATTAATTTACCCAGACAAGGCAATAATAAGCTCATTAAATTATGCAATCTTCTTTATCCCGAGATATTAAACAAACTAGGCTACAGTGGTTTGTAAGCCTCACACATAACAAAATAACAAAATCGAATATCACCTAATCACTTAAATAACTGTAGCAAAATCATACTTATACTTGAACATAAATGAACTGTACTCGATAAACAACACAAAATGTGTTCATTTTAATGTGTAGTTCACTTAACTCATGAGGAAACAATAATAATCTGTCTGACGGAAGAAACTCAATCTAAAACAATCAGGTCAATTGATCAATACATTGAGGCATACCTCATCTTCAGACCTTGGTGGAGTATGAAGAGCTTGTCGATTAAATCTTTGTACATTATAGAGCTCCATTATCCGGTCATAGTTCTCGCCCCACCATCTCTGAGCTTGCCATTTATTAAACATTTCTCGGCTTCAAAATGAACATTGAATCCTGTCAACTTCTGCTTTTACTGATAAATTTCTCTCTTATCTCTCTTATTAGACCAGTTAAAGGTATAGCGATGAATGAAATGCACAAAAACGAGGAATAACTATGGAAAATTTAAATCCTGCTTGTACTGAATAATTAATAACCAAAAATATAATCTTCACACATAATAAGATTGCAGTCATCTAAAACAATGGCAGATTTTTGTTTCCTGCTATGCATTGGATTAAGATTAAAAGTCCCTACATGAGAAAACTTTGTTTTACCATCACACCGTGTTATATGTCAGAGTTTTATAGACAAACAATATAATTATTTCAGTCCAAATGCTTAAATTTTAGAAAAGTAGGCA
This sequence comes from Begonia loranthoides, assembly GCA_022433065.1. Lineage (NCBI taxonomy): Eukaryota > Viridiplantae > Streptophyta > Magnoliopsida > Cucurbitales > Begoniaceae > Begonia > Begonia loranthoides. The sequence goes on from CM039470.1 coordinate 3,103,298, forward strand.
ATGGAACTAATAACCAGGATAAGAAGTTTCATCATACCTGAAGCGAATTCGTCTTAGATCATTACCCCCATGTGGAAGAGACACAAACGTAATGTGCACTCCTGGCTCCACCTGTGCCATCCATTCTTTGGGCTCATTCTCATTATCAAGCAAAACATCACTAGCAGATACAAGTTCTTCATCACATCTTGCAGCAGGGTGGCGACTAGCACTTGTGAAATCCCATGCAGGGGTAGAACTCGAACTTGCACCTCCGAAGAATGGATATGGAATCCCTTCTGAAGCGGTATCGAAGTCTGGGTAAGGTCTCTGTCCTTTTTTGTAACTACTTGGACCTGAGCATGGTTTGCCCTGTCGATGAGCGCCAGAGAATTTCAATGCCATATCCTTTATCTGCACAACATTGACTTCTCATTACTCAAAATATTTATAAGTATTCACTGAATAGAAACAAAGCTTATAAAATTTTTGTTCCAGATCTGTTTATTAAGTTAAGAATTTTTAAAGTAATAGAAAACACAATCATGCCATCTAAGTCCCGATTGGTTTTACCCAAATTGTATTGATAATTATTACGGCAAAATATTAATTTTTTGTCGTTGGTTGATGAATACTACAAAATATTTAACTGACGTACATAATCAAAGGATAGGAGCAGATCAAGAATCATTTTCAAACAATGAACTCTTAATAAGTACTACATTGCTTATTCAAATTTTCTATACAGCAACAAAAGGATATTTATAAGTCTTCAGTCCTCCCAATACAATATTACTTGCTTTGGGCTTGAAATTTGCACAATTTTATTCTTAGAGTTAATCCAAAACAAGTTGTATTAAATAAAAATGAAAACTCTACTCATAAACTATGTATATTCCATTCTCCCAAGTGATGTGAGATTGTACACTCCTACTGGTATAGGTCGGACGCTCATTTGAGTCATAATTGACTTCAGAGGGCAAACTGCTACAATATTCAATTATAAAACTAATTCAATTTCCTTAAAAAGAAAATGAGTACAAAATCACGTCGATCATGTAAAACATTCAAAAGTATAATCCATTTGGAACCACTCCACCACACTGCATTTCTAGCCTTGTTCGAGGTACAGACGCCAACGAATTAATTAGCTAAAAAGAAAAGGCTACCAACAAATATATACCACCTTTCTCTATTTCAAAAGAGAATCACGTGGCCAAGTTGAAGCACGTCTACAAGCATTTGAAGGTGGGCGTGATGGGTGATACCAAAGAACTCATTCATAGTTATTTCTTTATATATTGTTTATATATATAATCTATCTAGCTGCGTCGATCATAAACTGCTTATTTTAAAGAATCTCAATGCTGCTTATGGTGGAACATGTTGTCAGTGTTTTGTAATGGAAGCACATTTTTAGTGAAGATGAAGGAATTGTTAGTCTTCAATTAAAGTTTGTTCATATTATTTTATGATTCGAATCAATAAATGAAAGAAACTAACCTAAAAATTGAATGCCACATATAACTAGCTCGAAATGGTAACTAAAGATCTCCAAATTGATTTTGGGCTTACCTTCCACTAATATGCCCATGCATGAGTCTTACTCCATTCTTCAATGGACTAAGAAAACAACTATTTACCATATGCATCTTTGTAGCATTGGTAAATTAAAAATAAAGATAGCAATTTCAACCGAGATGGGAAGGAATCGACGAACAAGATAAAATAGCAGGTAGCATTTGAGACAAGAATTAGATACTAAGGCACTGCTGCTATTTGTATAGTGTATCTTAGCCTAACTTTCTTAAAATAATCATTATGTTACCAAATCAAAAGATAAAGAAAAAAAGCTAAAAGTTTAGCTTTTGAAGGAGAATGAAATAAAGAACCAACATTTTAGATATTCGTTCCCACTATCCCACTTAAATTGAATGGGATTCTGATGTTGACTCAAGATTTTTGCAATCTTATTGTAGTCAGACATGTTTATGTTCGATCCTTTTATTTTATTTCAGCTGAAACAACAATATAAAAAGCATAACAAATAATAGCAAAATACACAATGAAAATAAATATTTTTGCCTCAATAAACTTAGATGCATAACACAATAGATAAAATATATAAATGTGGCAACCCATCATGTGAAGACAAAAATGATCAAGTGTGGGTTAAGTCCATATTAATGAGGGTGCACAATCTCACATCACTTGGCAGAATGGAAAATACATGATTTATAAGTAATATTTTTTTCTCTATTTAATACAATACGTTTTGGCTTAACTTTGACCTAAAGAGGATAATATTGTACTGAGAGAAATAAAGACGTTACTATAAATAAACAACAATAAGTTCTAATATGCCGGTAATGGTTATCAACAGTAGAGAAGGAAATTACATTTTAAATAGAGAAAATGGGGTCAAAGGTTTACGTAGTAACCTAAACACTTTAAAAGTAATATCTATTAAAGACAATTTTTTTTGTCATTATTTCTATTGCTTAGACATACCCATTAGAAGAAAAACTTTAATTTTTTTCATCAAAATAATTTAAAAGTATTTTTAAATACTAAAGACGAGATGACAATTTAATTTTAGCAAAAAAAAAAAGCCACGTGGGATGACACGTTATCATACGACGTGGCAGAAGAAATCTAAACACAAACATACTATGGCCCCCTAACCTGTAAAGTACTTGTATTCGTGAAGATGCTTCCAGGGTGGACCCCTACACTTCCTAATTTTAACTTTCTGAGACGGATTATAGACGAAGCAACCAAGGATATTATATTAAAACACAGACAGAGAGAGAAAGAGTGTTTATTCGAACCTGCGTCCTCAGGCTTTTGACAGCTTCCTTTGAACTGGGCGTCGTACTTCCACCCGCCTCCCGCTTCTCGCCGCCGTCATCCGCAGTTTGTTGCGTACATACTATGCATCGAAACATTTTTGCCGCCAACCTTCACAATTTACTATCTGCAAACGACAAATTATGTTGGAATTATTAGAAATTTCCTTATTATTAACATTTTTTGAACTCCAGGTCATGTTAGTCTTTTTCTAATTATGGGTTTATCCGTCTCCTAGTCATAAAATTCAACGACGTATAAGCTTCCAATGATTATTATTTCATTGACGAGCGGTCCCGTCTGTTGCATGAACTCTTTTACGCCGCACTCTGTTTTGTGGAAGAAGGGAAATGTAATAGAAGATATACGAAGGAAAATACAAGCAAAAAACAAGATTTGGATTTGGGTTAGCGTAACATTTGAATCATCAACTAGTCATGACTTGAAAATACAGCATGCACATGCGCCTGTTTGTTTGCCAAGAAAAGGAGGGAAAATTCCTATCTTATAAGACTGCGTCAAAGGAATCTCAGACTGTAAAACAAATCAGCATTATTATTACTTAAAATGACCGGGAAACAGAAAAGAGAAAGAGAAAGGGTAAAAAAAAGGAAAAGAGGTACTCGGGATCAGAGACGACTGGGAAAAAGAGGAGGAAATAAAAATGGATCAGACAATAATTAAAAAAGAAACAAAGAATGGATCAAACTGACCGATGAGAGAGGTCGATTCTGCTAATGTTGCTTTTCTTTATTTAATGCCCAATTTTCTGACACAAAAAAACAACATATACACTGGGGTGTCTTTCCTTTCCCTTCCCCGAGAAGTCCAAAAGCGACTGGAAGAGAGAGAAACCCACAATTCTAGAGAGAGAAAAAATGAAGAAAAGGAACAGAGAGACATGGACGAAGAAGCATGAAAACGATTATAAACATAAATACACAACTTGGATATTTATTAGTCGAAAACGACTTACCGAAGCAGTCGCCAACTGTGATTTACGTGCCTTTGTCCTCGGCGGCCCCTACTGTCACTCCTCCATTTTCATTCTCAGCTTTCAATGAAAAACTTCACAGTTGCCCGTCTTCCAATCGTTTTACCCTCTTCTTAATCAGTCAAGTTTATCCACAGAGCTAAAGCACAATCGCAGTGAAATTAGGTGAAAGGAAGTTCGACCGAATACGTATTGAACTAAATTAGGCGAAAATTAAAAGAAAATCGAAACGATTACGCTCCCCGTAAAGAGGTCGGAAAATAGAGTGAGAATCTGTATTGATTCTTGGAATTTGAAAATAAATAGAGGTATGGTTATAGAAAAATTTCTTACACAATACATCCATTTGTCGTAAACACTTTTCGATTTTCTAACGAAACAAAAGCTTTCTCTCCCTGAGAACCGCAAGCACCAGCAATCAAATCCCTAGAATCTCGCCGAAAAAAATCATTTCCAGGAAAAGATGCTCATAATAATCGCGGGGGAAAATGCCGGCGATGTAATGGCCAGCTGAGGAGATTCGTCCGATTCCGAAACGTTGAGATAAGGGGGGAAAGTTTCCGATATTTAGGCTCCGGGTTTTACGTTGTAAAGATACTACAAATCGGAAAATTACAGACTGAAATAGAGTGCAATGGCGAGATGCATGTATATATATATATGGAGAGGGCTTACGGCGTTAGATATGGCCGTTACTTAACGACAAAGCGTGCGTGCTTGTGCGTCAGACTCCAAAATCCAAATGCAATAGAGGGCTTGTGGTCCATTTTAATTTAAGAAAAAATTAATTATTTGATTATATAATAATTATATTATACGAATTTGGTAAATATTTAGCAAAATACCTCATTTCTTCTATTTTGATAAGAAAATTAACCAAACAACTAGGAAATCAATAATAAATTAATTATTAAATAATTTTTATTGATAAATAAAATACTTAATTATAATAAATAAACGTAATAAGCATCGTTATCACGTCTTTCATTAAAAAGATTTATTTGTTTCTGCAACAAAAAAATCAAAGGCTTAGTTTCTCCAGTAGAATGCTAGTTTCCACTGCGGAATGCTAGTTTTCGTTGCAGAGAGTATTCTTACCACTGCGGAAATTTTTTGTTCCGTTGCGAAAAGTTTTCGTTCCATATTCATTTTGCAGTGGAAACAAGTTTCTTCCGCCGTAGAAAATACTCTTTCTGCTTCATTGACTGAATTCTTTACCATTTTTCAAAGTAGCAGACAATAAATTTTCTAACGAGTTTCTTCAATAGATCAAAAATATATCTAGTTTAAAGTACATTGATTTTTTCACAAACAATTAACTTAAAATCTTCCATTTTGATACCAAAATCGATTTCGAACAAGTTAACAAGAAATCTCTTATTTTGAAAAGTCTTTTTGTTTTTAATGTTTTTTTCAACAGGTTAACAGTGATATTTACGTCGTGTATTTTCTATAATTAAGTGTTTTATTTGTTAGCAAAAATTATTTAGTGATTAACTTGTCATTAAGTTTATAGTTCGTTGATGGTTTTGTTAATTTTCCATTTTCAATATTATTACATTTACGCAGTATATAATTATAAATTGTAGTAAAAGAAGTATCATATTTATAATTATTTTAATATTTTTTATATCCAAAATTTAATTTTAATTCTCTCGAGTGAAAAAAAAAAATTGTTGAGAAGAAATCTCTCCTATGAATTTTATTTACGGAAAATATTTTATCTTGCAATCACTTTTTTATTATTTCTTTTAGGAAAATTAACACCAAACCCTATATTTCGTTATCAATGACAAGTGAAACATTGGAGAATTTTTTTTAACAACTAAAATCTTGAGCTATGGAAAATTCTCTCTAACGACCTCGCAGTCACATTTATTGTCCAGGACAGTCGAGTTTTAACGCCTTGGTTTTATCTCTGTCAAATATTGTCGAATGGAGATGAAGAACGTCAAGTACCGTCCCTCCTGTCAATTCAAAGAAGAAGGACAATGGTGGACGATGGCGGAGATGAAGCTCATTGGCCGTTGGATCAGGGAATAGATGGCCAATATTGAATCTGGTGATTCTCAAAGGCGACTGACGAACAACAATCCCTGGCCGTTGGATCGAGCGAGGGACGTCCCTCATCTGGATCGAATGCCAGGATTGAATCTGACATTTTCTAGAGGTGACAGACGAACGACATTCCTTGGTCGTTGGATCGAGTGAGGGACGTCCCTCATCTGGATCGATGGCCAGGATTGCATCTGACGTCTTCTAAAGGCGATGGTGGACGACGATCTCTGGCCATTGGATCAAGCGAGGGACGTCTCTCATCTACATCAATGCTAGAATTGACTCCAAATTAACTAGGTCATGTGTAAGGCACACACATTTTTAAAACGCGCGAATTCCCTCAATTAAGACGGACGTCTCTCGCACCAGACACGGATGTCCATCGGTCAATACTACGTCATTCTACCCTCAATGGACGCATCTCGTCTTGAGACGGCGTCGTTTAGGCCATGACGGACGTCCGTCTTAATACGAGGGACGTCCATTCCTCTCGGATTTTATTCTCTAAACGCTAAACGACAACGTTTTCCTCTCGACGGACGACGCAAATCTGCATTATAATTGCGAAGGGCACCCATTGCCCTAGATATTACAAAGAGGAATTTCGTCTTCCCCCGACCAACTCGAACTTTCGATATCCATCCTCACGATTGTTGAAGCGAAAAAATGGCACTGAAGGCAAGGCAAGCAGATCGAGACAACAGACGATGGATGTCCCTCCTATTAAGATGGACGTTCGTCATGGCCTAAACGACACTGTCTGAAGATGAATTGCGTCCATTGAGGGCAGAATGACGTAGTATTGTCCAACGGACGTCCGTGTCTGTGCGACGGACGTCCATCTTAATTGATGGAATTCGCACTTTTTTAAAAACGTGTTTGCTTTGCACGTGACACAGTTAATTTGTAGTCAATCTTGGCCGTCAATCCAGATGAGGGACGTCCCTCGCTCAATCCAACAGCCAAGGAATGTCGTCTGTCTGTCTGTCTCCTCTGGAAGATGCCAAATTCAATCCTGGCCGTCAATCCAGTTGACGGACGTCCCTCACTCGATCCAACGACCAGGGATTGTCGTCCGTCCGTCGCCTTAGGGAATCACCAGATTCAATCCGTACATTCTGCGATCCAACGGCCAATGAACTTCGTCTCCACCATCGCCCACCATCGTCCTTCTTCTTCGAACTGCCAGGAGGGACGATACTTGACGTCATTATCTCCGTTCGACGGTACTTGACAGAGGCGAAACTGAGGCGTTAAAGTCGACGGTCCTGGACAGAAAACGTGATTGTGAGGTCGCCGATGAGAATTTCTCATTGTTTAAAAAATTTTCTAAGATTTAACTTGCCATTGACTATAAACTATAGGATTTGCTTTATTAATTTTCATTTCTTTTATAATCAATTAATTGAAGTGTCATTGAGGAAAATTTTCGTGCAGTGAAATTCTAAAATTGAGCTGTGAAACGTGCGACGTCATACAGTCGAGGTGAATACTTAACAGCGTTAAAAACTAATGGTTAGATAACGGAAAAGAGTGGTGTGGGATGGATTCGGTCATCAGCAGCGGGGAGGACATGTGGGGCCCACATGTTGTGGTGATGTAAAAGGAAGTTAGGGCATGCGTTATTTCAATCTAGGTTTGCGGACGTGGCATTGTTTCATTGGCTGCGTGATAATTAAACAAATCATCGAGGGGTGATTAGTTGATAGAGTACACACTATGGAACTATCCCATCAGTTCAAATGGGTTGGTAAATTTCTCCATTTCAATTAATTATTTTTTAAAACTATAATAAATATCTCACTAATAAGAAATTAATTATGGTTTTAGGAATTCAAATGTTTTTGGAATCATTGGTTATATATTTTTTTGTAAATATCTTAATTAATTATTAGATCTAAAAAAATTAGTCTTCAAGATAAACAGGAGGTAGAAAATTAAATTAGATGTCAATTAATTTTTTTAACATAATGTTCTAAGACTAAGAGAAAAAAAAAAACTTGGAAAATAAATAAATAATGATTTTTAAATAATAAATATTAAATAAATGATATAGATTGAAAATAAGAAAGTTAATTACCAAAACAAACTTTGTACTATTAGACAAATCTAACCTTAAATTAATTTTGCGAATAACTAAAATATCGAATCATGAGAAATGACTTGTAATATCCAGAAAATATGTCTACATATAAAATTTTGATTATGTGTAATTCAATACTTGAGCATTGTGAAATTATAATTCTAAATTATTAATATTATTGAGATTATTGATATTTCTAATATTTGAAAAAATAATAAAATTGCATAGTATTAGTTTTGTAAGAGGTGTAAATAAATTATATATTAAAGAATAAATATGGAGAATATCATAAGGAGTGGGGGGTTGATCTTAGGGGAGCTTCGGTCTATCACTGGCGAAGCAAAACGTTAAGGAACTTAGCGTTGTTGGAAACGGTCGACCTTAGGGTCAACCGCAAAAATGACAGTGGTAAAACAAAAATATTGGGAGTGTAGCAGTACTTAGAAATGGTCGACCTCGGGGTGGACCGCAATAAGGGCAATGGAGTTTTCAAAATGTTGCAACATTGGAACCGGTCGATCAAATGATTGACTAGGAAATAGGAAAATTTTGGATTTGCGGTAGGGCGGTCGATCGGGTGATCGACCGGTGCGCAATCCTTCAATTACGAAAAATATGAAAAATATGGTAACCTCGTCTAGAAGATTTCAAATCACTTGGAATTCGAGATCATACCTCCTCGTCGCCCTCCAGGGTTTTAGGGGTATAAATAGAAGGCGATTGACAGATGGAAAGAAAGGGAAAAATGCCTCCTGCATTCTCTCTAGGTTTTTTCTCGATATTTGTCTTTTAGTTTTCTGAGTTCAGGGGGCTAAGCAAGTTTGGAGTTGTTGCTAAAGGAGAAGGGTTCTCGGCTGGAGTAATTTCATCAGAGAAAGAATAACAAGAAAGAAGATAAGAGATTTGTGTGTGCTTTGTCCGAAAAGATGTAACGACTTGGTTTTTCGTAATCCTTTAAAAATGCGTGAAATTTAAAACTTTTATAAAACCATTGAAATCTCATTTTAAAACGATATCAGAATGCGTCTAAACGGGACCGCTACCAACCTTTCGCAAACCGTAGTATACTGTGAAATGTCATAGATATAAAGTCATTTGTAAACATAGCGGAAGCGTTATGAAATCATTTATTTAAACCATTGTGGAAGCGTAAATAATTTAATGAAGAACTAAACAATTGAATACAATTTAGTAAAACTTAATTTAATTACAACCATTTTTTATTTTACTCTTTTAGCCTGGCCAACCACAGGCTCCCTCGTACGTGCAAATCCTTCATCCCTGCTTTATTATCTAATTAACGTCTTTCGCATTTACTCCTAAGTCTGTGCATTTATTTCACGTACAAGTACCTACACCTACACTACAAGTAACTGTAAGCCCAAAGGCTTAGTAAGGAAAATGGTTTAATGCAATGTGATATGCTTCTCTTTAGTCCTTTTTGGAATGAGACCACCCAAACCAATCTTTTCATTAATTCGTTGGTTCTTGGGTTCTTTACTCGTACTTCGAGCTGGAGATTAGAGGAATCCGTTGCGGAAGGGTAGTCTTTGTCAGCTTCAACCACCTATGGTAGACAGTCTCATAGTTCCCGACTAGGGAAATGTAAAGTTCTTTTAATCGTGTTACCTGGTTGATCCGTACTTACCCCCCATCTCCCAACTCCCTTTTTATTTTTCTTTTTCTCTTCGTTTTCCTCATTTTCGTCACTTATCCTCACTCATGCATGTATGAGTACCCCCACCAATGTGGCACTCCCTATTGGTTTCTATTAACATGATGCATGATGACACATCCTCAAACTAGATTGATGCATGATGACATAACATTCAACATAACAATTTAATAGCATAGCAGAAATTGAAAGCGCATATAAGGAAATAATTGAATTACAGAAATTGAAAGCACACATTAGAAAACAAGTAAATAGGGAATTGTAAACAATGAAGTATAGAGAGAAATCAAACAACGAACGCAACATGAATTAGAACATGCTATTAATTAACATGCTAGTTATCCCAGTAAAGTTCTTAGTCAGTTTACATGCTCGTAGATCACTACGAGAGCTGAAGCAGACGGGTAGCATCCGTGACTACGTGAAACAGTTCTCGGGCCTAATGCTCAACATACATGACATGGCTGAAAAGGACAAAATCTTCACTTTCATTGAAGGACTCAAACCATGGGCCAGAACTAAGTTATATGAACAAAGGATCCAGAATCTCTCAAGCGCGCTTGCTGCGGCAGAACGGTTATTTGACTATGCCAATGAGAATCATAGTCCCCGGAAAAATCTCCCCGCTACAAATAATTCGAGACCACAAAGACCAAACATGGGTCCTCCGAAAAGGAAGCCATATGCCCCAAAGAGAGGGCCAAGAAACGTGGAGGGCACCCAGAGAAAACCAAGAAGCATGGAGAACCCCGAAGGAAGGCCAAGAAACATGGAAAGGGAATAATACACAGTGGCCTATGTCATGCTTCTTGTGTAAAGGACCTCACCGAGTTCACCAATGCTCGCATAAATCGGCTCTAGCAGCTGCACGAGCTTACATTCAAAGTAACAACTCAACTGAAGGAGTTTCCGAAGAAGTGCCCGCAGAAGTGGCAGAAGTTGGCACTATGACTTTCTTGTCTGCCGTCCAACAACAAATGGAGGAGCTTAAAAAGACCCCAGACAAAGGCCTCATGTATGTGGAAAGTATTATTGATAATAGGGCTACTAAAAGCACTATGATTGACTCAGGAGCCCCACATAACTTCATCACTGAGAAGGAAGCTCGCCGTTTGGGCCTAAAGTGGGAACAAAATGCGGGCAAGATGAAAACCGTGAATGCGAAAGCAATGGCGGTAGTGGGAGTGGTAAAAAGGACTCAGCTAAAGTTGAACTCGTGGACTGGGCCAATTGACTTTGTCGTTGCACGGATGGACGACTTTGATATCATCTTGGGGATGGAGTTCTTGATGGAGCACAGGGTGATTCCCATTCCTTCGGCGAAGTGCTTGGTGATCACAGGAAACAATCCGACAGTGGTCCCTGCGACACTTCGACAACCTGTTGCTTGTGGTGCAAAAATGATCTCAGCTATGCAGTTCAAGAAAGGGCTGAAACACCAAGATCCGACCTACATCTTGGTTCCCTCGATTGTAGATGAAGGAACTAAAGAAGAGATACCATCAGAGATCTTAGAAGTCTTGGAGGAATACCAAGACACCATGCCAGAATGTTTGCCCAAAACATTACCTCCGCGTAGGGACATTGATCATCAGATCGAACTGAATCCAGGTTCTAAACCTCCTGCAAAGGCACCCTACAGAATGGCTCCACCTGAACTTGCTGAATTAAGGAAACAACTGGATGAATTACTTGCGTCTGGATTCATCAGACCCGCAAAAGCACCATTCGGAGCACCTGTATTGTTTCAGAAGAAAAAGGATGGTAGCTTATGACTATGTATTGATTATCGGGCACTCAACAAGCTCACAGTACGTAACAAGTACCCAATTCCACTTATCACTGATCTATTTGACCAGTTGTATAAAGCAAAATACTTCACCAAACTCGATTTAAGATCGGGTTATTATCAAGTTTGAATTGCTGAAGGTGATGAGCAGAAGACGACATGCGTGACTCGCTATGGAGCTTTTGAATTCTTGGTAATGCTATTTGGACTAACAAATGCGCCAGCGACCTTCTGCACCCTTATGAACCAAGTATTTCATGATTTCCTCGACAAGTTTGTGGTGGTTTACTTAGATGACATTGTGGTCTACATTGAAACCTTGTAAGAACATAAAAGCCATCTACGACTTGTCCTCGAAAAACTAAGGAGGAACCAGCTGTACATCAAGAAAGAGAAATGTTCTTTTGCCCAGAAGAGCATTGGGTTCCTTGGTCACATCATCGAGCAAGGGCAGTTACGCATGGATCTTGATAAGGTCAAAGCAATCCGAGATTGGAGGGTCCCCACTTCTGTTACTGAACTGCGCTCATTTTTGGGGCTTGCGAACTATTACAGACGTTTTGTTGAGGGATTCTCAAAGAGGGCTGCTCCTCTTACTGAACTGTTGAAGAAGGGTACTCCCTGGGAGTGGAACCAGAGATGTCAAAATGCATTTGACAATTTGAAAGATGCAATGATGCAGAGTCCGGTCTTAGCCCTCGCTGATGTTACTCAACCATTTGAGGTGGAAACAGATGCGTCTGACTAAGGGGTCTTGCTACAAAATGGCCACCCTATTTCATACGAAAGTCGCAAGTTAAAAGAAACAGAAAGAAGATATATTGCTGCTGAGAAAGAAATGTTAGCAGTAGTACACTGCTTGCGAGTATGGTGACAGTACCTGCTGGGTTCCAAATTTACAGTGAAGACAAACAATAGCTCCATATGCCACTTCTTCAATCAACCAAAACTGTCGGCCAAACAAGCTCGGTGGCACAAGCTTATATCTGAATTTGATTTTCAATTCGAACACAAGTCGGGTCAATCCAATCGGGTAGCTGATGCCCTTAGTCGAAAAGTAGAATGCGCCAGTCTTTGTTACCTATCCCAACTCCAAGCAAGTAGAGTTAGTGGATCTATGAAAGATCAGATTCGAGACTGCCTACAAGACGACCCTGTTGCTCGGGCCGTAATGCAATTGGTGCAAGAAAGGAAGACTCGACAGTTTTGGATCGAAGAAGACCTATTGCTAACCAAGGGCAACAGACTTTACGTACCTCGAAGTAATGATCTGCGACGCTCCCTGTTACGAGAATGCCACGACACCCTATGAGCGGGTCACGCAGGATGGCAAAGGACTTATGCCCTTCTAAAGAGGGGATATTATTGGCCAAAGATGAAGGAAGACGTGATGCAATACACCAAGACCTGCTTGGTGTGTCAACAAGATAAGACTGAGAAAGACAAAATTGCTAGTTTGCTTGAACCATTACCAGTGCTAACAAAGCCCTGGGAAAGCGTATCGCTCGACTTCATCACAAACTTGCCACCCGTCAATGACATTCAGGCAATACTGGTTATAATTGATCGCTTCTCCAAATATGCTACATTTATAGCCGCCCTAAAATATTGCTCTGCAGAAATGACAGCCCAACTCTTCTTCAAAAACGTGGTAAAATTATGGGGGATACCTCAAAGTGTCATCAGTGATCGGGACACAAGATTTACTGGAGCCTTTTGGGTAGAGTTGTTCAAAATATTGGGATCAAGTCTGAATATCTCTTCTAGCTATCACCCGCAAACCAACGGTCAAACAGAACGCTTCAATAGCTTACTAGAAGAATATCTTCGGCATTTTATCAACAGCAGTCAAAGGAATTGGCCAAGTTTGCTTGATGCGGCACAATTCTGCTTTAACTGTCAGAAGAGTTCCTTAACAGGAATGAGCCCATTTGAGATAGTCTGCGGTAGGCAACCAACAATGCCACACACCCTGGATCAACCTTACTCAGGGAAGTGCCCAAAAGCCTAAATTTCTCAAAAGAGTGGAAGCAGAATATTGAAGTAGCTCGTGCCTACCTGGAACGAGCTTCAAAACACATGAAAAAGTGGGCAGACCAGAAGCGACGACCGCGAGAGTTCAAAGCAGGAGACTTGCTGTTAGTAAAGTTGTTGCCTGAACAGCTTCGATTCAGAGGTAAGAGAGACAAGCGGCTTGTACGAAAATATGAAGGTCCAGTTGAAGTCCTCGAAAAGATTGGACGGACATCCTACAGAGTTAATCTACCTGGGTGGCTTAAAATTCACTCGGTAATCCATGTCAGCAACTTGAAGCCGTATCACCCCGATGATGAAGATAGTACCAGGAACAACCTCACAAGACCAGACATCGCCCTCAACTACTGGAAGAAGAAGAAAGTTGAAGAAATTCTAGCAAAAAGGAGAGTCAAGGCAGGCGACTGTCTACAGACAGAGTACCTGGTCAAATGGGAAGGACTTGGAGATGACGAAGTGACTTGGGAGAAAGAAGACAACCTGGAGAAGGAAGAACAGAAGATTGAAGATTTCAAGCTGAAGACAAGTTGACGAGGGCGTCAATAGCTCAGTTGGGGGAGAATGTAACAATCCGGGCTTGTCCAGGACTTGTTGTCCATGGCCGCCCCTACTGCTTAGTTAGATTTATTTCCATTTATAGTAATTTCCTTGTAGTTCTTTTATTTCTATTTTGGGCAAGTGACTTCTCACCACTATAGCATGTTCACTCCTGCCATAGTGGAGATGGTCCAGAATGCTCTTTAGGGGGAGAGGCATGACTGCACGTAGACCCTCCGAACCAATGTAATTTGCTAACAATCAATGATAAAGCTTCTTACATTCAAACTATACTCTTTATACTCAATGACGCTTTCGATGAATCTCGCTCTCTCGTTAGACACTCAAGCTTGTTCTAACGTCGTGGGCAATCGGTGCCGTTGGCACACTTAGTAGGCTAACTCGTTGTTCCCCCTAACAACGAGTGCTGCACGGCCCTCTTGAAAAATCTCTCAAAAGTAGGACCGTGACACTAGTCCTGTTTGGAATCGTCCGCACAGGTCATTCAGACGCAAAATGGCATCCGCAGGCCACGTCTGCTCTCCTCCGAAAGTGTTCAGGAATTGGATAGATTCAAATCGGACGCGACTACCCATGTCCACAATTGTCCGAACGCGTCTGCAATTCCACAATGCAGGTGAAGTCAGCACGCAAAATCGCTGCCTGAGTTGTCCCAAGGCTAAGGGTGACGTGCAATGCACTTGCGGACAACACGTCTCATCCGCAAGTCGTCTGCATGCATCCGAAAGTCAACATTCAGACATAATTTCTCATCCTGGTGCGTCCCAAGCGTTGGGGACGCCATGCAATGCACTTGTGGACAATATAACTCGTCTGCATGTTGTCCGCAGGCGTCCGAAAATGCCCAGAACAGCTTTTCCTCACCTTTTTCCCTACTTAGCTCTCATCTCATAACGCTTACCTCATAAATACACGTCATAAAATGACACGTATAAATACACAACATAATGTCCTAGTCACTCCATCCTTAATTTACATCGTGTATACAGGAAAAACGTTATAAAAAACACCCCCTTGACCTAACGCTCCAACTACGTCCTTGGTAATACCCCGATATAAAAAAGTCGGGGTGTTACAAAAGACCTACATCACAGGATTAGGTTTGAAGTGCTTTTGCTCCGATGAACTGCTAATCTGTTTCTATTATTTGCTTCTCGTTGATGAATGTGCTTCCTGTTAATGAACCATAAAACTTATCTGTTATTGATATTGTGTTCATCCATGCTACTGCTTGATAAAGACACTTGATGATGGTACAACCTTGAAGATTAGGATAATTCTCAAATTTTGTATTCTTTCAATGATCTGATCACTCTCAAAGAGATAGGTTAACATGCTCTGAATAAATAACGTGTTGATGCCTTTTGTTGTTATATCATAATGTTGATGATGTTCTGTCTAAGTTAAAGTGATGATGGAAGTTATTGATTTCATTCTTTGCTCCCTATGTTTTTGCTAGATAGTGAAACCTTTTGTTATATTATTGTTTGGTTATTATAAGCTCTTGGTAAACTACTACATGATGAGAATGTTAAACTGGTAGAATAAGAACATGATGTATATATGTTGTGGCATGGTTCCATGTTAGCATGTACTATGGTTGTAGGATTCCAGTTGATTTTATGTGCTATTAGAACCACGTTAGGATGTTAGTTTTGCTACATGTTTAGAAGCTCGATATTATATTAATGATACTGTTAGAAATAAACATGTAGAAAGATGAACGTATAGGTTTATTGCCTTGCTATTATGTTAATTATAGCATGTATTAGATGGACTTAAAGTTATGTAGTGAATCATGCTTCCACTGCTTGTTAAATGAGTTGTATTCTTCTCTTGTAGTATTATATGAACAGTTGTGTGACACCATATAAGCATGTCAATTAGGGTGGCATATCATGCATTGCACGAGATAATAATGAATTTAATGAATGTAAATAGATGTTGGAGGTTGGGGAGTATAGTGACGGTGATGCTTAAGAGAACTGCAAGATGATATATCTCTTCCCACGTAGAGATTGAGTAACTTGTTCTGCCAAGGCTAGATCCCAAAGATGTATCTATCTCTTTGTGGGACATATATCCATTGTTCTAACTGAAAGTGAAACGTTAAGTAAAACATAAGAGATAGGTTCTCTTTTGGCATAACAAACACGTGCATAGAGTCAACATAAATATTTTGCATTTCATTTATATCTCTTACTGGACATTAGGTTCATTATCTCTTCTGTGATGTAGATAACGAGAATGATCTAAATGATGTGTATGTAGAGGAAGTATAATGCGACGATAACTTGTTTTACCCAGCACGTGATGGCCTGGGGGTTATGGCTCACAGATGGAATAAAAGTGTTTAATTATGTTCAAGACTTTTTTTTAAAGGTTATTTTAAGTGTTCGAAATAGTTTGATTTTAAGATATATTGACAATATTGTTTTTAAAATATGATTTCATGTTTTAATATTCAACGCTTATTTACTCTGATATTTCTTTACACGCGTTTTGAGTAAAGTTTTAAAAAGAAAAATTTTATTGAAAAGTCAAACAGAAACGAGATGTTACAGAACCATGCAAACTTCGTAGTCATGTTTCCATTAAAAATTTAAATTGTTTAAAATAATCTACAAAATATCTGCTGTATAAATGGTATTTTCCTCAACGGATGGTATTTTTCATAATTGATACTTGTATTTTGCTGCGGAAAGGTTAATTTCCTCAGCACAACCTGAGGGTGAAGCACAACCCTAACCTGAAGCACAATCTCAATCTCAACCTCAACCTCAATTGATATGTTTTCAACTTATATTACATTGTTTCTATTCACCGGTTTTAAGGATTGAGTCGGCGAACAATAGGTATAAAGTTGATATTAAAAATCGTTCGATTATTGTATCTAGAAGTGTAATACCCCAAAATTCACCTTCCCTAAAATTTTAAAACCCTAAAATTTTTTCCAAATCAATTAACAAATTATGTTTGATTAAGTCATTGTAAAACCCTAATTAACACTTGTAAATCCTTAAAATTTTCAAAATCATTGATTAAGCTAGAAAATTGAACAATAATTATTAGGAAGTATTTATTTAATTCATTGTTATTTGAAACTTTAAAAAACTTGATTTAATAAAATACTTTCATTAAATACTTCTATTAAAAATACCAAACCGAATTAAAATCTCATTTACTTAGGAAATTATATACGAAATAATATCCAATAAAAGTTTTATTAATATCAAATTGAATTTATAAAAATTTCATAAACGCAATATTCTTAAAAATTACAGCAGAAAACAATATGGAAACTAAATATTAAATTTATTTATTTAATTCGACAACACCTTCTTCTATATATTTGTCTGCTTGTAAAATATTATCAATCAGGCCAAAATCTTTTTTTGTTAAAAATTCACCTACATCACAAAATTAAATGTGAGATAAACTCAGTAAGTAAAAATATATGCATAATCAAATTTCATGCATTACCGAATTGCTTAAAATTACATACTAGTTAGAACTCATTTTCTAGCGCGTTCAAGCTTTCATTAGTCATCTCAAAATTTTCATGCTTTCAGGCTTTCATTAGCCGTCACATCATGTTTTTCGTCCATTTCATACTTAAAGTTACATATTGGTTGGAACTCATTTTCCAACATGCATTTAGACTTTCATTAGTCATCTCAAAATTTCATGCATTCAGACTCTCATTAACCGTCATAAAATTTCATGCGTTCAGACTCTCATTAGCCGTCACATTATGCTTTCCATTAATTCTATTAGATTCATGCATTCATTCTAGCATATAAGATGACCTATCAATTGTTAGTTTTTTTGTTAGACATAGTTTTATTTTGATGACTAAATGATTTATTTTGTTAGAAAATAATAAATTGGTTATTGTGTTCTTATGGATATTATTGTTAATGTTTTTATCATAATATTTATACTCGTGTTTATTATAAATACCATCAAAATAAGTATTATTAATGTGCTAAATGTTTATTTAAGTCAATGTAGAAAATACATATTATTTCGGGACTTAGGAAATTAAAAGAAAATAAGAGGGAGTGTTTGTGGACGAGGTGTGGACGAGATGTAGACTAGAGAAGCGGCCAAACTAGGATTTCGTCTTTCGGTCGCACAGTGGTCGAGGTGTTAGACGAGATTTGCGACTGAAAAATCTCAAGCTTCGAATCTACCATTTTCGATGTTTTTGCAGACAAGATGCGATTGACATTTTCGGACGAGGTTGGCAACCAAAAGTGCAAAGCAGTGAGCTCTGAGTGTTTTTGGACTCGACGCGGTCTAGCCAACGCTCTAGATATGCGACCGGAAATGCACATTAGACATAGCGGGTAGATTTTCAACAGTTGAATTTTAACGGATATATTTCCAACGGCTAGAAGTAGTCGATTGAAATGATTAGGTCGACCAAAAATGGACAGTTCTATATAAAGAGAGAAGCACTCCATTTGCTCAATACGAATCATAGAATTGAGGCGAAGCACTGCCAAATTCAAAACTCAATTCTAGTACACTATGAGCGTTGTAAATTCAACTCTCCCTAATCCCAAACTTGAGAATTCAATTTGGGAGAGTTCAGAATAGTTTTTGGTATCTACATTTCCAAACACTTTGTACGAAATAGTAAAGGGTGATGCCCTATTAATTCGTCATATAAGGGTGACGCCCCGAAAAAGTCAACGACTCGATTGAACGTTCGTAAGTTCAATCAAAGGGTTACGCTTCATAATTGTCAAAAAGTTGACGACCCGAAAATAGTTAAGGATAACGCCCCGTAAGGTCAAATTGTAAACGGTTTAATTGGCTGCTTAGTAGAAAAGTGCTTTCAGTCAGTACTGCTAATATTTTCTAATTGCTTCAACTTACCTCCTTGTTCTCCAGAATCGCAACTGTTTATTTCCTCGTCTTACCTCTGCTGCAAGTACTCACAGTCTTTAAACGCCAGATATCAGGATGTGAAGGTTCTAAAATCATCAGCAGTAGTACTCATGAAAGCCTTCAGTACTAAGCAAACTTGAATAACGAATTCAACTATAACATAGCAGAGTCGGATGATTAACCAGAATGATCTCTAGGTGGAATATTGGAGCGCGAATGTAGGCGAGTTGCCGAATCGCGTAAACAAATCTTGTGCACACTCTTTAACCCTCTCTTTATTTTATTGCATATATTTGTGATTGTTTATTTAATTATATTTATTAAATCACTTAGGGTTTTAGAGAAAACAATTATCGTATGAAAATATTAGAATACCTAATTAATATATTTTATTTGACATAGTTCGAGGTTTTAATTGTTTGAAAAATTATTTTAAATTTTGACTTGTCTCTCAATCATTAGTTCAAGGTTTATTTTGTTAATTTTCTAAATAATGATTTGACAAGCAGAAAAAAATAAGAAGATGATATTCTCCAATATGATTTCATCTTTAGATTGTTCTCCAATTGGCCAACATAACTAGGAACCATATAAGAATGTCAATACTAACATCAATAATTTGTACTATATTAATATTAAATGTTATTAATAATTTATAAATATTAATTTAATATTCGTAAATATCGAAGTACACTTGGATTAGATGAGGCGCATGTTGAAAGAATCTAATTCTCTGCTTACGTATCATAATTGGAATTGAAGTAATTCAGTCTTTCTTTTGATATTTCTTTCACATCAGTCTTTTTAAATAGTAACAAATATTATTATTATCATTATTTTTTTTTTATTATTATTACTATTTCTAATTTTTAAATATATATATATATAACTCTTAAAATATTTACGTTAACTCTTAAAATATTTGTTCTTTCGAAGTTAAATGAAGTTATTAACTCTATAAATCATTAAAATTTACGTTATCATGTGTCACATAATTAATTTATTCTCAACATTACCTAATATATATATATAACTCTTAAAAAACTGAGTTTGTTGTAAATAGAAGTTTTGAGTGACAAGACTTTAGCTTTATGAAGAGATAATTGGAAAAAATGAAAATAAATAAGAAATGAGAAATCTAGTCGCGGAGATAATGGAAGCTGAAGATGGAGTACAATTGAGCAGACGTTGCGGGGAGAGAGTACCGGCTGTGACCGGTGACAAGTCGATCGGCGGTGTAATGTCTGAGAGGGGGGGCAGACTGCCGGCTCAGAGAGAAGAGAATCGATTAGGGTTCTGAAGGGAGAGAGAAGAGATATTACTTTCACCTGCTGCTGTCGGTTGTCAGCGTTTTTAAGTAATGTTATGTGGGTTTGTAAGTTGTGTGCTTTTTCTTTTCAAGCTTTGACGACCCAACTCAGTCGTCTTCCTGTTTTGATCTTGTCTTTATCCTCCACTCTCTCTCTCTCTCTCTTAAACTAAGGAAAGAATTCTTGGAAGCAAGAGACAACAGTTCCCTGACTCATTCTCTCTCTCTCTCTCTCTCTCTTTCCTAAACTCTACCAAACTAAGCAAAGCATTCTTACAATTAAGAGACAACTCCTACGTTGTCTCTCTCCTAACTCTCTCTCTCTCAGACTAAGGAAAGAATTCTTGGAATGAAGGGACAAACGAGACAACTCATATTCTCTCTCCCTCTATCTTATTCTCTCTCTCTCTGTCTCTGTCTGCAATGTGCATGGAGGGTAGGCAATCTACCTTTTGGTAAAGAGGTTTCCCCCCAAGATCTTCCTGAGGATGAAAAGTATAGTCAACATCCCAACCCATCGCCTCGCACATCTTCTCGGGCCAAACAACTCATTCAGATTCTCTCTCTCCCCTTCCGAACCCCATACCTATACATACATGCATGCATGCATTATTTTATTCATTTTAGTTGTAAAAATAGAAATGCCCATCGTCTTCGATCATGAATTTCCACTTTTTTCAGATCAAGCGTTGAAGGCGTTGCCTCCAAAAGTGTTCTCTCTACACAATCAAGACCTACGTCTCTCGTGTTAGATCAATCTCCACAGCTCAGAATTTGAAAACACGTGATGGGTATCATTCTTTTATTATTATACAAAACAATAAACAAATAGCACGTGGTTTAATAGAATCATTCTCTGGGTAATGTGTACGTGAAGATTCAGACACAATAAACGATGCAACAATGTTCTCCATCCCCATTTAAACAACAAAAAGAATGAAAAATAAAGGAGAGAGAGAGAGAGAGAGAGAGAGAGAGAACAGAGACAGACAAGCAACACAGGACGAGTAGGGCAAAAGATAGAGAGATTAGACGACCTACTTTAAACAGTAAGAATGTTGGGTTTAGAAGTAATCTGCCATCAAATTTGAAAAGAAACTGAAAAGACAATCATCTAATTAAAGTATGCACAACTCCATTAACCATTCCCCACTAAATCTTTTCCTGTTCCCAATGTTTTTATAACATCTGCTTTTAATTCTTAATTCTCTTGGCCTTTTTGATTTTTAGACACTTGAAACAGCTTCTTAAGCCCTTCCTTTTGGCTCTATACGTGAATGTTAATAGAGTCACAAATTTGACAAGGTTCCGAGTAACCCGTGCACAACCAATTGGGCCAATTGGCGTGGCCGAGCTCAATTTGGACCAAACCATGCTTGTTTACAACTAAGTCTAAGTGAGGATATAGACACGAGGCTTTGTCATTAGAAGTACCAATGCCTGCAGCATCATCTCAACCGCTAAGACAAATAATTCAAAAACATTTTGGTGTACAATTCACCTTAAACTTTGCATAACAAAAAATATCATATAACAAACAAATTTAAGGCCTCCCAATATCTAGGATTCAGGCATAATCCACAATTACAATGTAAAAAACATTTGTTCCAAAATTTTGTTGAGACCTTTTTTTCTTTTTTGCGTGGAGACCGAGTGAAGCTCACTTAAGTATTTGCTCGAGTTCGGATCTTATGTTTTGGAGCCGAAACGCGTACAGTTTTAATTCTGTAATTTAATATTGATTCAAATAGCCACAATAAATATTCAAAAAACAAAATAAATAAAGGCTGAAAGCAGAGCTAGAATAAGCTTAAGTTTTCTATCTTTTCTAGATCCCCTGATCGATGATACAGATCATATTGGATTGAATATTAAATGAATCAATCTAGTAATTTGATCTGAACCGTCAATTTTTCATCAAGCGATCCAAAATGACAAAAAGATACATTGCAAATTTAGAACTTTTAAATGCTAATTAAAAGTGCTACTACAGTAGTTTAATACTAACCTTATTTCTTGCACTTGAAGGGCATCATATCTCTACACAATGTCCGTATTAGTTTGCGAGATCCTCTTCATTTGAAACCTGCGATCCGAAAAGTCGTCAAAATAATATACATTTACACCATCATTTACAGCTAGAACTATTTCAAATTGGAACGAAATGAATCCTTCAGAGCAAGATCAGCTAAGTTCTTCATAAAATATAGGATGGAGTTTTAAATTTGGCAGTGAGAGAGAGTCATATGGATTGAGATTATGTTTATCCATACAGTTTTGATATTTTGTATTTCTGTAATTCTAAATAATTTCTTAATTTAAAAGATTTTATATTCAGGTAACTTTTGCCACTATACATAGTCCCAGAGGTTTTACACCAAGAGATGCTATGATCTTTGTGTTCTATCCAATCTCTCTATATTGTTTGTTACCCTCTGGAATTTAGAAGTTCTTCCTGACTTACATCAAAAAGTTCAATCATATCAAGCTAAAATGCAAGAAAGCTAAAAAAACAAAGTCTCCATAAACTATTTTTTGTACTATTAGGTCCTTGCTCGTTCTGATTTCTATCAAGCTTATGGCTTACGGCCCATTTTTCGCTCATGTGAACTATTACGAATCCACATCATGTCTCCTAGTTGTTTGTTCAATCTGAGACATCCTTCAATTTGGGTTTTGATACTTGTCAAGTTTTATCCTCCATCACAGTTTAAAAATTAAATCGGAAGCCTGAAAACCGAAATTGAAGTAAAATATAAACACTATGTGACATATGATGTGGATTTTTAACAATTGACACAACTAGCAAGTTCTTAAATCGTTAAATCGACAAAAAATTTTCACAAAAAAGACTTTTGGATACAAACTGAAAAGTGTAAGGATTTAAAATACGAGGAAAAAATTATATTAGGTGTTATTGACAAAACTCAGAGTTCAGATAAATTTTTTTACTTTCTTTTTCCATTGCAGCTCAAAGGAAAGAGAAGCAAAAGATTCATACCTTCATGTAATCTTGATCCGATCCATCCTGTGAATTATTCAACCTCCTAATATCATAATTTGAATATTTTGCAGCTGCAAAAACATACGCTCCACAAACTCCAGCAAGAACAAGAAAAACCATAACATAAAGCTGGAAATTTGCTAGCAGCTCTCCCCTGACCTCACTATCGGTTGAGCGACATGAGATCATATTTTCCTTGAGGGAACAACCATGAGGCATCAAGGGGCCATAAAGGGTAAAAGCCGTTTGATAAAACCATAGGCCCTGAAGAGTTATAGCAATGCCACTACACAGATCAAGAGGGAAGCTTGTTGGTATTAAGGCTCCGCCAATGATAGATAAAATGCATATTCCTATTAAAAGGACGAGAAGGAGATGGTAATAGCCCTCGAGGCCTTTATGCGATGTTGAGTGGAAGTAGAATAGAAGATATTCTGCACAGAAAGCTGAGGCAGCCACTAAGCAGAGTGCTTCTTCTGGCAAACGGAAAAATCTAAAACAAAGGAGTTCATTAAGGACAACAAATTGAGGTCAAATGTGAATAATATTAGAGAGTAATAAGAGCCAGCTTATGAATTGTTTTCATGCTTTTAGAAAAATAGGAATTAATAAAAAAAACATTTTCGAAAACAAAATTCTTGAAAAATCAAATTTTTCTAGAACCATTAGTCAATCTATTTTTCCGTGTTTTAATTAGCAAAAATGAAACGGAATTAGTTTAGAAGGCAATAAAAAATCTCATAACTTATGTTAGAATTCAAATATCCAATAATTAAAAACCAAATAGTTCCGAAGCTGTGGCTGGTAAAATGGTAAGTAGAGTTGGTAACTAGTTTCTCTGTCCAATAACTTGTATGAGAAGTGAAGCATTGTTTGAAAATAAACATAACAAACAGAAAAAAGAAATCAGGGAATGAGTTTGAAAGCACCTTGGAATGAAGTATCCCTATCAAAGTAGTCAAAAAGCACAACTGATTGGCAGATTCAAATACTCAAAGCAGCTGACTACTATTTCTCATTTTTCCTAATCATATAAAATATTGTCTTTCTGTATCTTCACACGTTCTATTCTAAATGGTGAAAGAAGGGAAACGAGCAGAATTTGCAATCACAACTAATTGGCATGTCACATGCCTCTTAGACATAATCTAATTTAGATAATACAATTTTTTAAATACTATTAATCAAAAAAATGCACATGTATAGAGGATAAGAAATTACACCACGTCACAGCCAATACCACAACACCTATGTTAGCCAGTTCCTATCATTTCTGTCACAGATCAGTTTCAAGATCAGTATGATTAAGCATCTACTGAATCTTTGTTTTTTCCCGCGATTTCTAAACTAACAAAAAATAAATGCGTCGGAAAAAAAGAGATCCAAAGATTAAACAACGAATGTCGCTAACCTTGTCTTTTCTGAAAGCAGAGAGACAACACCGAATATGAAGAACATGAGAAGCATCCCCGAATGTTCGAAATCATTCATATGAGAAGGATTCAAAACTCCATTAACGAAGAACTTGAGGTGGGTCGAATATAAAAGCTCAATACACAAATCAATAAAGGCACCAATTGCGATGACATAAAGCTCCAAGTACTTGAGCCTCCCATCAAATCCAGAAACAGGATTCCAAACCCTCACACGAAATGACTTGGGATTTGAAACAAATCGAACCAAACAGCTCCATGTGTGCCACAATCCAACCAAAAGAAACAGAGTTCCTGGAAGAACATGACCTTTGAAAGACCCCATCTTTTTACTAATGAAATTCAATCGCCCAAACGCATGATGATTCTCTGCCACCCATTTCTATTCTAGGAATAACCCAATTCTAATCTGTTATTGAAAAGACAAACTTCAATTAGACAAATTCCCTTTACAACTAGAAGGATTTTGCATTCTCAGAGTTACAGTAAAAGAACGTGCAAGTACACTTCAAATTGGAAATTAAATCGAAATAAACTCAAGATAGTGAATCGTTCGCTCAACACTTGCGATAGCGTTTCGCTCTAGTGGACCTCGTTACAAGTTCAGAATCTCAAAATCAAATGAAATTAAGCTTTTTAGTATCGGATATAACAAACAATGTCATTTAAGAATTGTATTTTCGAAAGCAAACTCAAAAATCACAGAACAGAATACGAGCAGAAAAATTGTCCAATTTAATTTATCTTCCTGAAAGTAAAAATCCCCCCAAATGCTCGGTCGAACTTTGAAGCCCGAGATCAAAACTAGAACACTAGTAGAAGGCCTAGACGAATTGGTCGAATAGAAAGCCCCAAAGCAAAAGCCATGGCAGAACAAACTTCCGAAAACGACTGGAACTTAAACAAAAAAAAGGTCAAATAGATCGAAATTCGCCTTTCCGAGAATCATACACGGGTGAATATGGAATGATTGGGTGGAAAAGGAAGAACTTACGATGTTTAAAAGCAGTGATTGATAGAGCTAAAAAGTGCAAAGCCTTTTGTTGTGCATCTTCTGAGAGTAATCATGGCTTCCAATCACGAAGAATGACTGTGTTTTGAGAGGGAGAATATGATCGTCGGTGGTTCAGTCAAAAAGAAATTCGGAAAAATGACACAAAGTTTTTGGAAAAATAATCTTTATATTTTGCTACAGTTTGGAGTTGACTTGTATGCGCACGTGCGTACTTCTTTATTTTAGTACTTGTGTTAACAAATTAACCACTACGTTTTAACCACTAACAGTCGTGATTTGACGATGAACCACTGCGGTTTGCTATTGTCATGAAACTGTGGTAGTTTGACGACGAACATCAACGGTTTGTCATGAAACTGCAGCAGTTTGTCATTTGCGATTTGTCTAAAATCTTTGAAGTTCAAGAGGTCAAAGTTATAGTCTTGGTTTCATAAATCAGGAACCGCGGAGGTTTGACGACAAACTGTTGTGGTTCGTCGTCAAACCGCCACGGTTGATCTGCAAATAAAAAAAATTCATTGTCTTCTTCGTATAAAAACTTAGACAAATTGTGATTTTCCCATGAACGGTAAAACAATTGTAAATCATCCGAAAACTACAAACATTAACATTCTTTTACAAAATCTTCTAAATTATAAAACTCGAAATCTTCTAAATCCATTCTTTTACAAAATCCAAAATCTTCTAAATCCATTCTCCATAAATATTAACTTTTTTCTACTGAAAATCTATTTTAAAATCACGAGTTCTTCCGTTTTTTCCATGGGTATTTGTTATTTTGCATTGTAATTTTGAGAAAGTTAACGGTGATGTTCATGGCGGCAATTTTTTAAAGTTCAGTGGTTAAATTGTAAGCAAAAAAAGAATGATGGTTGGTTTATTATTAATAGTAAAGAATGGTGGTTGATTTATTATTTTCCTTTTTATTATTATATCCTACTATAAGAGAAAATATAACTGTTATCATAATTAATGCTTGCATTTTACGTAGTAAAATTAACAAAACAATCACTACTCTATAGCATTAATGATAAATCAATCATTAAATAATTCACAAATAAATAAATCACTCAATTACAACGTAAATATCGTCGTTAACCTATTGAAATAAATGTTAAATTTTACGAAAATGGTAGTGTTGAATCTACTTACTTCAATTCATTTTTATGCCAAAATGACAATAATTAAAGCAATATTACTGCAAAAACAATGTCGGGAAACTCAAATATGATCTTCTTGTAATCGAAAATAATTCTCAGGTTTTTAATTTTTCGATCATCTTCCGGTGGCTCACCACACCTCTCGATTTCACTCGTCAAGTTCTCATCATCATCTTCTCTTTTATTTTCTTGTTCTGTCGTCGTCATCCAGTTCTCATCACTAATGTCTCACTTTTTGCATAGAAAATTAATCTTTCTTTTGCGAAAAGACAACGTTCCGTTGCAAAAAGAAAACGTTTTTTAACGAAAAACATAATACTGATGTTTGCTCAATTCATTTATCATATTTGAGTGTTTTATTTGTTAGCAAAAATTGTTTAATGTTTGGCTTGTCATTGACCCTATAGTTTCTTGGTTAGTTTGTTAATTTCTCTTTTATATAAATTATTTTAGTTTCAATTCTTTCTTGAATTTTTAGTGTTTTTGTTGTGACCCGAATTCTATCGGGCTAGGCCAGTGGGCCCGCATTGTAGATCTCATTTAGGGTTTTGTTTTCTCTATAAATTGATGTAAGCTAGAGTTGCAAAATTCGCTATTGTATTTTGATCTTCATAGTAAATTTATTCATCTGCTTGTGATTTTTTTTTTCTGAAAGGTTTTTCCACGGAAATCTGGTGTCTCACATCATATTTTCTTTTTTCGATTATCGTTCAATCTTTAACAAATGGTATCAGAGCTTTAGTTTTGGGAGTTCGTGTTTCCAAGTGTGTGAAACAAATTCACTTCAGTCGTTCCGCATCGAACAAGGTTTGTGTAATTTTTTAGAAAATTTCAATTTTTGGGAAAAATAAAGGGAAAAAAAGAATGAGAAAATTGTTCCTCCTGTCATTCGTCTTGCTTATAAGATTTGTTTTCTCTATCATCTAGCCACAATTAGAAACAATTGCCCCGTTTTTCATATTTGTTTGGAGTTCTCCAAAGCAGTTGTGTTTCCTAGCAACATGTTTGTCATTGGAGGGTTTTCTATTTATTGTTAGTCGCCATAGATCATCTACATTGTTGTTCTTCATTCTCGCTGTCAAGTCATTTCGATTGAGGATGCCGTGAGAGTGTCCTTTGCAAAATTGAATTTTTGCCAGAGATAAAAATTGTTGAAAATCATTGGGATTTTTGGATAATTTTTGGGAGATTAAATTTGATGATTTATGACAAATTTGG
The DNA here is from genome assembly GCA_022433065.1 of Begonia loranthoides. Lineage (NCBI taxonomy): Eukaryota > Viridiplantae > Streptophyta > Magnoliopsida > Cucurbitales > Begoniaceae > Begonia > Begonia loranthoides. Next base: position 3,131,356 of record CM039470.1, read on the forward strand.
AATTGCAGGAATATCTCAATATTATAGATTGTTTTCGGTTGAAATTCGAATATGTTTGAATTTTATAATATCTGCGATTATTCGACGATTAGATTTGATTTGATTTTTGGAATGATTTGTTATGACAAAAAATATCTGAATTTTGGAGATATCTTTTGGAATCTTATGATATCCATGGTTTTCCACTTCAAATTTTGGGATGAATATTTTATCGAAACGAGTGATCTTTTGGGTCATATATTTTGTTAAAATTATGTTTTTTAGGGCGATGAGATATTTGAAATAGATATTTCACTTTTGAATTGAGATTCGATATTTCGTTATGGTTAGATAACGATAGTAAAATTTTAAAAGATTTTGGAAGACAATTTTGATATGGCAGGTCATGAGGCGAGATATACTCGCTAGATTTGAATGACTCTTTATGGGATTTGAAAATGTCATCATTGTGGTTTAAGTGTTGTTAAACCTAGTTAGCATCAATTGTTGAATTTACTCTTGAAGCTTTTTATATTAGTGATCTGTATATTTCAATGAGACGGGAAGATGAGCCCTCATTACAGATCTTTTTTAAGGGTGTGGAAGAGAAAGATTTGAAAGTTTAAAAATTGATTCAATGCATCAGAATTCGTTTCGATATGGAGATTGTAAAAATTTAGGGTTTGGATCCGTTTTGGTTGGTCGGACTGACGAGTATACGCTATGAATCTCTTTAATAGAATTCATGTCAAGGTGGAGATTGTTAGATTTCAGTGTAACCCGAATTCTATCGGGGCAGGTTGGTGGACCTGCATTGTAGATCTCATTTAGAATTTTGTTTTCTCTATAAATTGATATAAGTTAGAGTCGCAAAACTTGCAGTATTTTGATATTCATAGTAAATTTATTCCTTTGTCTCGTGGTTTTTTTCCCGAAAGAGATTTTTTACGTAAATTTAATGTCCCACATCATATTTTTTTTCTCTTATGGTTATCGTTTGATCTGTAAAAGTTTTTAATATCGACTTTAATTGATCCCCTTGCTAATATTTTATTTCTATAACAAAAAAACAATTAATTGATTTAACGCTTATTAGGAGTCCATATGATTTTTACAAACGTTCAATAAGTAAAAATAATGAGTCAAATATGACATGTTTGATAATGCAAAAATGTTTATATAAATAAAAAAACACGTGACATTTATGTGAGGTTAGTTAGTTTGGATGAATTATTAAATAGTGATTTTTAAAATATAGTTTAATTTATACAAAAAAAGCTTCTTAATAAATCAAAATAATGAATAATCCACTCTTGAAAATTAATTTATGAAAAATATTTAAAAACAATACTAAAATAAATAATAATTGGAGACAATTCATAAAAGTCTCTTAGTTTCCACTTTCCACTAGCTCTATTTGACTTTGGGCTGACTAATTTTTTATCTCTCGACTTTTCTAGTCTTCCAATTCTAGACTTGACATTTAAACAAGCTCATTAATTTTGCCTTTTGTGCACAAAATAAAAAATAAATTGAAAGCAATGAATGATTATAAACAAATTCGATAAGAGTAACTCGAGATATATTTTGATAATGACGTTTAGTATAACTCTAAGCTTATTGATCGTTGATCAACTCTAGATAAATGAGACATTTTGAAACAATGTTGTAATGTGTTTGCTCGATTTATTAATTTAACGTTAGAGTCTTCCAAACTTAATTGACTTTTTTGCAACGGTTAGTTAGCCAAATTTGATGAGTTAAAATTTGATGAATTATTCGTCTGCAAATATATTATCGTCTGTCGTAGATCCTTTGTGCGTCATCAGTTGAGCACTATTTGACGCTTGAGATCTAATTTTACGCGTCAATAATCACTTGCACGTCACAGATCCTTATCAAATGTCTGAGGACACTGTACTATCATATACTTTTGGCTTATATAATTGGGTTACATACATGTTATTGTCGCCGTAGACACGTATTCATCTACAAATGCATATTTGTCTGATGTAGACGTCCGAATTTGTTTTATAAAAAAAAATGTGACTACTAAGTTTTATTTATTGATTTATCATAATTTAATTATTTAGCTAAATTTGTTTAAAATTAAGAGGATGAGATATCATAATTTAGACTGTTTTTTTAAAATATTAAATATCCTAATAATATTATTAAATTATTTATTTTAGATTAATAAACAAAGTTATGGAATTAACGACTACGAAGGAACGTTATCTTGGAGGAGAGCAGTGGTGCGAGTTTCGACAAAAAAATGGCGCTCTCCAACTCCATTGTTGGCGTGAACTCTAGTGTTCCCACCGCGCTTTATTCTCTTCAACGTCCAAAGGTAGACTGCGAATTTGAATTTTGCTTCTTCTTCTTCTTCTTCTTTTTTTTTTTCTCTCTCCGTTCTTGAGTAAGTTTTTCTCTGTTTTAATGCGTAGTTTGATTGTTCCACTACTTTCCCCCTAAAGAAAGATTATGGAAGGTTTGGCTTTTCTTGTAAATCCCTGCCATTTTTGGGGCATCGAAGTTTGACGCCAATGGCTACATCGGATTCGGGAGGCAGCAGTGCTTCACTTCAATTAGACGTTTCGTTTCCCAGCGATTACTCCGAGCTTCTCGAACAAGTGAGCTTTAGTTGTTAGCGCACCATGTTTATATCCGTGATCACTAACCACTAATTTCCTTTTATATTCTGATTAATACTATTGGATTATTTTTTTTTGGTTTGATTGTGTCATATTCGTAATTAGATGTTTGGAGATGCCATCTCTATTCACCCTTAAAATGTCACTTGACAATTCTGGGCTGCGAACATTGATATGCTGGTTTTGCAGATATCTACTGTGGCGAGTTACCTGCTCAAAAACACATGAGAGCATGTCAATTAAGTCTTTTACTTATCAGCTGATGTCTTAATAGAATGATAGATAATCACTATCTGGATAAAAAAGTGATGAACATTACTAAATCTGGCAATGTTAGATTGGTTTCTGACATGTCAAATTGACTAAATTATGTGATTATTGTAATATTTTTGTTCAAAGTATAATGCTTGAATGTAAAAGATATGAAGGGTTTAAAACATTAAGGCCTTTACTGTAGGTTTGAACTTAATTAAGGATGCTAGTTGCGGGGCATCTTCTTAAGCACATAGTTTTGAATTTTCTCTTTATTTTGCCTTCAAAAACTAGGATGCTGAATTGGAGTTCTTCTTCTAGTATCTTGTCGAAGCGTCATCTATTTGGCTTATGACACTTAGATTGTTTGCTTCTTCTAATCATTGACATGTCAAAGCGTTTGTAAGAATTTTTTTTCCTTTAATGCTCTCGTCAAGGAGCTCCCATTCTTTGTCCATCAAAGATCTGTCTTAATTCATTGACATTGCATATTTTTTTTGCTTTGATTTTTTATTTTTCTATTATTAAGAATCATGGATTATTTGTATTTGGGCGCTTGCAAAGAAGAGTTATTTTTTTGCATTTACTTTGTAATGGCAAACAACAGTTAAAGTTACATAATGAGTGGAAGTAGATTTGAAAATAATCCCGATTCCTTTGACTATCCAATAAGTCTCTCTTTTTATGCATGCTACTATTATTTAATCTGATTCTCAGGATCTATTTACCTCACTACATTTTCAGCCCCCATTTGTTTTACTAAATTTCAATATTTGGTTATGACACAATCAACAGGCCACAGAGGCAACGGAATTGGCCTTAAAGGACAACAAACAATTGATGGTTCGTTTGGGTAGTTTCAATTTAGTTACTAATAGCAAAAGAATCGCACAAGGAATTTTCTAATTGAACAGTGTTTTCTGCAGGAGATTGAGTTTCCAACTGCTGGACTAGAATCTGTACCAGGTTGGCAGGTTCTATCTGCCAGCACAATGGTTTTTCTCCTTCAATTTTTTTTTATCACTAGTAGTCCATTTATCCTTCTATTTCAGGTGATGGTGAAGGTGGAATAGAAATGACTGAAAGCATGTTATTAATTCGTGAATTTTGTGATCAGCTTATACGTCCAGAGAAAGCTGCACAAACTAGAGTGGTATTGTTCTAACCGTGTATCATTTTTACCTTATCGCAACTCCTCTTCTCCCAGCAATATCCTAAGTGTAATAGCAGGGTGTTTCCAACGCTTTTCAAAGTTTAGATAAATTTTCAAGCAAGCCACAAAGTCTGAATCATTTTAGGAAACTATATAGAGGTTTATAATATAATGTGCTAATTTAGGATGCCTTTTGGTGTTACGTTGCTTTGCCAAATTTGGCTTGAATTTAATATTTGTTTTATCCTTCACACAAAGATTTTCAGTTTTTTCCAGAGGCCAATGAAGTTAAATTCGCTAAACAATCAGTATTTGAGGGAGCTTGCTTTAAGTTGGATTACCTAACGAAGCCATCATTTTTTGAAGATTTTGGTTTTGTTGAAAAAGTGAAAATGGCTGACCGTGTGAATTCAAAAGATGAGCTATTCCTAGTTGCCTATCCTTATTTTAATGTCAATGGTAAGTTGAGCATTCTTTCATGTTTATTAGTTGTTTCTTCAATATTTTTATTGTCTTGGATCTAGAAATGCTTGTGGTAGAAGAACTTTACAAGGAAGCAGTGGTGAATACTGCCAGAAAATTGATTATATTTAACGGAGAGCTTGATCGTATAAGGTCTGGTTGTATCCTTCACAATTTCTCCAGATTATACTAAATATGTGCTTATACATGTCATGGCACCAAAATTCTTTTTCATATTATTTCTCTTCTGTAAGATGAAAAATGTCTATGGAGATATTATTCTATTGTTAAATTACTTAAAAACCGATGTTTAAGATGGTAATTGAGATTAACTCAAATTCTAATTATTTCAATTCTCCAACTTGCTCTTGTATGATGACCCGCATTATTGCGTTAGTAATGTTTGAGGAAAACAGATCAAGTTTTAAGAGATGGTGATATACCATTTGTTCATTGGTCTAATACATGACTAAAAAGTTGGACCAATGAATAGATGTCTAATCATGTCACTTAAATTTTGGTGTTTGATATGTTCCCCAAGCTTTTATTTTTATTGTCCATATGCGCTATTATTGTTTCTTGACATTTTCTTTCAAGTGATTGTTAAGTAATTGTAAATATATCCATATTAAGAAACATGTATTCCATGAAAATATCTCCTTTTGAAACTAAAAATACTGGTCTGGGAAATGAGATGGCAGATGCAGTATCTAAAGCATCATTTCTTACTCCAAAAATTGTCTACTTTGTTCTCTTTGTGCCACATTCAATATTGAATAGATCGGAGAGAATATAATTTATTTCAAAGCAAATTAAAACATAAAAAATAATTACTGAGACGTTTGAATGCCTTTTATAAAATATTTGATTTCAGCTTCATCAATAAATTTCGAAGATCAGGTTTTTGAATGTTTTCTTTTACCATAAATTTACCTTTGAATTTCTCCTACGCCATTGATGTCCTTAATTTAATTTGAGACTATCCACCTTTCTTTTACCCAAAGCTGGCTGCACTTTCCAAGTCTCTCTTTCCCATGATGGAGACTATATATTACATTCACAATTTTAAGGGACAAAAAGGAGGAACACTGTTCAGGTTTGCTAGCTACGATTTCCTATTTTGTTTTTTTTTTTTTTATAACTTGTGATATTTAAAGTGTGCTCATGGCAGTTGTTTACAGAAAATCATTATAATATTTATATAATTTTTCAATAAATCTGCAATTTTTTTTATTTAGGTGCTATCCAGATCCTTGGAAAGTTCTTAGAAAAGTGGGGAACAAGTATTTTTGTATTCATCATCAGGAAAGTATGCCTTCTCTAAAGGAGGTTGCCTTGAATATTCTTCCAGCAGCTTGAGATTTTTACTGCATACAAGATCTGGAGATCAGTTTCAGATCATTATATTCTGGAGAATCATTTATCCATGAGGTCAGTCCATACTACAAAAAACTATTCCGCAGTACAATGGTCTAAAACCAATGGAATCATCGATATATTTGTGAACTTGATCAACTACTCTGCTTCGGTAAAACGAAAAAAAATGGTTAGAACTTGAACATAAGGATGAGAAGAAATTTCTAGAACAAGGATGATTAAAAAAGGAGATATTATGCAGAGGGAGATAGATGAAAATAAGAAGAAGGCCATTCATTCTAATATCCTGAATTGGAATTCTAACTATACATGCTTCTTTTCTTAAAGTATAGTCTTTTAACCAGCAAGGGACAGTATATTGGAAAATAAAAATGTACAGAACGAGGATCGAACTACAAAAAAGCACACAATGTATTTTACGAAGAAGCTTGTCATTTTTAATGTAGTCACAGTGAAGAGAGACCTTGTTATTGAGAAGGTTAAAAACTAGTTTCTAAGGGCATACAAATTAAGAATAGCGAAATAAAGCAGTTTGCTGAAGAGGGAAGACAATCTCAGGTGACTTGTACCTGTTAGTTATTAGTATTCATATTATAAATGTGGGATGTCGCGCTAACTTACATGGTTGGGTTAGTTCTACTGATGCAAATGATGTGGTAAATGTGATTGGTCAGCTGATCTCGTTATTTAAGTACTTGAAATTTTCCCGAAATATGGCTCTTAATTGTGTTTGTGCTCTTTGATTGAGTCCATGAAATTTCTCCTTTCTCCTTTTTACTATGCTTTGTGTAATTTTGAAGTATGGATTGGTGGCTACAGTTATGAATCGATTGGCTTATAGAGCCAGTGACTTGAGCAAAGGAAGTAGGATGAGTCTCTGCTTTGTGGGTAATCATTCTTTGTCCGTAATCACTGGGTTTCAGGGTGTATACTTAGAGCAAAAGGAATGAAACCAAAGTTCACTTTTTTCAACCACCTCATAAAAAGGCTACTCCTAGTCGTCACTACTACGACAACCTCCAAGCTAATGCAGGTGACGCCCAGACAAGTGGAACAGCCCAGTTCAAGCCCAGTGACGGAAGCTTACGACCCAAAGCACAAGACATACTGTCTCAGGAATATCGAGACCTCCTCGACTATTCCATCGGCCCAATGCCTCTCGATGAAAAAACCTACTGTCCTATATGAATACTTTCAAAATACTCGCAGCTAAATCAGGAAGAATGTACATATCCACCGAGCTGTCAGATAAATTTACCAAGAAAATGCCACCATTGGTTGGTCAAGCTATTGAGCAAGCCTTTGCAAAGAGGTTCCCTGGAGTAACAATAGGCGTACTTCCAAGAATTCATTTCGCCTATCAATTCTTGTCTGAACTATGCAAGCAGGCTGCGTTTAATCGAAGCCTAAAGGATTTAGACTTTTGTCAAGAAATTCCCATTCCAGGCTACTATGACAATGCTCATAAAAAACTTGGTCTTCGAAAATCCAAAACCTATAAAGGAAAGCCTCATGACTCCCATGTCAGAGTATTCAAAAAGAAGCAGCAAGATAAGGTACGCAAATGTAAATGTTTTATCTGCGGAGAACTAGGACATTTTGCCCGAGACTGTCGCAGCAAGAAAGGGGATATCCATCGTGCAGCCATCCTCGAAAATATAGACCTTCCTGATGATTGGGATTTAGTATCCCTTGTTATGAATGAAGAAATGAGCGACGAGATATGCAGCTTCAGTGAAGGAGAGGATACTCATCGAACCGCCGTCCTCTGTTCTAATGACATGCCATTTGAAACAGCATATGTTTTAGGTTCTCCTTATGGTTGGCAAAAGCAGGTTGACCTTGGTGACAAGGAATATTGTGAACACCAATGGCTTCAGCATCCCGACTTAGCTGAGGAACTGACACAATGCACCATGTGTCAACTAAAGACTAAACAACAAATGCGAATTCATTGCAGCAAATGTCAGGTTACTGCTTGCCCACTTTGTTCAATGTATTATTTTAATACTACATGTATCTCAGAGCCCAGAACATTCAAGGCATATCAAACAGCTGATAGCCTTATACAAGAATTATTGGGATATATCATCTATCTCACCAATGAAAATCATCGATTGAACCACGGCCTTAGCAACAAATTGGCTAAGGAGTTTGCGGAACTACCACCTCTATATGACACTGAGCCAAGCAACACCATAGAAGAATCAGCACAAGTATTGGTAGATCATACCTGTAGAAGCAGTGTCTCTACTCGGACTACTACCAATCGCCTTTATAACATGATAATTACGTTCAGAATTTAAGGCGTAGCCCCCTTCTCTCTAAAAGCCATTCTAGACACAGGCGTTACGGTATGTTGTCTGGATGTTGATTCAGTACCACTTGAGGCTATGGAACGAAGTCCATACGCTGCTAGATTTGACGGAATTAATTCCACTCAGGAGGCTACTCTTAAACTCAAGAGCGGCACTATGACGATCGAAGAGAATTCATTCAGGATCCCTTTCACGTATTGTTTTCCAATGAAAATCCTCTCTGATGGTATACAGATGTTGTTAGGTTGCAATTTCATAAAATCCATGCAAGGCGGGTTAAGAATTGAAGGCCCGATTATCACATTTTATAAAAATGTGACAACCATCAAAACCAACCAGGAAACCGAAAAGGCCACCATGAGTCAGCTCATTGAGGAGTTACCTGCTCTCGACTCCCCTGGACTTGACGAGGAACTTGTTGAATTCTCATTATTCTCTAATCCTATTAGCTTCACCAGTAAGTTCTCTGCAATCATTAGCGATCTCCAAATTCAAGGTTACATTGGAGACGACCCTGTTGCCCACTGGTCCAAAAATCAGGTAATATGCCACATTGACATTATTAACCCTGATATAGTCACACAGGACAGGCCCTTAAAGCACGTCGCGCCTGCAATGGCCGATTCATTTCAACGCCATATTCAGGCACTCCTTGACTTAAAGGTTATTAGGCCTTATACCAGCAAGCACAGGACTATGGCCCTTCTGGTAAATTCAGGAACCAGTGTTGACCCACAAACTGGACAAGAGATCAAAGGGAAAGAACGTATGGTTTTTAATTACCATACTCTAAATGATAACACTCATAAGGATCAGTATTCATTACCAGGTATCAATACTCTCTTCGCTCGAGTAGGCAATAGTAAAATATATTCAAAATTTGATCTAAAAAGCGGCTTTCACCAAGTCGCTATGAGCACCACTAGTATACCTTGGACTGCCTTCACTGTTCCTAATGGCCTCTACGAATGGCTCGTTATGCCCTTTGGCCTTAAGAATGCTCCTGCTATCTTCCAAAGAAAAATGGATAATTGTTTTGCAGGAACTGAACAATTCATCGCTGTATACATTGATGATATTTTAGTATTCTCCCAGACAGAAGACGAGCATGCCCAACACTTACTAGAATTTGTTAACCGAGTCAAGAAGCATGGTTTGGTCATCTCTCCTACCAAAATGAAAATTGCAGTTAACGAGATCGACTTTCTCGGCACTGTTCTTGGCAACCGCAAGATTAAACTGCAATCTCATATCATCAAGAAAATTCTTGACTTTGACCTTGAGGCCCTTAAGGAGAAAAAGGGTTTACGATCATGGTTAGGCATCCTTAATTACGCACGCCCTTATATTCCTCGTTTGGGAATTTTACTTGGCCCATTGTACTCTAAAACAAGTCCACATGGCGATAAAAGGCTTAAGGCCTCTGACATCAGCCTTATTCAGCAAATCAAATCTATTGTTCAAAAACTTCTAGACTTGGAGTTACCTCCACCTACAGCTTATATCATTCTAGAAACTGACGGCTGCATGGAAGGATGGGGGGGCATTTGTAAATGGAAAAATTACAAAAATGACCCCAAAAATACTGAGCGAATTTGCGCATATGCCAGTGGGAAATTTTCCCAGATTAAATCCACCATTGACGCGGAAATATACGCCTGTATGGAGACTCTTTCTGCGCTCAAAATTTTCTATCTGGATAAACGCGAAATCATCCTACGTACCGATTGTCAAGCTATTATTAGTTTTTATAACAAATCCAGTCAGAATAAACCTTCCCGGGTCCGATGGTTGAGCTTTACTGATTTTATTACTGGCACAGGCATTCAGATTTTCTTTGAACACATTAAAGGTTCAGATAATTTACTTTCTGACTCTTTATCCCGATTAATATGTCTCCTTGTCCACTCTACAGCTTCTTTTCCGGTGGGTGAAGAGATTGCTGCTGCCTTACAAGACGCCAAAAACAACCCAGCATGGCAAGCGACGGTCAACCACCTCATAAAAAGGCTACTCCCAGTCGTCACTACTACGACAACCTCCAAGCTAATGCAGGTGACGCCCAGACAAGTGGAACAGCCCAGTTCAAGCCCAGTGACAGAAGCTTACGACCCAAAGCACAAGACATACTGTCTCAGGAATATCGAGACCTCCTCGTCTATTCCATCGGCCCAATGCCTCTCGATGAAAAAACCTGGATTGAAAACAAAATGTACAGGATCCGACAACAGGCTTTCCAAAAGGTTGTCCAGTCCTTACAGGAGTTGGAGACAATCCTCACCCTTCGAACAATATACTGCCAAATTAATTCCTCCAAGGACAATTGGTATGAGCTTATTACACCAGGAATCCAGCAAGAGGAACAGGACGTCGGGCGAATCATCTTCAGCTTCATGGAACAAACAGCCAAGCCCGCTGGGCCTTTGTGAAGCTCACACGCATTTACCACCCTAAATAATTATGTTTATTGTGTACGTTGCTTTGCAGGCGAATATATTCGCCCTGTCGCTTTTGTTTTTGCTTTATTTGCTTTGCAGGCGAATATATTCGCCTTGCCGCTTTTGCTTTTGCTTTAGTTGCTTTGCAGGCGAATATATTTGTCTTGCCTCTTTTGTTTTTGCTTTAGTTACTTTGCAGGTGAATATATTTGCCATGTCTATCTATTATAGGACCGAGGGAATCTAAGCAGGACGATGGGGCCCAATGAGCACCCGCTGTTTATATCCTTCTCTGTCTATATATATGTAACAAAATGTAAGTGTTGCTCTGCAAGTAGAAACACTACAAGCAGAACTCACTCTGGTGTTTATACAACTCTTCGTTTGCTTTCTCACTCTGATCTCTTCTCTCTCCCTCCTAATTCCCACTCATTCACACGTTCAAACACTTCACACTCTTGTTTCATTTGTCTTTAGCTTTTGAAAAGAGGAATAAGATCTCCTCTTTCTTTGCTTTCCTGAGTTGGTTATTAATTAATTGGTTGGTGAGGGGGACAGCTCCATATGAGGATTCTGATATGAACCACACTTAGATATCAAATAGAAACAGAGAAATTATATGATAATAAGAGAAATCACATGATAGCGCAGACGTTGAAGAGGTCTGCTAGCTCTTCCACAAGTGACAGAGGTTCAAGAGGTTTGTTAGTTCTCCCACATGTGAATTTCTCAATTTCTTGATACCCCCAACTCTTTACAACGACTCTTTTAAATAAAAACAACAATAAAATCTTAAGAGATAATAACAGAATACTAAAAAACTAACACAGAATACTAAAAAGTTGATAGAAATCTTAATATAATTTAATTTGTAGTGGCAGTAACGTATTAGATTCTCTCTTATCTAGTCTTGTAGCCTATTCACAACAAGCTTTGCTTCACTCTCTTCTAACTTGCTCTCACCTCTCACTCCTCTTAGATCAAGCTCTATGTATGCTGGCTATCACTCTCGGGGTCTAGTAGGCAGCAGGATGCTAGTAAGGATCCTTGCCAAAAACACACCAACCTTTTGGTTTTTAGAAACAGGGTAGCTACAAACAGTTGGAATTTTACTCTTAAAACCAAATTCCATCAAATGATACTTAAAATTTGCTCGTCTACGCAATAAACTATGTTTTAATCTTTTACAATTGCAGTCTCGTGATAGTTATTATAGAGTCTCGAATGTATTAGTACAATATTATTTGTTTGATTTTGTTATTTAGTACAATATTATTAATTTCTAATATTATAATATTAGTTTTATTTTGATAAGATGATAATTAATAATTTATTTTAATTATTATATCAAAATAAAAAATAAAATTTTCAGTGTCCTTCTTAATCTCAACAAATACATTTAATTGTTTTCCAATTAACAAGTGTCGCTGAAATTATAGTTGAAAGCTAAGCAAACGACAAGTTGGCAAGGTGTTGGAGGAAGAGACAGAAAATGTATCCATCCATGATCCACCTGTAGTTTTCTCCGACGCCGACCATCATGGGTCTCCGTTGCTTCCTGTCTACGTCTTCTTACAATTCCTTCTCCGTGTGACATTCTTACCGACATCATCTAATGTCAACACGCGTTCGTCATTTTATTTTTTAAGTCATTGATAGGCAGTGTTTCAAATTTATTTATGATTAAATTAAAATTAACATTAAATGAAGTATACACACTTATTTATGATTTCATTCAAAAGTATCATGTTTCAGTTTGATGACTCACAACACAACACTGAGGAGCTTCCAGTAGCTCGTCGCGTCAAAATATCAAATATATAATATTGATTTTAACATTAAAAATACATAAATTATAATAAAATAACTGCATAGGATAACCCTTTAATCTTTCACTTTTCCCCACCAAATAGTCAAGAGATGGGTCAACCTCAAACAACCAGTCAACTCTTCGGACAAACCCCCCCTTCCTTAGCAATGAAGCTTCTTCTTCTTCTTCTTCTTCCTGTCTATAAATACCTAGAGAGCTTGGGCTTTTTTCTTGCAGTGTTAAAGGATTGAAAATGGCGAATCAAATATGGGTTCTTCCGTTTTTTGGGCAAGGGCATCTTCTCCCTTTAATGGAGTTGTGCAAACACCTGGCTAACAGGAATTTCAAAGCTACTTTTGTTATCCCCGCTCATCTCTCCTCCGCTATTCCTTCCTCTTTCCGTCAATACCCTAATGTCCACATCGCTGAGCTTTCATCCACCCCCGCCCCCGCCCCGGAGACTCAGCCGGAGCCTGGAGCTGAACAGATTCATCAACCACCTCACCACCACGATCATATGTATGCTGGTCTTGAGAATCTTCTATCGCAACTCGACTGCGATCGGCCGATTTGTGCCATTGTCGACGTTATGATCAGTTCGACTGGCGAAGCATTCAGAAAGTTTGAGATTCCTACGGTGACGTTTTTTACATCCGGAGCTTGCTCCGCTGCAATGGAAGACTCCGTTTCAAAAGTACATCCGGAAGATCTTAAACCTGGTGAAGTGCGTTTGCTACCTGGTTTACCGGAAGAAATGGCCTTCTCTTACTCCGATTTTAAAATTCAATCGCGCGGCCCTCCGATTCCTCACGGCGCAGGCGGACCGCCGGGCAGGGGAGCCGGTTTTCCTCCTCCTCTTCACGACCACGACGGACCTTCCGAACGCGGAAATGGAGCTGATTTTCTTCCACCTCCCCATGGTTCGCACCGGCCACCGGGAGGAGGAGCTGGTTTTCAACCACCGCCGGGTCCACCGGGTCGTAAGCCACCTCAAGCAGGTGACAAGCCACCGTGGTTAGACGATAGTGAGAAGTCAATCGCGTTGATGTTCAACACGTGTGACGATCTGGAGCGTCCATTCATCGAGTACGTCGGTAAGCTGGTCGGCAAACCAGTCTGGGGAGTTGGCCCACTTCTGCCGGAGAAATACTGGAAATCAGTGGGTTCGGTTGTTCATGATCGAGAAATCCGATCAGATCGTCAGTCAAACTTCACCGAGGACCAAGTGATGGAGTGGCTTGAGTCGAAGCCACGTGGCTCGGTCTTATACGTTGCATTCGGCACGGAGGTGGGCCCTACAGCAGAGGAGTATAAAGAACTAGCAAGTGCATTGGAAGAATCGACCCGATCATTCATATGGGTCATCCCACCCCGTGCAGGAAGACAGGGCCCACCGAGCGGCCCACCACCGGGAATGAATGGGCCCAATCCTAAATCAGATTCAGACGAGGGCTATTTTCCTGAAGGGTTGGATCGTAGAATTGGCAACAGGGGCATGATCATCCGCGGATGGGCTCCACAATTACTGATCCTGAGCCATCCATCAACGGGTGGATTTCTCTCACACTGCGGGTGGAATTCAACCGTCGAGGCAATCGGACGTGGGGTCCCAATCCTCGCGTGGCCAATCAGAGGCGACCAGTACCACGATGCCACGTTGATTGCAGCCCACTTAAAAGTGGGGTATCCGATTAACGACGACAAGTCGGAAGCCATTAACAAGGGCATAATTGTAAAAGGCATAGAGAAGTTAATGTGCGACGAAGAAATGAAGAAACGAGCCGTAAAGCTGAGAGAGAAATTCGAGAATGGGTTTCCTTCCTCTTCCATGGCTGCTTTGGATGACTTGAAGGAATTTATCACACGTACAACATGTTGAGATGGCCCAATCCATTTACCTGTTTGTCTTGGGCGTGACAAAAATATATGTGACCTATACAAAGCTCTTTCACTATATCACTAATAAATAAAGTTGATTTCTCCTTTATATTATTTTTGTAAAGCCCTTGTCGTAATTTTTTTCTTCCTGTAATGCCCTTTAACTATCATTGAAATGCATAGCAATTTGAGAGACATTATCCTTTATGCATATAAATAATCAATTATTTATTAATTAAATAATTATAATAAGTTATAAAACTTTAAAATAAATTATTGACTCATAAAAAATAAATTTGAGTATGATAAATTAACGTAAATATTACACCCCTAAAATTTATTTATTTTTAATTTTACATACTATTTTTTTTTTTCAAATTCAATTCCCAAAATTAAACTTGATTAAATCTTTTCCAAAATCTTAATTTTGCTGTATTCATAAATCATCTATCAATGTTTGCTAAAATTTTAAATCCATTTAATAATCTTAACTATATTTATTATAATTGAACTAGTATATTAAAAACAATAAATCTCAATAATTCATTTATTTTATTACGATTTAAATTATATAATTCTATCTCGTAAACTAAATTGATTAATGTTATAAAATGTTACACAATCTAATGTCTAGATTTTCTAATACTCCAAATTAAAGTTTCATATTAAACTAAATATCAATTTAATAATTATTAACTTGTCAGTTCTTAATTCTAATTAAATTCTCAAGACATGATAGACGAATTAACTCAACTATTGTAACGCCACGTAATTTCTTACCATAAAACATTTAGTTTGAAATACTTTTTTTTTCGATCATTCAAAACTTCTAAAAAACGTTTATGATTATTACATAAAAATTTTTCTTTTTAAAAAGCTTAGCATAAGACTATTTTTTTTTCCCTGAAGTTCATATATAATAAATATAAATTCTTTAAAATCTCATTCATAAAATTTTAAATTTTCATGTTTACATACAATTTTCTTTACAAAATTTAACCCCACATGGTTGGTCTTGCGATAACAACACGAGTGGTCTTCCTAAAGATATTTCATCCACTGTATCATCCCTTTTTTTATCTTTCTTTCTTCCGAATTATCGTCTGATCCATATTCACATCATAAGATCCACCTATAAGCCTAACGTTTAGTAAGTAATGTATGAATGTCATGTACATGAAATTTTTTTTCATAAAACATTCATTTTCGTTTATTCTTTCATTTCGTTTCTTTCCATGTTATGTTTTAACATTGAGGAGCTCTCCACCAAAGCCTCAATCATTGAGGGAACACACTCACTGAAGTCTCTACCATTGGGGATTATGTCTACCAAAGCCTTTCTCATTAGGGACCACGTCAACCAAATCCTCTACTACTAGGGGAAACATCTACCTTGAGGGAAACATCCACCAAAAGCCTCTCTCATTGGGGACCACATCCACCAAAACCTATCTTTAGGAGAAACATCCACCTAAAACCTCTCTTATTGGGAACCACATCCACCAAAACCTCAATTATATGTTAAGTTGCATTATTAGTCATTTTCACATGAAAACATATGCATGTAAATCTTTTTATCATTTTCTCGTAAAATATGATGCATGTGGGATGTTTATGCGCATGCTCATAACATTTATTCTCATATTAAATCACACATTACATACATCAGGACATTATCTACATTATCAATATCACGATAAATCCTCAACAACATTATCATTTAATGATGTACCACTAATAGGCAACTCCAAAAGTTGTGAACAACCAGAATGAAACTATTTTACAAATTCTATTCAAATTTTGACGATAACAAAAACAATCCAAATTGAAGGCTTTCGACAAAATTTTTGGATAGGAGTACCAATTAAAAGTATAGAAATAACCTTCAAAGTTTTGCGGACAAACTCATTATGAAAGGAAAGTTATGGTCGCATAAGTGAGAGGTGCTTTGGAATGAGATATGGTAAGAAGATAGTTTTGCAGAGCAATTTTGAGATGGATAAAATAAAACAAATGAACGAATTTTGACACAAAATTTGAACCGCACAGCAGAAAATATGCGAAGAACAAACCCTCAAAATATCATTAACAAATTCGTATATAAAAGGAAGTTATAGACAAAGGGTTACAAGCTGGTCCAAATAGACACCTAAACAGTGCATATTGACTTCAATGACCTCCAATGATAGAAGCACTCAAACTTAGGTCTTAGTGAGCTTTCTACTCCTTTGTTGGGGATGTCTCCCTCTGGAAAAAGATGGAGAAAGGAATAGCAATAAGAGAATTTGTAATACCCCAAAAATATTTCCTTGTTTAGTCGATGTATTTAATTTTGGATAATTCATATATATCATGTCGCATGATGGTACACATTAATTTGTGTTAGGAAAATATGAGGTTGATATTGGGGAATAATTGAAGTGTGAAAATTTCATAAACTGGAGAATTTAAACGCACGCGGATGACATGCAGACGAGGTATCACGTCCACAAACGCATTGTGCAGCGTCCTCGAGTTTGGGATGATGCAGGACAAGACTTCACGTCCTAATTCTCCCTTCAACGCGAGAATTCGAACTCATGCGGATGAGGGCGGATGCCTACGGATGAAAATATTTTGAATCTGTACAAAGTTTGGACACTTTCGGACGAATGTCAATGAATGACACGGACACCTTTCTTCGTTTGAAACCGATATTCAGACGAACGCACATGATTACGAATGATTGCGAACACAAGGATTTTGAATCTGTCCAATTTATGGACAGTTTCGGACGCACGCAGATGAATGGTGAGGATGCGTTTCTTTGTCCGAAAATGCTATTAAGACAGATGTGGATGAGGCATAGATGCTTTCCCTTGTCTGAAAGGTCAAAATTAATTAAGAAACCCATTTAAATATGACATTCTCTCTCTCTCCAATTCATTTCCCCCTTCAATTTTTCTTCCTCCTGCAGCACGTCTCTTCTCCTCTGAAGCTTTCCATGTGGCTCCAATACACTGGACCTCCCTCCTTTGGTGTGGGGGTTCACTGCTTCACCGCTTCTCCCTATAGAAGCTTATCCTCGACTCTCTCTCTCCCTCTATCTATAAGATGCGGATGTGGGTTGCATCTGGAAGACTACTTTGTGACTGGAGTGTGAGGTGGGTGAGTACTTAAGACATTTCGTTTCCCTCATGTGTGAAATTAGAGCTGTTGGCGTGTTTTGCTATTGGAAAGCTACTCTGTCCAAGTTCAGGCTGTTGTGTGGTGACTTCTTGTAATACCCTGACTTTTTATATCAAAATTTAATAAGGATAAATTGAAAAGTAATTGGAGGATATTCGGATTAGTTGAAAATTTATCGGGGTATTACCAAGGACGTAACCGATATATTATAATTTTTGGGAAATTTTAATTAAAGGAATAAATAGAAAATAAATGAAATTAGAATATAATTTAAGGAAATGAATTTATTGATAAAAATTGAAGGAAAGAATAAACATAAACTACAAAGAAGAATTGTGATATAGAAGGAACGAAGAGGTTGAATCGGCTAAAGGAAATAGGAAGAAGTTGAACCGATTCTCCTTGAACCGGTTCGGTTCACCTAAAAGGAGAAAATGGTCAAGCGACGGAAGAGCAGCCCGACCATTTGTTGAAAACAAACAAAGGGAAGATGGAGAGAGGAGAAGGGGACGCTGGAGCCCGAGAGGGCGAAGTCAACTCCCGCGCTCGGGAATCTTCTCCGCACGGTGAGAGAGGTGCGGTCCGACGAACGGCGGGTATGCGATTGGCGACGTCGGGGAGTGCCGACGAAGGCTAGGGCTCTGGTTTTGCTTTTCGGGACGGATCGATTAGGTGTCGGACTTCGACACTCTGCCGTTTTTGGGTGCCTGGTGGTGCTTGGCGAGGACTAATGGCGACGGCGGAATGGCGACGGCGTGGAGCAGCCATCGATGCGATGTAGGCAGGGGGCTAGGGCTCTCTGTGGATTCAGTTTTAGTACGGCCTGCAGTTCAATTCGAACCGGTCTGCTGGTTCCTGCTTAGTGATAGACAATTGGGGGACACAGAATGTTGCCTGAACACAGAGCAGCCATGGACGGTGATGTCCAATGACTCGGACAACGTTGTCACTCGTCGTGGATGACTGGACCATGGCCGGGATTTTTCCCCATCTCAGCCCGTCGTCCAACCGACCGAAGGCGTGAACTTCTTACACTGCTCTGCACTTTGCCGAGTCACATTCCCGACCTTCCACTGTTGACGAATTCCTGCAACTTTTTTGCCGGAATTCATCCGATTGTTCAAACAACACCAATCCATAACAAAAATCTAGAAATCCACACCAATTAACAAATAGTTCCCAAAAACAAAGATCGAGTCATTTATACCTTCAACTAACAAATTCCTGGCTGCGGGAGTACTCCAATTGATCGAGAAATCCAACCTTTCTCCTTTCTCGAATTCCCATTAATCCTTTCCATTAGAGAGATGTATCAAAAATTAAAATTTCAATGTAAAATCTTGCAATTTTAGAGTGAAGAAATTTGGACTTACCGTGACGATGCCCGTCACAAGCCCTCGCTCTGATATATTGCAGAGAGATATGGTTGTCGAGAGGCAAGGCTTGGAAGGAAATTTTGAAGATTTGCATAATTAATTCTTGCCTGAGAGGAAGAGGATTTCAAGCACAATATCGCCAGGGAAGAAAATGGATTCGGTTATTGCTGAAAAAGGGAGAGAAATGGGGAAGGAGAGGTCCAACGTTACCGCGAAACAAGGAAAGGTTTCTAAAAAAAATTAAATTTCCTTAATTACAAATAAAATTTCTTTACCGGTCTTCACATTCTTCCTCACTTAAGAAATTTCGTCCCCTAAATTTAGAACATTATCAATAGTACCATTGAACAAACCGGGATACTTAACCATCATATCATATTCAATTTTTCAAGTGGCTTCTCTTTCACTATGATTCTTCCACTGAACTCGAACAAGAAGAATTTCACCGTGAAGCAAAACTCTAATCTCACGACCAAGAATTCTTTGAGGTTCTACCTCATAAGACACATCCTCCTGAATAGGTACTTCAGTCCAAGAATTAACATGTGTAAGATTAGAAATGTACTTCCTCAGCATTGAAACATAGAAGACATTATGAACATAACTCAACTGTGGTGGTAACTCCAACCGATAGGCCACTGAACCAATCCGCTCAATAATTCAAAAAAGACCTATATATCTTAGAGCTAACTTTCTTTTCACACCAAAACAATTAATACTTCGACGAGGTCACATATTTAAGAACACAAAATCATAAGCTTCAAATTCCACTTCTCCCTTCTGGAGATCTGCATAACTTATTTGTCAACTTTGAACTGTACCCAATCGTTTCTTAATTAATTGAATTTTCTCAGTTGCTTCATGAATCAAATCATGCTCGAGAGTGACACGCTCCTCGGTCTCAGCCTAAGATAAAGGTGATTTGTACTGTCTTTTATAATAAGCTTCATATGACGAAACACCAATACAGGTTTGATAGTTATTGTTACAAACAAACTCCACTAAAGACAAGTGATTCACCCAACTATTACTGAAATCTAGAATGCAAGATCTCAACTTATCCTCGAGAATCTGGATCGTACGCTCAGATTGACCATATGTCTAAGGATAATGTGTTGTACTCAAATTAAGTTCTGTGTCTAAAGCTTTCTAAACGGATCTCCAAAATTTCAACATGAATCTTGGATCTCTATCAGAAACAATACTTGAGGGGACACTGTAAAGACAAATGATGCTCTTGATATACAACTGACTCAGCTCCATGAAAGAGAAATCTATCATGACAGAAATAAAATGTGTGGATTTTTGTCAATCTAACAACAATCACCCACATTGTGTCAAATTTCTTCATCGACCGAGGTAAACTAGTCACAAAATTTATGGTAATCTTGTCCCATTTCCACTGAGGGATAGACAAAGGCTGCAACAACCCAGCTGGTCTATGATGCTTAGTCTTAAGCTGTTGACAATTCAAATACTTCGAAACATACACGTCTATATCTCGTTTCATTCCAACCCACAAATACTGACGCTTTAAGTCATGATACATTTTCATGCTGCAGGGATGAATTGTAAATCTGGACTTATGGCTCTCTGCTAAAACTGTCTGTCACAAATCCAAATCACAAGAGACAACAACTCGATTCTTGAAGAATAGGAATCCATTAGAATTAATTTCCTAACCACCAAACTGCTCACCAGCTTGAATATTCTCGAATCTTTCTTTCAAATCATCATCAAACTCTGCAAGTCTTTCACACGTTGCAAAAGTGTAAGGGTTGTTAGTGAATTAAAAACTCAAACCGTATGATCATCTTCTTGATACTGTAGCTCAAAATCTCTAATAATTGGACATCTCTTCCAATCATCCAACACAAGACAAGAAAGAGATTTTTGAGGATAATAACTCAAGACATTACCTACAACACCACCCTTTCCAGGATGATATTCCAAAGTGGAGGACAATTCGTAGTCCTCCATATACTCCACCCAACGATTTTGTTTGAGATTCAAATTACGCTGCTAGAAGAGGTACTTTAAACTCTTGTGATCCAAAAATACCTTGAATTTAGCACCATACAAGTAGCTCCGCCAAATCTTTAAAATGAAAATAATAGTTGCAAGTTCTAAGTCGTGAGTAGGGTAATTCCGCTCATGCGTCTTTAATTGTCGTGATGCATAAGCTATAACTTTATTCTGTTGCATCAGAACGCAACCCAAGCAAACTCCTGATGCATCAGTATAAACAACATAAGGCAAACATTCATTAGGTACTGCTAAAACTAGAGTAGTAGTCAATCTCTACTTGAGTTCATCAAAAGCTGCTTGACACTTCACATCCCAGATAAATTTCACGTCCTTTTTGGTCAACAGCATTAGCAATATAGCAACAAAAGTAAAATTTTGCATGAACTGACGACAATCCATGGTCGTTGGATTGAGAGAGGGACGTCCCTAGATTGGAATGGACGCTCAAGATGAACTCCAAATTCTTTTCAGTTGAAGGGTCACGTGCAAGGCACACGCGTTTTTAAAACGCATAAATTCCCTCAATTAAGACAGATGTCCCTCTTCCCTAACTGATAGACTACAGGTCCATTCGATTATTAATCAAACCTCAAAGAATATCATAGAGTCATTCAAGGTCAAACATAAGTGGAAGTTCAAGAGCAAATGAAAGAGAAATGAAAAGACTTTCTAAAACAGTCTATTTTCTAACCTCTGACAAGTGTTTGACTATTTTGGCATTCAAAATGACATCATTTCAAAAAGAGTGCTTCATAAAGATTGTAGTTGGCTTCCTAAGCTTTCTAGAATGGTTAGATCATTAAATTCAAAGTTCATTTTCTATGTCAAAGGCCAATGAAATAGAGAGTAAAGAATAAGGAAAGTCCAAGTGTCCAAGATTGGAGACCAAAAAAATCTCTACATGGAAACTATCCTAGTGGCCGAGCACTAACATGGATTAGCCGCCAAATACATATAGACTTGGAGAGAAAGAAAGAAAGATATTAATTTAATATTCTTTTAGTTAATTAATCTAATTTCTATTAAGTAGAAAATTAGACAACTTATTCTATGAGCTGATTGGGGTTATTATTGTTTAATTAGTTTATTATTATTTTATGCTTTGTAATTGGCTATTTAAAGCCACCCTATGTAATGTTTTAATCGATTGAAATTGAATACAAAAAGTTTTTGTTTAGTTATCAAAATTGGAGTAATCCCTTTTTCAAACCTTTGGTGAGTTATATCTAAAGTTTCCCCTCGTGTATGTTATATCATAGGATTAAGGTTATTTGTATATTGGGTAGCCTTTCTTATTGGCATCCGCATTCTTCATCCTTGGAGGAAGAAGGTGTGAAGTGGTGTCTAACTTTTCAAAGGCGCGTCATCGACAAATCATCCATACAGGAGCATTCATCACATTACTTTATATTTCTGGCGACCTATGTTGTATCACACATATTTCCTAATCCATGGCTGATATTAATGTGATTCTTCAAGGGTTTTTTTCTTATCTTATCCAAGAAGACGGAGTCAAAATTTTAGCTCAAAAGCTTCTTAAACAGAGAAGCTACAAGCCTCCAAAGTTCAATTTTTAAAAGTGCTTCTCGGCCAAATGAGGAAACTAAAGCTCTGGTCGATCAAGATTGTCTGCCCATCGACCACTGAATAAAAATCGACTCTATGTTGTTTTTCGGACGAGGGACTCGACCACGCCATCACTGTCCTTCAACCGCAAGTGCAGAATTCCTCCTTTGATTTATTCACAACTTCAACACTTCAAGGACTTATTTTACAAGTTATTTCTTTATCCCTTCCGCGGGTGCATTAATAACGGACGTCCCTCGACCTATTTTAGACGTCTCTCATTGAGAAACGGACGTCCCTCGATCAAGACTACGTCGTTCTGCCCGCAATGGACGTCTCTTGTCTTAAGACGTCATCATTCAGTATGAAACGGACGTTCGTCTTAATACGAGGGACGTCCATATTCGACCGAATGTCATTCTTTGAACGCTAAATGTCATTCTCTATTTTGTTGTAATGTTTTTGATTCTACAAAATTATGTACTCTGTTGTTGTTTGGATTAATGCTCTAGATTGGTCTGGGTTCTCTTGTTATTCAACTAGAATTTGGGTTATGAAATTAGATGACGATATCAATATAGTTGGGAATATGTTCTGTGAGTTCTAACGGGTTTTCGAGTTTCAATGTATATGTTTTGAAATTTGTGGTTCAGACTTTGTGTTGTGTATTCAGTTTAAATTATGGCAAATGTTAAGTGTTATAGTTTATGCAAACCTGCGAGTGGTTGTTAAAGAAATGAAGCTAATAATTAAATATTATTGGTTTTGAAGCTATTGAAAGAAGAGAAGGATAAAGTATTCTTTCACAAGGAATAATTTTTTCTCATTTCCTTTTACATACTCCAAAAGAGATTAAACAAATGTATGTAATTAGCTTCGGTTCCCAGATGATTTTTTTTTTACTTTTCTTGTTGAAGTTAATTTTTTTACTGCTTTTTAAGTTTTCATTCTTTTTGTTAAGTTTCTTTGTTTTATGGTATTTCTTTATTTAACATTTTTTTATCATATCATATCGTCATTATAGTACTCTTACAACTGATGAATTTTTTTTTAATGTTTTTTTAATTTAATTGTTACAAATACAATTACTCATTTTTTTCGGTAGATGTTATTGCCTGGTAGATTTTTTTTTTTCTTTTTTTATGGGAAAAGAAAATCTGCCCTCTACCCTCTAACGATTTCTTCTGTGCGGGGAAGATAGTACCTTTGTATTCTCATCCATCTTCTTGTGTCTATTTTCTCTCTGTTTCTATCCCTTTCTACTCCTTCCCTCAAACCTAGAAATCAAACTATCCCGATAATAACTATGACTCACAATATTGGCTCTATCTCTTCGTCATCTTCCTTATCTTTCTTAAAAGCTTTGAAGTCTCTTGGAGTTGCTATCATTGGCAGTAGACGGAATGATTTGATTCTTGAAATGCACTTGGTTTCTGGTATTTTTTCCTTTAACATTTTATATGCTCAAAAAACAAGAAAACATTAAAGTAATAACTTTGATATTATCTCTTATGAATTGCACAAAAAAATATGTCTAACTCAACGCGCACGTACTTAGCACGTACCAAAAACTAGCTAATTTAAAAAGTAAAAATTATTATCTCTCAAAATCTATCCACTATATCTAGCAATAACAATAAAAAGGTTCATTTTATTAATTTTGCAACTGGGGTCATTTGAGACCATTCACCCATCCAAAGAGCTAGATTTGTAAGCGACGAAAATTGAGTGCTATTTTAAGAAAAGGCATAAAAGAGAGCACTAGTTTTGAAAATGTCGATTTAGTAGTAGGCCACCAACCTTTCTTCTTCATTTTTGCTCCTTAGCCTCAGCTCTGCAAATTCTTGAAGGAAAGAAGAAAAATGGGAGTGGCTGCGAAAATTGCACCCTCTATGCTCTCTTCAGACTTCGCCAATTTGGCTTCGGAGGCTAAGCACATGCTCGATCTCGGTGCCGATTGGCTTCACATGGATATAATGGTTCTCTCTCTCTCTCTCTCTCTCTCTCTCTCTCTCTCTCTTGCTTTGCCACCATTTTTATTTCACCAGATCGATTGTGCTGTCACTTGTTTTATTGTTATAGTATGTTTGGATTGTCTTACTCTACCTAATTTCTGTTTATCTCTTCCTCTCTCTTTTTGGCTGAAATAAGTCCACAAATAAGTTAATCGTGAAAATTTTGGATTATTCATTATAGAACTAATAAAGTCATGCTTATTTAAGAAGTTTTTTTCCCATAAAAGTTGCTAATTGCGCCTACATACAGCTTATGGGAATCTTTTGTAAGTTGAAGCTTCAAGAGTGATCATTTCCTATGGGTTGTTATTAAATTTATGTTTCATCAGCGTTCGTTAGACATAAATGTTTTCTTTTCCGATGGGTATTTCAAATTTCTTTACCAGGAGTAAACTAATAATAATTTCTTTTCTTCTTTACTATCAAAAGTTTTCTTCTTGAGGGCAGAGTAGTTTTGAGATCTAATGGATTGAACCCTGATGTAAAATTTGATCTCTATTTTTTGTTCTTCTGCAGGATGGGTACGTTTGATGCGACGTTCATTCTTCATTCTCTTGGGTTTAAATCACATTTTTTTGGGTTTGGATTTGTGTTTCATCTTCCCTTTTACTCTTCTTTTATTAAATTATGCCATGGTTGGGTTTTCACTGTTTTTCTTTACATGTCCTTTTATGCTTTTTACATAATTATACAAGAAAATCTTGTTTGTAAAACTGTGAGTTTGATATTGTCGGCTGATTATTTATATTTTTATGGAATTAATAAATAATAGAAACTGGAGTTGCTAACGATGTAAAGTTCCTCCTACTTGATCTTGTTTTTTCTTTTACAGGGAAAATTAAGACCTCCAATCTTATTATTGGAGACTTTTTACTACCACAATTGCACACATTTTCTAGTTTTAACGACCAAACTGATAATGCCTTATCCATTTCTGGCAGGCACTTTGTCCCAAATCTAACAATTGGTGCTCCAGTTATTGAGAGTTTGAGAAAACACACAAAGTAAACTCTTCAAGACTTAATTTTAGGACTAAAATATTTTTTACATTTTTTGTTTCTTCTTTGACAAGTTAATGGCTGCCACCACTATTTACAGGGCATATCTTGATTGTCACCTTATGGTTACCAATCCACTAGATTATGTTGAACCTTTTGGAAAAGCCGGTGCTTCAGGGTTCACATTTCATGTAGAAGTTACCAAAGGTGAAGCATAGAATATGATATTTCTGGAAGAGTGTAATACCCTATTTATCTCTAGTTTTATTACACTTTTCTTACTTCATGTTTATTGGAACATTCTCATGATATCTTCTTGCAGACAATTGGCAAGAACTTATTGGGAAAATCAAGGCAAAAGGCATGAGACCTGGAGTGGCATTAAGGCCCAAAACCCCCATTGAAGAAGTCTACCCTTTGGTATAATTCCTCTCCCCCTTTGGTTTGATCTTCAATTCTTTTTCCTTTCTTATCAAGCGGCCTTATTATAGTTTAAACCAAAAATTAAGTGTTGTTTCGCAGATGAGCATAATGTCCTTTTACGAAATTGGTAGTCATTCTATTTCTAAGGAACCCTTTTTTAATCAATAGGTGGAAAGTGATAATCCCGTAGAAATGGTCCTCGTTATGACTGTGGAACCCGGGTTTGGTGGACAAAAATTTATGCCTGATATGATGGAGAAGGTTTTATTTTCTTTTCTCAAAACTTGGTTAGATTTTCTACTTTGATGCTTTTGTAGATCCTCTCACTGTTGGTTTATTTAGGTGCGAATACTGAGACAAAAGTACCCATCACTTGATATAGAGGCAAGTTATTAGTCTCTCTACATTTTTCCATCATTTTTCTTTTCTCAACAAGCTCATTGGATGGATGTATTTTCTTAATTTCTTCAAAGTGGATGCATAATGTTTGTGTTGTCATCCCATTTCTAGCGTAGCGATTCTTGAAAGATGGAATGAAAATGCCTCATAAGTCATTAGTTATTTCCAAATCCTTGTAGGCTTCTGCTAGTATTTTTTCACTTTATATTACTTTCCATTTTTTGGGAAAGATGTATATGTTTACTCATCCTTACATCCAAATTTATCTCGACACTTTCTTGAGAAACACCGCTAATTTGGAAAGAAACCAAATCGGCATTCAATAAGTAACTGAAACGAGTTACCTCGGTTTCCAGGTGGATGGGGGGTTGGGCCCTTCAACTATAGATGTGGCGGCTTCAGCAGGAGCAAATTGCATTGTTGCTGGAAGTTCAGTGTTTGGAGCTTCTAAACCAGGTGCAGTTATATCCCTTCTCAGGGAGAGTGTAGAGGCAGCACAACAAAGAAACTGAACAATTTCGAAGGCAAGATATATAATTCTTCTGTAAGTTTAAACATTACACTCTGAACAATTTTTTTACATGCAACATTTGTGGTAATTTGTAAAACATTACCGGTCAAATTTGCGAATCAATAAATGAGATTTATTCGGATGTTCTATGCTGATTGCATGCTATTGATTTTGATAGACTCTGATGGATGATCTTTTTGAAGCCATTTCTTAAGCTATCCATGGATTTACCATATTTATTGCAACAACTTTGTTGGGCATCTGTATTGTTGATTGAATTCTTTGTTGGCTTTGCTGGTGCTTGTGCTTGACGGCAAGCATCACAAGGCGTTATTATCTTGCTTTGATAAAAGTCGACTCGGTTTGGTTTCTGCATTTTAGACATTATCTAACCTTTGAATCGAATAATTTTAATACAAAAGTAATAAATACCTAACATGAGTTTGCCAATTACAAGTCACAACAAACAATTCATTCCTAATTTCAGTACAAAGAAGAAAAGGCATTAAATTCAAAGTAAAGGTTGCTAAAAATGACACTTCCAACAAGAAATTAGACCTATGAACAAATTACAGATCCTTTTCTATTGGGAAAAGAGGGATTAGCAATTAGATGGGAGGGCCAAGTCAATGAATACTTTCTGAACTGCAATTCAATGGTGGGACCCATAATCAAAGATATAGTGAGGAGGAGATTGAGGGGGATAAACATAGTGAGGTGGAGAGTGGGGGTGATAGACATATTGTGTGGGGGAGGGTGGCTGGTGAGCTTGATGTGGAGGGGAAGGAGAGCTGAGTTCACTGATTGGACTATCGACAGGAGGTTTCGGTTTCTCGACTCGTACCTCCACTAATTCTTCTTCCTCGAACGATTGAAATATCGGGTGGAGATACGCGTCGGCCAAGAACGCTGTCAGGTTTACGGCTGGTTCCGTTCTCTTCTCCAATATGTCTTTAGCCATGGCTTCCTAAAAAAGATACACTTCCATCACAAAAATGTCTCTTTCGAAATCAAAGAAATGCAACTCTCTCAAATTTCAGATTACTGCTAAATTTCACCAAATTTCAGAAACTTGGACAACATTTTTGTGTAAACCTTGATAAGGGTCATGATTCATTCAAGCATATGCAAATCGTAAAGCTAAAAATAAATCTAGAAATTAGTTCGGGAGTTACCTCGAGAGGGTATTTCCGAAAAGCAGGCTCAAACCGATTCTTACAGTATTTGTGGAATGCCAACGTGAGTATAGGTAAGACAATAAGCAAAGGAGTAGAATTGGCAGCCTTTTTTGTACTCAGTAAACCCAGCAAAAGTAATTGAGATATTAACAAGCTAGCTATTATACGAGTATGGACGTGCGGCCAAAACGCACCAGCACTCTCGTATTGTTGATTATAGACGTTGATTATCTGAAAACGGAAATCGACGAAACACAAATAGATTATCAAATAAATCTTTGCAGGGCAATTTTAGTCAAACTGGGAAATCTCATACAAAATTACACGAAAGAAAGATTTGAGAAACTAAGCGTAGAGAGAAACTCAACCTGATGACGATAAACCAAGTATGCAAATGCAAAGAAGACGAGAATAAAAGGAAGCAGGATTGGAGTAATGACGGCATATACAACTCCCAAAATAAAGTATAATTGCAGGCTCGGAAGAGTTTCAGGAAACTCCACACTCCCTGGGTCCGTTGCTTTCTCTCTGTCTCTCTCGGTCTTCACCAGAAACATGTTTTTGAGGTGATAAATGACGAGCGGTTTTAATCGAAGAATTTCACTTGCAACGCCAGCCCAGCCATCAACCATTATATATGTTATAAAGAAAGTGGCTTTCATTGGTATTGAGACTCCAATTGTTCTGGGAATGCTGAAATAATATTTTTTGAACTAAATCATATCAAATGACAGCGCACATACAATATATAGAAATATGAACACTGAAGTATATGCACTCTGCCAAACACCTAAGTTTAGCAACACTTTCTCGTGAAAATGACTCGTCAATTATAACTTAAACTGTCGCATATTCGTGGGGGTAAAAGAAGCTTACTCAGTAGGTGGTTGGTGAAGGAAGGAATGCAGCTGCTCAAAAGCTGTACCAGTAACTATACTCCCCAAAAACACATTGACCAGCATAAAATAATAATATTTAGCTGCAGCCCTCCGCTCTAGCGTTGATAAGGCTGTGTACCCTTCAATTTTCGACATTACCATTAGAACTGCAGGCAGAATATACAGAAAAATCTTGAGGGCCAGACCAGGAAGAAAACCCTGTAGAAATGACTTGATAAATTTCCTGTATAAATAAATGGTAGCAACTCTTTGTCAGGATTAGTGATAAAAATCAAATATAATAACATCAATATTGCAAGAAACTTATCATGGTAGAGATATCGTTTAATCACCGTAAAATTAGAGCGTTTGATGTAAACGTGCAATAACATTAATTAAGTTAACTTGGTATAGAAAGAATGCTCGTAAAAAACGTACATTTCTATGACGGGTCTAAGGAAAGGAGCAACCCGCTCAAGCCCTTCCAAATTTGCAAGGGATTGCACGAAAGCAATTGGTATCATGTAGAAGAAAACCAAAGCAAACACTAAGATGGAAATAAATAGTTTCCTGATGCTTAGGGAAACAAATGGTATGGCCAGGTTCTGCCAGTATACGTCGCGAGGCTCTGGGGCCCAATTTGTCAGCCAAAGTGTAGGATTTATACTTTGCTGTGTCTGGGCGCAAACAGCAGCCCCCCAACGAGAATTAAACGAAACAAATGCTGCTGGGAGAATAGATTTTTGATCCTTGAGAATTTTTTGACGCTCTGATATCATCTATCCAAAGAAAAGTGATTCGAATTTTAGACAATTTGTAGGTCGTTAAAAGCAAAAATCTCGTAAAAATGGCTTACTCTTCTTTCAAGCCCTTTAATCTGTTGTTTGTAGTACTCAATTGCATCGACCTTTCTCCCACAGAGTCCACCAAATCCAGTCTGATAGATAACAAGCTCAAACCATCAGATGAAACTCCAGTTGATTGAAGATATTTATCTGCATAACCATATCATGTATATTATGTGTAAATGTAATTTACGTTACAAGTTGGCCTCTTCTCCGGATGCCTTTCGAACTTAAGCTGGTAGTAATCAAGCCAATTGATTAACCGGTCTCTTCTCCGAACGAGCTTCGCAAATTTATTGGCATCGTATATGGCCTACATAACAAAGATCGACAAAAACCGAGTAAAACCTGAAAAAATCTCGTATATTTTCGTTCTTTCATTGATGCATCGAAGACCCAAGAGCAATGTGAAAACACATTTGCTCGAATATTTACCTGATGAGAAAGATAATGATCTGGATGGTTTTTCTGGAAGAAATTTTCTACACTGTCGGATATTGATTTTCCAGATAAGCGAGGGATGTTCCTGACCAATACCTACAAATTAAAGCAACCAGACAACATAAAAAATTACGAAAATAACGAGAGAAAGTATTATTATTATTAAAAGCAGTTTCTTCTCGATTGAACAAGATGATCAAATGCTCAACTCACAGTAAATTGCTCAGCACACCGGCGTTGTGAAGCCAAGAAGTTCAACCTCAGTGATGCGACGTAATTGTATTCCTTGAACAGCATGTAGCAAATCCATAATGTGAACAAGTATTCCAAGCCAATGTGAACAAAAAACCTGATTTCAAATAAATTGTAGCTAAGAAATGAAAAACAACATTCAAAATGAAGTTGCATCGAAATGAAAAGACAAAAAAATGGAATTCTACTGTTAAATTTTACAGCCATTTGAAACGAAAGAAGGAAAAAAAGCGACAGATTTCTAAGTTCGAGTTCGTTTGAAGTATCTCGAAATTTTTGTAGCGGTTTCTTCAAATCCTACACTAAGTTTTGATACAGGGAAAGTAGGTTTACCTTGCAGATTTAGGATGGACATTCGATATTGAAAGCTTGTCGATATCACTCACGACCAGTTCTTTCTTCAAGAAAAATAATGTCCCACTTGAGACATTGACTGGAATTAGAACAAGGAGCGCCAAGACTGTCACTGGAAAGAAAATCTTTAGCCTGTCAAAAGGCAAAGAAAGAGAGAGAGAGAGAGAGAGAGAGACCAAGGAATTTAGTCAGATTTTCATATTATTGAACATAAACACACGATTACACTATAAAAAGATTAAAATTATTGAAAAACAAAGTATGAACCCATGATAAGTTTCCTAAATGCATGTAAAAAGTGCAACTTTCAAGATTAACATTTTATAATGATCAGGATAATTGAACAAACTTCCTGGCTTAACAGGAGAATACATGAAAAGTCATGTCTCTGAAAAAATATCAGCTTGACAACCTCGTTTTATCAAAATAAATAGAAATGAATGGAATGATCAAGAGCAAAGCATAAATTTGGAAGAACAAATCGAGCAACGATGCACAGAAACACTTGCCAAGGAAAGTAGTGAACTTGCAGACGAAGATCTAGCTGTCTTCATCAGATTGCAGACCACTGATTTACCACGCGATATCAAGACAAAATATGAACAAAGGAAAGCAATTACTTCCAGAGGATGAATTCTAAAGCCTAAACCTCGTTGCAATATTATAAATCCGCAAAACGTCAGAGGAAAGAAAATTAGACAAACCAAAAGCGACAAAAACGATGAAAAAGCAGAAGAATTACAGGGAATAAGAAAGTTCGGCTGTCCTTGGTCTAAATTATTAGAAAAAAAGAACACAGACTGAGACAAAGTCGTAGTTTTCAGCGAAAAAAAAATTTCCAAAGAAAAGGAAATTGACCAATAGTTGGATTTCTAAATCCATTGCAAGATAAGAACAACAAAAACAGCGAAAACAAATGAAAAAACATAGTACCCAAGTGTGTAAACTCTGAGAAAAACAGCAGAGTCTAGCCCAGAATGAATAATAATCTCAGCCTCGCTCATCTTCATAGCCTGCGGCATCCAGTTCAAGAAGGTAAAGTAGGTCGTGATATTCAAATTCACAAATTTGGACACAAAATTCCTCGAGCTCCTCGGACTGGTTCTTCCTCCACTGATGTACCATTTCGGAAAGTAAACTCTGTCATTAATGGGTTGGATTCTCAGCAAAGCAAAGGCAAGCAGAAATGCAAATGCACTGATGATATTGATCAACGCAGAAACCCCAATATCTTGAAGAGTCGCCATTAAAGTTGCTGGAACTAGAGAGAGAAAACAGCTAAGTCAAGGGAGAAACGGAAGACGGAGGGTAAAGGAGAGAAGATTTGTAAAATTCTTTATTTTGAGAAAGTGGGTCTGTAAATTCATTTCCATATCGTCGTTTTCCTTTTACCCTTCTGGGATTTGGGATTTGGGATTTGGGATTATCTTTCACCACTGGATTGGCTGCGTACGGCCATGTGAGAGTGTGAAAAACACCAAAAGCAGGAAAGTGGAGGGGAATAAGTGTTCCTTCGCGGGGAGATCAAGTGAATGGAGTTCTTTTTTTTAAAGTTTGTCGCTTTTTGGTTCTTTGGATTGGATGTGGTTATCTCCTCCGTTAGAGAATAAAATAAGCTCTCGCTTCACGCTACACTCTACAGGTCCATCAATGGCTGTCCCTTTCAAGTGTGCTTTCGCCATCGCGGCGGATCCCGATGGCAGAATTGCTGGATTAGCGCCAAAAATGTCGCCTTTTTTATTCCTCCCGCCTAACATGCTAGATGGTAATGCTGTTTGGCTGTATAATTAATCATATGTTTGCATATTTCTTGCTTGCAATATAAAGTTTGAACCTTATCTTATAAATAATCAGACGTTGAATCCATCCCCATCCATCCTCCTTTCAACTTTCACTAGAAAAAGGCATTTTGCACTCAAATATTAAAAACCAGATGAATAATTAAAGAATCCACTTCATTTACTTCTTTCGAATTCCATCATCGCCACCTTATTTTGCAACGCATAATTAAGTGATGGATGTAAATCATTTCTTATTTTAATAATACGACACGCAGGTCGCAGGATGATCAAACACATTTCCACCTACGACAAAATTAACAGGGAGAGATGGGCTGCCCTTTTTCTAACAACCTCTTCGTGAGGATTCTGCAAGTTCAAACATTCGAAGATAAAAACATCATTAATTTTACGTCTCTCGCTCAAACAATCACTCACTAATCATTTTTTTTCTTTATTGTATCCCCAAGTTTCTAAAAATTATAGGAAATTTAACAAATTAATCATTATGCTTTAGGATCAATGACAAATTAACTATTGAACAATTTTTTGCTAACAATTTAACATTTGAACTATGAAAAATGAACGGAGAAGATATCACATGTTACATGTTGAAAAAAACATTACCGCAAAGATGATGTCAAAATATTATTCTCTGCAAATTCTAATTCTACTTCAAATTTATGCTAAAATCGTAATAATTGAAGCAATATGATTGTAAAAATGATTACGGCAAGCTGCAGTATGAGTATTCTCGTCGTCAAAAACAATTATCACATTTTCAATTTTTTGAACATATTATCATCGTTGAAAACGATTTTCTGCTCTTGATTTCACTGTCCAGTTCTCATCATCATCTTCTCTTTCCTCTTTCGGGTTCATCGTCTTCATCTAGTGCTCATCATTTCGTAGAGGAAAGTAGTCGTTCCGCTGTGAAAAGTAATTTTTCCTTGGTGGAAAGTATTTTTTTCGTAGAGGAACAGAATCTTTTCCTAAGTGGAAAGACGATGTTCCTCAGCGAATTTGTCACGACCCAGATGCGGGGCCAAACAGAGCCGTTGGGTCAAGCGACCCGATTCTCTTAAAGAACCTGATTACCCAACCCAAGACATAAAAAAACAGAAAACTTAATGGAAAAAATATCAAGTCTAAACCCAAATCACATGGGTTGAGGCCCACATATTGATCAACTAGAGACATGATAGTATAAATAAAAAAACTTACTATGCAGGAATTAAATCAAACAACATCAAAACTAAAAATATCAAACGTACTCGATATGAAGGAATTTATCTGACGAACATCCACCAATCCACGGAGAGATCAAAACACCCACCATAAGAAACCAGCATCAGCTTAGTCCACTACAATAACCGAACAGATCAGGCCGAGCCTAAAAGGTGAACTAAGCCAAGTCGAGCGGAGCCCAAATTTTTAAACTCATAAACCTGGCAGGATGGCTCGTTAGCCACCCTGACCGTTGCTCTAACCAAAACAGGTTAAATGTGAGAATTAAAAAAAGTTATTAGTGGTAGACACCAGAAAAAATTGATTACTTCAATACATAGATTATTAGTTAATTAACTACTTTGGTCAAAATAGTCATTTCCTTTTGTAATATTATATTAATAAAGATCAAAGATGTAGTTTGAAATGTTTCTTTAATGAATAGTTTTCTTATTTAGAGCCCCCATGTTGCATGGGAAACATGCCCCCGTTGCCCATATTTTCGTTCTCCTCTCCTCTATAAATATCATTTATATTGTCACAAATTTTTTTATAAAACTTTCTCTCAATCTCTCTATTTTTAATATAATTTCATTTATACTAATACATTCTGTAACACCCCAAATTTTAAATTTATTTTTAAAATTCTTAGTTATAAAATTTTTTATTTTCTTTAAAACATATAAAAGAGTTCAAAATATTTAAATGAAATCCAACAGTGCATTATTTTACAAATTAGAAACTCATTATTTAAAACAATTCTTTTATTCATTTGGAACCATAACCGGTCAGGTCGAATCTAGTTGATAATTCAAAGTCTCCTCCTCCACATGAGAATTATCTGCATCACGGGTAATACCATGATCCTAACGCTCAATAAGAAATAGAATATAATGCTTATATTTACGTTTATGCAGTCGTTTTCCAGAAAAGAACCTATCTTTTCTTATCATTTCCTTTTTCACTTTCTTTTCATTTACTTTTCATTTCTTTTTTCTTTCCAGAGATAGGATACATTTGTTGGTATGGCTTAACCAACTCCATCTTTACGTGAGTGGATAATTCCATCAGGGGTGTCACCACTACCGTCACATAATCTCTGTCTGACATTTGAGAACTAAGAGCAGGGGCACATCTGTTGGTCAGTGTGGACTAACCAACTCCATACTCTACGTGAGCTGGAGAATTCCATTAGGGGTGTTCCCACCTACGACCGTCACCCTCTCTCCCGAACCCTCAAGCGCCCCTCTTATTTATTCATTTTCTTTATCATGCAATGCATGTAACATTTTCATAAGTCCTAATATGATGTATGAATGACAGTTTATATTTATCTAATAACGTTCTAGAAGCATACAAGTCAAAACAACTATTTCATAATAAACTTTGAACTATAAAATGCAAGACAAAAAAATTAGTCCCGTGATGTAGGGCCTCCACTGGCCACCACATCCTATTTCTTACCTTTGTTGAATGTTCCTTTGTTCCTTAGCGTTTATAGCCTTCATCCTTTCCCTCGTTATTGTTAATACATTCACAATAATATCCACTAATTAAAATATATTATTTATTATTTTATTTTTTTCGTTAATCATAGACAGTACTGTTTTGAAATTTAGGTGAAGCATTTAGTTCAGTTTTCTGTCGGCAAATCTGGCTGGCGGTCGATCACAGAACCATGTGATCGACCGATCCTCCAATTTTTTTTTTAATTCTTATATAATTAAATCAAAACATTACGAATTCCAAACATCTCCAAAATTCATAAAAATATAGTTTTGAGACCGATAAAATTCTAGGGTATTACATCCCTCCCCCCTTATATAAATTTCGTCCTCGAAATTTAGTTAAACAATTCTGGATATTTGGCTTCCATGTCCTCTTTTCTTTCTCATGTAGCTTCTTCTGTTGAATGATTTTGCCATAATACTTTGACTATGAGATATGTTTATTTCGAAGTTCCTTTATTCTTGAGTCTAGATAAAATTCTGGGGTATTACATCCCTCCCCCCTTATATAAATTTCGTCCTCGAAATTTAGTTAAACAATTCTGAATATTTGGCTTCCATGTCCTCTTTTCTTTCTCATGTAGCTTCTTCTGTTGAATGATTTTGCCATAATACTTTGACTATGAGATATGTTTATTTCGAAGTTCCTTTATTCTTGAGTCTAGTATTTGAACGAGCCTTTCTTCGTAGCTTAAATTGTTTTGTATTTCTACATCAGCAGGTGGTACCGTCTGATTTGAATCTTCAAGACATTTCTTAAGCATCGATATATGGAAAACATTGTGGACTCACTCTATGGAGGCTGGTAGTTGCAACTGATATGCTACATTTTCGATCATTTTTGTTATGGCGAAGGGTTCAATATATCGCGGACTCAGCTTCTCTTTTCTTCCAAACCACAAGATTCCTTTGAAAGGTGAGATTTTTAGGAACACATAATCACCTTCGTTAAATTCCAAGTTCCCTCGACGGCGATCGGCATAACTCTTCTGGTGACTTTGGGCAGCCAACATTCTTTGTTTGATAATTGAGACGGATTCAGTGGTTTGTTGTATCATGTCTGGACCATAAAATTCGGCTTCGCCCGTCTCGCTCCAATATAATGGGGATCTACATTTCCAACCATAAAGTGTTTCATAGGGTGTCATTCCAATAGTTGTCTGAAAACTATTATTATAGGCAAATTCCATCAAGGGTAATAGTTTTCCCCATCCAAGTTGGAACTCCAGTACGCAAGCGCGTAACATATCCTCAAGAATCTGAATGGTGCGTTCACTTTAACCGTCCGTTTGTGGATGAAAGGCTGTACTGAACTTTAATTTTGTGCCCATGACTTTATTCAAACTTTTCCAAAATGCAGATGTACACTGCGGATCCCAATCACATATGATTGAGACCGGAACACCATGCAATCTCACAATCTCCTTGATGTATAAATCCGCAAATTGACTCATTTTGAATGTCATCTTAACAGGCAAAAAGTGAGCGACTTTGGTCAACCTATCCACAATTACCCAAATTGCATCGTGCACTCTTGTGGTTTTGGGTAAACTAATAACGAAATCCATTGTAATATTTTTCCACTTCCATTCTGGTATTGATATTGGTTGCAACAATCCACCAGGTCTTTGATGTTTGGCCTTAACTTGTTGACATACATGACATAATGCTACATATTGAGTGATTTGAAATTTCATCGTTGGCTAATGATAATGTACTTTGAGGTCCTTGTACATTTTATTACATCCAAGATGGATGAAAAAATTTGAAGAGTGGGCTTCCTTTAATATAGCCAATCTTACTGATGAGTCTACAGATATATACCATTGATTTTTAAATTTCACAATCCCTTCAGCAGACATTGAATAGTCCTGAAACTTAGGCAAAGTAGGATTTAACTTGAAGTCTTCACACTGAGCATCTGTCTGCTAAGCTTTAATTTTTTCCAATATAGAAGGCTTCAAGGTTGATGCTGATAGAATTACAGCTAACTGTGTGGGAATAATTTGTATATTCAATTCCCTCATGTCTTCCTAGAGTCCTACGGGCATCTCATCACACATTAAACTCATTACAGTGACCTTTCTACTTAAAGCGTCAGCTACTATATTTGCCTTCCTAAGATGGTACTTAATTTCACAGTCATAATCTTTAACGAATTCTAACCATCGCCGTTGCCTCATATTTAGTTCCTTTTGCGTAAAAATATACTTTAGGCTCTTATGATCCGTATAAATCTCACATCTTTGACCATAAAGGTAATGTCGCCAAATTTTGAGAGTGAAAACAACAGCAGAAAGTTCAAGGTCATGCGCAGGATAATTGGCCTCGTGCAATTTGAGCTATCTGGAAGCATAAACAATCACTTTACCATTTTACATAAGTACTCCCCCAAGTCCATACTTCAATGCATCACAATAAATGCAGAATTTGTTAAAATGAGTGTGTTTAATGGTTGATAAAATTTCTTCTAATTTAGGTATTTCTTTTTAATTACTAGTACTAAATAAAATTGCTAATTTATATTCTTCTTATGAATTTAAATATTCTAATGTTACTCGTTTAATTCATTCTTCATATATTTATGCTAGTTCTAGTAATGGTGCTGGTTGTGGAGTCTACAAGATTTTATGGATGACATATTGGATGAAATAGATAGTGATGTTCATTCTTATAGTTCACAAAGAAATTAACTTGATATTTATCTTGACATCCACCATCAAATTTCTTGCGACTAGAATTTTGATATTTTGGCTTGGTGGAGAGGCAACTCCATTTCATTTCATATTCTTTATAGAATGTGACGTGATCTACTAATACCTCTGGTCTCTATCATAGCATCAGAGTCTGCTTTTAGTGCAAGTGGACATGTGTACGATGATCGACGAGGAAGACTTGCACCAGTACTTGTGGAGGCTCTCATTTGCATGAAGGATTGGAACGATGCCGTGACGAGAGATCAACAACGAGAGGACGACATAATTGAAGAATTCAAAATTTTGGATGTCGAATACTAGATGTTCATTTAAATTTGAAATTGTAATTTTCATTTTAATATTTTTTCTTTAACTTGTATTTTTTTGTTTTTGCATTTTGCACATGATTGACAATTAAATAGGTGCCAACTTATTTGAAATTTATCTAATATGTAGACTACATAATGTAGTGATGCAAGTGTCAAATTTACAATTAATTGTCTACATATATATTTTATTCGTCTCATCAAATAGTTTTTTCAATTACATGTTATCTGTTATATTAATAAAAATATTTTTGCAAGGAGACGACTAACTATAATATTTTTATATTATAATGATAAATGTTTATTATAGTTTTTAATCGTATAATATTGAAAATAATTTATAATATATTTATATAAAATAATATTATTTATGTATATTTGGCACGTTAGGCTCGGCTCATTAGGCTTGGTCAACTCATTAGGCTCGGCTCGTTAAGCTCGTGGCTCCCGAGCCAGCTTAGGTTGAAATTTTTTTTTTGAAAAGCTCGTTAGGCTCGACATGCTCGTTAGGCTCGATGAGCCGGACTTTTCCAAGCTCAGCTCGGCTGGCTCGACTCATTTGTCATATCTACCAGCATCGTTCCACGGAAACATGTGCAAATCCATGCACCAAACCTACACCATATCCTGAGGAAAAATATAGTCTAAGAGGTGAGTGAAAAACTTAGTAGAGAAGTCAATACTAAATGCAATGCATGCCAAAAACTGTTTTCCTCATTTTTTAAAACCATTTCATACTTATCATTTATCGTATATGGGTTGAAATCATTAAAACTTCTTTATCATTTTATAAAATCTGGTCCATGGCCCTCGATGTGGCTACCTTAAAACTCGTTGAATACATAGACAACTATATTGCAAAATATGTCAACATTGTTTTCCATACGAAAACATCATCAGTGAAAAAGGATGGTCACACAAGGACCCATCCGTCACTCATCATAGAATAGGCGGCTATTCGTCGATAGCAACACCTCATGAGGCAGAGGAAATACAAATGACGTGATCCGAAGACCTGGCACGTCACTCGAGTTGCGGCAAGCTACGTTGCTCGACGACACAACCCATACGATCATTCAAACAGATAAGATTGCCGGCGACAGATTGCTTCTCAACTAAAATACTTATGGGTTCCAAGTTAACGATGGTTGCTGATGAACGGAGTTATGAGCCGTCACGCCACTTGTCAAATGGAACGGTACTAGGATAAACGAACCTCAGTGACTAACAACCTTCAATCCGTGTGACTAAAACACCCTAGTCATGTTCTAGGGCTCAAAACCCAAAGAAGAGTCATCATCTTCCCATCTCCATTTTAGACTTTCATGGCTCGAAACCCGAGAACATATCACCAAAATGCCCCATCCCGATTTCGCAAGTACAAACAACCAACCTTCACACATTAGAAGGTTTCATAGGATAGCATTTTGATGCTATAGCGCTATAGTGCCTAAAACATCAAGAAGATTTGTAAAATTTGAAAATTTTAAATGATTTTAAAAATTGCCACGTGTAAATTTTTCACGAATTTTCGATAAAATGTGGAAGAGTTTACTCGTTTTGTCGCATAGCGGCGACGTGTACGTTTTTCCATAAAACTGTTAAATTGGACTTTTTTGAGTGAAATTTTATTTTCAAAAATGTTTTAGTAGATTATTTTGACTAAAGAAATATTTTGATTAAACGCTTTAAACGATTCGAGAATGTGAAATACTAGATGGTTTTAATGTATTATATATATATATATATATGTGTGTGTGTGTGTGTGTGTGTGTGTGTGTGTGTGTGTGTGTGTGTGTGTGTTTATTTATTTATTTCAATTTATAATTAAAAATTTTATTAAAAATGGTAAGAAGTGTGTAGAAGAAGCTTTCTCTTCTTCTGCTTCTTCTTCGTCCACGAAGAGGAAGCCGCAGGGGATTTGGAGAAAAACAATAGCCTTTTCGACTGAGCTTCACGATTTCGAGCTGGAGGATGGTGAGTGGCGACAGTGAAGCTTCGGGTATTTCGGGCAGGAGTTGTCAACCTCGTCTGGGGATTTTGAAGAAGCGGACCAACCTCTTTGATGCCAGGGGAGAGTTGAGCCGGAGCCGTCCGTTCAAGGAGCGTTCTGGTGAGGTGCAGCCGAGTCGCATTCCTCCATTTTCTCTTGTTAGAGATCGAATGATAACTAGAAAAAGAAACGTTGTGAGACACCATATTTACGTGGAAAAATCCTTTAGGAAAAAAATCAGAGGAAGAGGAATATTCTACTATGAATATCAAAATACAATCGCGAGTTTTGCGACTCTAGCTTACATGAATTTATGGAGAAAATAAAACCCTAAATGAGATTTACAATGTGGGCCCACCGGTCCGGCCTAATAGAATTTGGGTCACACTAAAATCTAACAATCTCCACCTTGACATGAATTATATAAAAGATATCCATAGCGCGTGTTTGTCAATCTGACCCAACAAAACGAATTCAAAACCCTGAATTTTGACAATCTCCATGTCGAAACGAATTCTGATGCAAGGAACCAATTTTTAAATCTTC
Organism: Begonia loranthoides; assembly: GCA_022433065.1. Classification (NCBI taxonomy): domain Eukaryota; kingdom Viridiplantae; phylum Streptophyta; class Magnoliopsida; order Cucurbitales; family Begoniaceae; genus Begonia; species Begonia loranthoides. Next base: position 3,172,183 of record CM039470.1, read on the forward strand.
AAATCTTCCTCTTCCACACCCTTAAAGAAGATCTGCAACGAGGGCCCACCAACTCATCTAAAAGAAATATACAGATCACCAATATAAAAGTCTTCAAGGGTAAATTCAGCAACTGATGCTAACCAGGTTTTAAAACACTTAAACCACGATTGTGATATCTTCAAATCCCATAAAGAGTTAATCAAATCTATGCGAATATATCTCGCCTCTTGACCTACTATTTCAATACCATCTTTCAGAATCTTTTAAAATTACAATATCGTTATCTTACCATAACAAAATATTAAATCTCAATTCAAAAGTGGAAGATCTACTTCAAAGATCTTATCGCCCTAAAAAACATAATCTTTAACAAAATATCTGACTCAAAAGATTATTGGTTTCAATAAAATATTCATCCAAAAAATTGAAGCGAAAAACCATGAATATCACAAGATTCCAAAATATATACCCAAAATTTAGATATTTTTCTCATAACAAATTATCCCCAAAATCAAATCAAATTAAATCGCCAAAATAATCGCAAATATTACAAAATTCAAACCTTATTTGAATTTCAACTGAAAACAATCTCCAAGAATGAGATACTCGATTCCAAATCTGCCATAAATCATCAAATTTAATCTCCCAAAAACCTTCAAAAAATTTCAATGATTTTCAACAATTTTTATCGTTGGCAAAAATTCAATTTTGCAAAATACACTCTTGCGGTAGCCCCAATCGAAATGACTTGACAGCTAGAATGGAGAACACAATGTAGATGATCTATGATGATTGACGATAAATAGAAAACTCTCAAATGACGAACCTGTTATTCGAAGATACATCTGCTCTAAAGAACTCAAAACGCAGAAAAAATTAGAGGTTTCACGACAAATGGGGCAATTGTTTCTGATGGCAGCTGGACGTTAGAGAGAAGAAATCTTATGAGCAAGACGAATGATAGGGGGAACAATTTATTCATTCTTTTTTTTCCTTTTCTTTTTCCCAAAAATTGTAATTTTCTAAAAAATTACACAAACGATGTTCGATGCGACGACCAGAGTGAATTTGTTTCAACGCACTTGGAAACACGAACTCTCAAAACCAAAGCTCTGATACCATTTGTTAGTGATCGAACGATAACCGAAAAAAGAAAATATGAGGTGGGACTGTAACGACCCGATTTTTCGTAAATCCTTCAAAATGTGTTAAAATTTAAAACTTTGCTAAAGACCATTGAAATCTCTTTTAAAACATATCAGAGTGCGTCTAAACCGGACCGCTACCAACCTTTCTTTAAACTTGTTTTGAAAACCAATTAATAAAATGCGGAAGCGTTATAAAATCATTTATTTCAAACGTTGTGAAAGCGTAAATAATTTAATGAAGAAACTAAAAAATGGAATTCAAAATAGTAAAACTTAATGTAATTACAACCATTCCTTATTTTACTCTTTTAGCTTGGTCAGCCACGGGCTCCCTCGCGCGTGCAAATCCTTACACCTATACCACAAGTAAACTGTAAGCCCAAAGGCTTAGTAAGGAAAAAGGTTTCATGCAGTATGATATGTCTCTCTTTAGTTCTTTTTTGAATTAAGGCCACCCCAAACCAACCTTTTCATTTAGTCGTTGGTTCTTTGGTTCTTTACTCGTACTTCGAGCTGGAGATTGAAGAACCCGTATAGAATGGTATAGTCGATTGGATCTAACCTCCTGTGGGTAACTAGATTCCCGTTCCCGACTAGGTAGAGGGCATTGCCTAGCTGCCAGACTAGATCCATTACCCATCCACCCTCCAACTCCATTTTTCTTCATTTTCTTCGTTTTTCCTCACTCATGCATGTATGGGTACCG
>CM039470.1:3174396-3301670 GCA_022433065.1 Begonia loranthoides
AGCTGGCTCCGGTGCAGATACGCCCATTTGGTTTCTATTATCCTGATGCACGATGACTCATTCTCTAACTAGCATGATGTATGAAACATGATATAGTATAACGTATCATAGATAGTAATTGAATTGCGCACATAAAAGAAGTAAATGATTAATAGGAATTGAAAACGCATATAAAAGGAATTAAAGGACAATACTTTAATGGTGCACATAAGGAAAGTAAATAACGGCGTATAACAGAGAACAAGTATAACATTACACTGAAATAACGAATGAACAAATAAAGAGGCGATAAAGTAAACATGTGATGAATTACGATCAACTAAACATGCTCGTTAAACTAAACTAACCTAACATGCGATGAATTACGATCAACTAAACATGCTCGTTAAACTAAACATGCTTACAATTAATAGTTTACATGGAAACACGCTTAGACAATAAATCACGGAAACACGCTTGTAAATTTGTAATTCCTTATCCTAGTTGATTAATCATGATTTTATTCTAATTAATTAAACATGTTATAATTTAATAGTCTAGCTTAGTTAGTTAACCGATTAATTAATTAGGCATGCTCAGATAAGTTGGTTAAACATATAAAGATTAAACATACAAGCATAGTTATAAATCATTATCTTAGTTAATTACATGCTCAAGTCTAGTTAATTACTCTAACCAATTTACATGCTCAACTAATAATTAAGTTAGTTACTCTAGTGAGTTAATATGTTCAAAGAATAATTAACAACTAGTTAAACATACTCATACAATTGTCATCCTAATTATCTGCACACATTCAGATTAGGAAACTGAATTGATAGAACGATATACGCATAGATCAATAGGAATGACGATAAACACAAAGAGACTTAAGATAGACAACAAGTAATTAATAAAGAACATAACAGTTAAGGAAATTCTTGCTCATTTATGCTTCTTTCCTTAGTTTGTCATTCTTCACCCATCATTAACTAAGCATTCACGGCATTGATTTCTATCAAGTAAGGCATTTGCAATAAGGAAAATGAACTAGCGGTACATGAAGCATCTAAAGAGTAACAACAAGGTAAAGCATTCAAGCCTAGAACCAATGAATTAATATCAAACAACTCTAATAGTTAACTAACATGTATGAAGATTAATAGTTAATTTAATTGATAAATCTAATAACCTAGTTAATTAACATGTTTAAGTAATAATTAACATGCTTGGGTCTAGTTAATTGACATGTTTATATTGGTACATTAACATGCTTATATTATTCTAATCAATTACATGCTCAAGTAAAATACAACTAAGTTATTTACCATTATTATCTTAGTTAGTTAATGTGTTCAATGATGTGATTAACAATTGAATTAGACAACTGGTTAAACATGCTCGAATAAATTAAACTAGTTACTCAAACATGCTCAAGGATTGGTTATTTAATGATTAGTTAAGTTAAATTAACTTACTTAAATCTAGTTAATTATTCCAGTTAAGTTAAATAACATGCTTATATTATTCCAAGTTAAGTTAAACAACATGCTTCCATCATTCTCATTCTTTCATGCTTCAAACAATTCGACACTACTACATTAACTCACGACATAATCACATTTCATAGCAAGTAAACCAATTTAATGTTCAACATCAACAACTAGACAGTTCTACATTTCACAGTGATCAAGCCAACGCAAAGTTCAATATCAACAGTAACAAACAACCCGTGATGTAGGGCCTCCATTGGCCAACTTACATCCCAATTCTTATCTCTTGAAGATCCTTTCAGAACAATTCTTAACCGCAGCAATTTCAGAGCACGTCCAGGGAACACCAAACGGAGGCTTACCACTTTTCCACAATTCACCGAATAATCTCACACTCAGAACAACACAACTCTCACTCACTGAATAAATGTAGTATTCACCACTCTCATCAGCACCCTCACAATTGCAGCTCACACCAGGCAAGGCTAGAAACATCCCCCAAGCAATCCACTTATAGACAAAGGAGGGAGAGAGAGCAGGGGACAAACCTGTGCAATGTCTAGGATAGAAGTGACGATCGCCCAATTCAAGGGAGGTGGTCCAATGTGTAACCTCCATGTGGGCGACTTGACCGTGCAGGGATAGGCGAGGCAAATCACCTCGGGTGATGAGAAAACTATATGGAGAAAAATAGCAAGAATGAGAGACAAAAAATGGGTTTTCTTGCTTTAAAATGGTTTTTTAGTCTAGGGAAGCCGTCTGAGCCTCGACCACGTATCGTCCAAATTCCCAAATTTTCCTCCCAAATTGCGTTTTCGGTTGAGGAAGTGCGTATGAGCCCCGACCACATGTCGACTGAAATGTCTAGTAAATTCAACAGATTCAAATCCTTCTCGACAGCACTCGACTGCCAGTCGACCACATATCAACCGCCAGTCGACCACATATCGACCAAAAGGTCAAATAAATTTGATAGATTCAAACACTTCTTGACCTCACTCGACTGCATGTCGACCGAAAACCTCCAGTGTGACCTACAAAGAGTTTAGGTCGAGGCACCATGTTAAAATATCAACCTCGACTCGACCAAAAAATGTAGGGAGTCACTAGAATGCATTTTCGGTCAAGACACTTGACCCAGCATCGACCGTAAGTCGACCGAAAGTGTAAATTACACAATCCGTGACAATTTTCCCACTTAAATATTTTTCAAAATATTTCTTCCTTTAATTACACCACACCAAGTCCCAAATTAATGATTACGAAATATATCTTCATTTTCAAAATATTCGTTCATTAATAAAAATCTTTACATAATACTAGGAGAATTTATCCGGGAATTACAATAAGGTTTGTTTGACACCCGTAAGTTAAACATCGTCAACTTGGGAGGTTGGACGGATTAGTGATCTCCAAGTGGACTCTTAGAGCACGAACGTGGGCGGGGTTGCTGAACCGCGTGAATAAACTTTGTGTGCAATTCTCTACAAGAAATTTCCCCCAGATTCGAATTTTCAAGCTCCCTCTTAAGTTCATATCAATCCTTCAAAATCTACAAGAAATTTCCCCCAGATTCAAATTTTCAAGCTCGAATCTGAAGTCACTAAAATTAAAATTTCAAATCCTAAATCGAAAATGAAAAACTTACAGAAACGAAAACCGCTTTCACAAACATTACTCATGCGGATGACAAGAACACAAAACCATGATCAGAAGTCAGAACCACTCCATTCCGACTCCCTCCCTCTACTCTCGATCTCTCCTCTCTCGCTCGCAAAGAAGAAGACATTAGGTCTCTTTCTCCTTCCTCTTCTTTTAAAATAAAATTTATTTAATAAAAATAATTTATAATATATAAAATATAATTTATGTATTTTATAAATATAATTCAAATCCAATTGGAAATCCGATCGTTTAAATAGCCCATCGAAAATAGTTTATTAGTCAAAATAATTTATCAAAACATTTCCGAAAATGAATTTCCACTCAGAAAAACCCAACTTTGACCGTTTTACCTAAAAATGCACACGGAGTCGCTAAGCGGAGTCAACTTTTTCACATTTAACCGAGAATTCACGAAAAATTTACACATGGCATTTTAAAATCTCTGATTTTACAAGAATGATGTCTTTTCGTAGAGGAACATCTTCGTTCCCTAACGGAACATAATCTTTCTGCAGGCAAAACGTTGTTGTTCCACGCAGAAAATAATATTTTAAAACGTTTTAGTGGAAAAACAATTTTCTGTTGCAGAAAGCCAATGTTCTGCCGTGGAAAGATAACATTCTGCAGTAGAACATCAATGTTTTTTAACGAAAAATGTAACCGCGATGTTTGCGTGATCAATTTCTCATAGTTCAATGTTTAAGTTGTTAGTGTAAATTGTTCAATGGTTAACTTGTCATTGATGACAAAGTACAATGATTGATTTGTTAATTCTCCAAAATTATATTTATATACATAACTCTACCATATCTATCATCATCAAAAACTATTTCTCATGTTGTCAAAAACTATTTCTCATGTTGTCATTCGCAGCATATATAGCCACAAAAATTTTGAAGTGAAATTAATAAAACAAATCCTGATATATCAGTCCAGTAATAAACCAAATTTTAAAGTAATTTTTTGAATAACTAAAATCTCGAGTTATAGAAAATGAAAAAGGTAAAACCCGCAATCACGTTTTTCATTAAAAATTAAAATTTTTTTTTTCCAGCGTATAAAACATCTTTCCGCAGCAAACTAGTACATAAAACAGTTGTAGTCGGCAGCGGATAATTGTCTTCCACTGCGCAAAGTAAGTTTTATTCTAAAGACTTATTTTTTTCAGCAAAAGTCAAGTATGTACTGTGGAAACAATATTTCTACTACGGAACGCAAGTATCCGCTGCAGAATCTTATTTTTCTTAGATAAAGCGTGTTTTCTATTTCCATATCAATCAATATATCGAAATATACTCTTCGAGATACAATAATCAAATGATTTTTAATATCAATTTCGTATCTATCGTTCACTACCTCTACATTAGAAAAATACAAATCCATTTTCATCATGTCAAAACGAAAGTAAATCGGTATATAATTGACTCAACGGGTCAATGCACTTCTATTTGGATCGATTTAGATCTTGTTTTGAGCTGTTTTCTCTCTCACAGCGTTGTTTCACTAGCTTTTGAGGAATTTAGCATTTGAAGAAACTTAACGTTGGTCTTAAAGCGAGTCTCACTAGATGATCGCACAATGCACCAAATTAGCGGAGAAAATCAACCCGAACGAGTTGTTTGTTGTCAATCTTGTCAAGAAAATGGACCGTTGCTCACCAATTTATTGAAATCAAAGACAGTAAATGCTGCTTGGGAAGATTGTCCCTAGCAAAGTGGAGAAGATGGTGGCTTATTTTTGTAGTGTGCGAGGTAGATTACCCCATCCCCACGCACTATACTCACACAATGGATCTTTACACTAAAACAACTTCAATAAAGAACCAAACAAATTGAAACATTGTCAGTAGTTTACAAACTTCTCATGATAAATGCAATAAAAATCTCACAAAAGTGACCCAAAAAAAAAAAGGAGTAAAGCCAAATAGCTATGACATTTGCTGTTTGCATATCACACAAGTATAAACAAATACACTGGTTATTTCCAAAAGAATCAACAATCAAATAAGACCTCTTCACTTTTGTCTTCTTCCATCTCTATGCGCCCTGGTTTTCTTTCCTCTGCCTGAATGTCTCTCTTTCACTATCCTGATCTCTCACATGCCCTGCTGCCGTAGCTGCACTATAATCATTCACATTCCCAAATATCAGCAAGACTACGCCCAAAATGGCCGCAATGAAAGCAGCCCCAAAAGAGCTTCGAAGGACGGTTGGGGTGGCAGAGGCTACACCAAAGCCGATACACATGCCTACAGCTTTGACCCACGAAAACCACATTGAAAAGGCGCCTTCGTTCCCTGGCGGAGAGCAATCTAGCAGAAGGACCCGTCCGAATGCATGTAAAAGCCCTGCCGAAGTGCTTTGAAGAGCTGCAAAGAGTAAAACTTGGGTTTTGTGCCAGTTTTTGTGATGAAAATTGAATCCAACTCCGGCAGTGACTGTCGCCAGAAGGAAGCCCAGGACTTGCATTTTTGCAGCATCTGCGTTGATGAGGTGTTGCAAAGGTTGCAGTAATGGCAGGGAAAGTAAAGGTACGAGGAAATAGGTTAGCCACAAGTAGAGCAGAAAGTAATGGCTAAAGCAAAGCTGACCAACTAGGAAGAGAATCCCCCCTGTGAAGATGCACATTGTAGTGAAATTAGAAAGAAATACAGCAGCCAGCGCGCATAATGCATGAGGGTGCTTGAATATCAAAAGGGTATGAGCTGTTTTCGAAATCGACGGAGTGGGTGAGCCTGCTCTGTTACTTAGGAAGACATGAAATATTCCGAGCAGCCATTTTAAGCCGCTAAAGATGGAGACTACCCATAAGCCGACTAGCTCCTCCGGAAGTCCAAGCATGTGGAAAGTGAAGGCAGAGAATACGGCGGCGCCAATGCCACCGATGGCAGCAGCAATGGAGGATGTCCAGCCAGAGAAAGTTCTTCTCACCGGGATTTGGTATGTTTCGATGGTGGGTCCCGTAAAACCTCGAATAATAAGGCCAAGCTGTCTAGTGTGAGAGGTTGAAGCCACAGCATAAGCGGCAACAACGACAGCAATATAAGGTGGAAAGATCCAAACGGTTCCGAAAAATCCTGTGGGGAGACAGAACAAAGCTCCAACAACAATGGAAGTTATGGTGATGAGCTTGTAGTTGTTGGCAAAATCAAGGCGGAAGGAAATGGAACTTAGAATGGGAGCAGCTATGAAAAGACCAATAGCCCAAGAAATTGTAGTCAAAATCAGTGGTGAAATCTTGGCATCGCCAACTTTTATGGACTTGTAAGTTAGTCTTTCGTACCTGCAATTAAAATTATATGACTAGCATTATTTTTTAGCAACAAAACCTTATGTTCAAAGCAGAAACAGGCTTTAAAGACAGAAAAAGAATGAAGATTTGATAATTTGATTGATAGATCCAGACTACGAAATGCAGTAGATGATCTTCCTAACTAGAACACGACAAGAACAACTATTATTTTGCTTTTTTTTTAAAAAAAAAAAACCTACCTTAAAAAAGACTAGAAAGATCTAACTGAGGAGTTATTATATATTTAGACACATTTCTGAATTATTATTTTATACATATATATATATATCGTTTGAACTTTTCATTAAAAGTTGTTTAATATATACGCATTTATTGAGTAGGATTCTACCAAAACTTTACTCTTCCTCAGTCCACTCATGAATTTAGTGTAGTGCATTGATGGTGTTCAGAAGCAATTTAATGGACATCATGATGACCAGAAATGCTATAATACAATGGAAAAAGCAAAAGATGAAATGTAAGTGCCAGTATTCTTTGAAGTAATAATGAAGCAACATGCTAGTAATAGTGTCGGTTGAACAATCAAACTTAACACCTCCAATAAATAAATCTAATCAAAAAGTAACTTGTAGCAACAATTATTGAACTCGTGAGGATAAAATATAAACACTTTTTAAAAAGCAAATCTTTTGGATCTTATTGTTCTAAAAATGTAATCTTCAAATATGAACTTGAAAATGTTTGATTAATTAGTGAATGTAATTTTTCAGAAATTGTAGTGCCCACAATGTTTCCAAAAAAGTTCTCTTTTTTTTTTTGTTTTCTATATATAGTTGACGATAATTTTATTCTATAATAACACACGATAAACAACACAATAATGTAACTCATTCTGCACAAATTTAAGAAAAAAGTACTGCAAAATATACGATTTAATTTTGCTGTCTGATCTAAACGAGATGTCTTCTTTCAACTTTTAGATTTTTTTCCATGACTGACAGAAATTTCTGATTTATAATATCAGAAAAAATGTAGTTTATTTAAGTTAAACTATGAAGGCATCTTATATTATAACATGGTTGTGTAGTGTTTGTCACTGAAAAATTCTGGGTTTTTTTTTTTATGGATTGAGATTTGAGAATAGTGAAAAGGGAACTCACAGGTGCATTTCTTTTTGAAGACAATCGAAACCCTTCAAGCTTTTGGACCAGCCATTAGCAGGCTCGGGTGGAAGATGGACGATTTGGCCGATCATCAACGGAAACAAAATAGGAACCAGAAAAGTGATGATGAAGTAGGAGAACAGCTCGTAAGAACACCAAGCCCCAACTTCGACTCTCCTCGGCTTTTCTTCAAACACCTGGTGGCCCTTGTAAACCTCCTTCGCCCTTTTGATTTTCATCGCCGCGCTTTGGACGTCCGGAGTGACAGTAGAGTCCCGACCAGTCTGCACGACTTCTAAGTCTTGGCGAGTGTGAAGGGCAGCCATTTTTTCTAGGGCTTGCGGGAAGTGGAGAGGAAAAGTGGGTTTACATTACATGATGTGAGCGAGGTTTTGGAGTATAAATGGCGGAATCTTTAGAAAACCAGCTGGGTCGCGAAATTTTCAAGAGAGGTAAGGGCGCCTCGTTATGTTCAAACTTTGTGAAAAGCAGGAGAGATAAAGCTGAACGGTATAATGGCATCTTTGCCTTTAAACTTGTATATTAATTCGTCTTTCTCCATCATGAGAAAGCTGTACTACTCTGTGCTCTGCTTTTTACCCCATAAAACCATTATAAAAAATGGAAAAACTCAACAACCCATTATACTCCAAAGCAAAAAGAGAACCACGCTTTGATCGAGTGAGGGAGAGTTGTCCGTTACCTTCTGAAAGAACTCTCTCATCTTTCTCCCAGTTTCTTCGCCTTGTTTTGTAGCGAGAAGATGATGTCATTGGCAGAGCTATTTCAATTTAATTTATGTAATTTTATTTTTATTTTTTATTAAATTTATCCTATTTTATTTTATTTTTAAGGGAAAATGAATGCCTCCTATTTTAAAAATCCAAACAATTAAACTATCCAATGGGACACGCCACTTTGACCAAGATTCGTCGCAGATCGTCGTGCATCATTTTAGAAATTTTTTGAATGTGACGGTAAATCTTTGCAAATCGATAATTTTCTTCATTTCCAATGGTTTTGGGCACTTAGGTAGGAGAGATCCGTTTTGTCATTCGGTGCATATTAGAGCAGATTTGGACAGAAAAAAAAATTAGATAGTTTACTCGAAAACTTTGGAAAGCCATAACTTGTGTTCAATAGACCAATTTGGAAAAAAAATTTTATTTCACATAACTTTTTGAGATCTACGCGCTGACAAGTTATGAAGGTAGTTTGTCCCACTTTCGAGGGCTAAAAATGCTTCTAAGTCTCCAATTTTCCTTACATAATTCAAAACCGTGAAGCTCCGTACATTAAGATGACATTTTCTTCCTACTGTGGAGAACGTTTTTTGCACAAGTCACGTTGATCTTCTCCTAATACACATGGGTGGCACGTCTCCAAAAATGGCGCTATATCAGGATATCTGCAGATAGTATTTTCATGGTGAAGCAAGATATTACAAAATTTGGGCAAATGGAAGAGGAAAGCGGAAAGATACCCGCAGATCTCAATTTTTTTCTTGGTTGAATCTTCTTTGATATGCACCGAATGAAAAAATAGATGTTTCCTACTTGTGCATCTCGAAAAGATGATAGAAAATGAGTCTTCAGACATCCAAAACCGTTGAAAATTGAGAGAATTATCGATCTGTAAAAATTCATCGTTTCTCTACGTGAAAAAAAATGAATTTCCTTCTTATCAATCCGCCGCAGATTGTGTAGTAATCCGTTGTGGATCGAAATCAACGGAAAACGTGACAGCGATGTTAGCGGCGACTTTTTTCTATAGTTTAGTGGTTAATTTGTTAGAAAAAATAATTTAGTGATTGACTTATCATTTATAGTAAAGTATGATGGTTGGTTTGTCATTTTCTCTATTTTTAAACACTTATTTATTTATTTATTTTTAAATTTAGCAACATTATTTGTCTAAATAACTAAAATACTTAATTGGAGTATTTTTACTGCATTTTCAACTATATTTTACACTACATCATATTGTTTCTTGGTTAGGGAAGCAATTATCATTCAAATATCATTTACACTAATAAATAATTATTAAACAATTATGATTAAGTATGAATAAAATATTATTTACACTAATAAATGAATAATGCAGAGTTAATAAACAAATTGTCTATGTTTGAACTATATATATATATATATATATATATATATATATATATATATATATTTTATTGTATATAGCTATTTATTTTTAAACATGAATTTACATTTTGTTTATCAATTATTAAAGCAATTATGATTAACTATAAATAAAACATCCTCTACCACCAGGCTAAATAAATAATATATATAGTTAAGAAAAATTAATAAAACAAACATTGACCTATGAAATCAGTGACAAGAAAAATACTAAATAATTTTTGCTAACAAATCAACATTAAACTATAATAAATGAATAAAATAAATATTACTGTCACGTTTTCCTTTATAAATTTAAATTTTTTAGGCCTAGTATAATCCATTGGATAAGACAATGAAGGCTAGTGTTAGAGTTTGACGTTCGCTAGAAAATCACTTTGACTAATATGGTCTATTCGATGTGAAATGTGAAGTTATATATTAAAATTAAGGAAACTCAATTGTCATACGTATTTTCCTCAGTGAAAGACATAATTCCGCTAAAGAAACTAAGATTCCACAGCGAAAGACAAATATCCGCTACAGACTCTGCAGACGGATATTTACCTTTTGTAGCAAAATTTTAGTCATTGGAATACAGTCTACTTTCCGCAACGGAAGACATGTTTCCGTTGCAAAAAGTAAGTCATTAATTACAACTACTTCATATACGGGTTTACTGCATAAAAACAACCTATCTGCTGCGGATTTTTTTTTTTTAATTTTTAACAAAAAAACGTGACAGCAATATTTGACTCATTTATTTCTCATAGTTCAATGTTTTATTTATTACTAAAAAAATTTTGTGTTCGCCTTATCACTGACTGCATAGATCAATGATTTTTTTTTTTGAAAAACACGGTAAACCTTGAAGAATTTTTGCAAACAACTAAAATCTCGAACTATGATAAATGAATGACGCAAACTTTTCCGTCACATTTTCCGTCAAAAATTGCAGAGCGCCGCATCGCTTTAACGCTTAGAAACATCAAGGACTGTCCAACGAAGACCAACGACAAAGGACATCCAAATGGATGTTGTGTATGAGAGACATCCTTTGTTGACAACGATGGATGTCCAAGATAGGTGGGGGGGCGCAGTGGATGATAGTTCACTTTCGTTGGATCGAGAACGGACGGCCCTCAATTGACGATGAACGAACAAGATCATGCCCTTAAGACGTTGTCGGACGAAGGTTCACACCCGTTGGATTGAGGGACGGACGCCCCTTATTGAGCATGGACGGCCAGGATCATTATCCTAAGGCGCAAACGGACATTATGTTGAAATGGGTCACGTACAAGGCACACACTATTTTAAATGGGTGCAGAGTTGCACACGAAGGTTGTTGGTCGTTGGATGAACTAATCAGACGTCCTTCAGAGCTAAGGGATGTTCGTATTTGGAAATGGACGTTCATGATGAATTATTGAAAGACGACGTCATCCCTTGGCTTATGACAGATGTCCCTCAGCTAACAACGGACATCCCTCGCTTAAAATGGACGTCTCTCAACTTATGATGGACTTCCCTCAACTTACGATGGACGTTGAGGATGGATTGTTAAAAGACGACGTCGTTTCTAGCTTAAAATGGACGTTCCTCTGTTCAAAACAAATGTCCCTCGCTTAAGACGGATGTCCCTCAACTTACGACGGACGTCCCTTTGGCAAAACAATCTCATTAACTCATGAATAGATTGAAAAGCAAAAGAGTCAAATGAAACAAAGCCAAACAAATTGCAGGCAATGCAAAAAGAACGCAATGTACAAACCAAGTTCAATGAATTATGGCTTTAATGTGGTTAAAACAACTGTTAATTTGTCTTCCAATTATAATGGTTGCTCCAAGGACAACGATGTTGATATTGATTTTCTCCCTCTTAGTCAGATACTCTCCTGACAACAATGGACAAGAATGGACATTCGTACTGCTTTCGAGAAAATTTAGGTCAACCTTGGACCTCCCTCGTGGTCGAAGGATGTCCATTGTTGATTCTTCGACATCAGTGTTGCACAGACTTTAACGTTAGAGTGGCTGCTAAGTTTGACTCTGCGTTTTTTGACAGAAAATGTGATGGAAAGATTTGCATCGTTCATTTCACACAATTCAAGGTTTAGTTGTTTGCGAAAATTATTCAAGATTTGTTGTGTTTCTTATCCCAAACTATAGAGTTTGTTTTATTTCTATTTTTTGTTTTGTTAATTACCCAATAGTTGATAAACAATTCATCATATATTTTAGGTTATTTATTTTCAAACATAATTTTACAATCTATTAATTATTAAGGGAATTATGATTAATTATAAATAAAATATTATTTGTATCAATAAAAGATTATATTTTTCATTTTCCCTCGTTATACCAAATATTACAAGTTATTTTTATGAGATTAGGATCAATTGATATCTAAATTGTTAAATTTTCAAAAAAATAATTATAATGTATCATAAATGACACATGCATCATGTCATGGTGTACAACTAGCGCAACTTTTTTGTATTACAGTTAGAGACAAAAAAAATTATAATATGGTAACTAAATGCGAATGTAGTAAATAAACTTGATGTTCATTTATCTATTTTTTAGGAAGTGTTTTACAAAGATTTTCATGTGTAAACTATCTCAATCATAAAAGTACAAACCTCACCCGTGTCTTGTATCTTATGGACAAACATAGAATTATTTTATAGAAAAATTAACAAAACAATCATTATACTATGAGATCAATAACAAGTCAATCAGTTAACAATTTTTGCTAACAAATTAAATATAGAACCATGAGAAATTGACATAGCGAACATTGCGGTTACATTTTTCGTTAGAAAACATTGTCGTTCTGCGATGAAACATTGTTTTTTCACTAAACAGATTTAAAAAATTAATTTTCGCAGCGGAACGACAACGTTCCACCAACGAAAAGTATCTCTCTGCACAAGAAAAATTACTTTCTCCAGTGGAAAGATTACTTTTCCCTGCGAAAATGAGACATTGATGATGAGCACTGGACGACGACAATAGACCAAGAAAAAAAAAAAAGAGAAGACAGTGATAAGAAATGGACAACGACGATGAACCAAGAAAAGTTATGCCAATGTTTGACAACGTTTTGGGTGAACCGAAACCCTATTTCTTTCAACATGTAAAGGTGTTTTTGCATTGTCGATTTTTTATAGTTCAATGTTTAAGTTGTTAGCTAAAATTGTTTAGTACTTGAGTTGTCATTAACCCCTCGTTGTTTTGTTATTTTTCTTATTTTATATAAATATAAAATTCTACTCTTCTTATAGTTGATAATTAATTAGGTTCACAGCAAAGTTCATAATTAACATTTTCTAATTTCAATTAAGACCATTAAAATTCTGAATACATACAACTTAACTTTTAAAATATAGAATAACAATTAAATAATTAACCATTACATAAACTTTAAATTATTTAGTTGTCATCTTTGAATTTCCAAACCCATAAGTTTGCCTATACTTCTTCTTCACTTACCCAAACATCTCCATTGCTGGCTTAAAAAAGGTTACATTTAAAAATCTACCTCCATAAAAATACACTTTATATGAAATAAACTCCACAAGTAAATACATATATATAAGAGTTCACTTATGTCATCGTACCATGTTTGTCCATACACCACGAATTCACATAGCCTTTTTCTTATGTGCTGTTACACACAACGGGGAACAAAGTTACACTTATTAGCAAGCAAATAGTAACTAATGAAAATTTCAAATATGTCTTTTATTTTATACTCTATAATCTTGCAATGTGATCCAACATTTATTCATTAATTTAAGACAAAAGGGCTTGGACTTTTCCAGGAGTAACTAGTAAACAGTCACATCTGTCGTACCCATAAATTTATAATGTATGAAATTTCACCTATAAAACTTTTTTGCATTGACTTCAGTTAAAGTGACGGGTTTAACTGATTTGTTGTGTAACGAGCACATGTAAATTTTTGATCAATTGATTAAATCGGTAAAAATTTGAGTTCTCTAGTGTATGTGTAATATGTATTTCACATATTAATATATATATTTCTATTTCAATTTAAAAGAATGATTAACTCGAATCAAATTTTCGGTTAATTTTAAATTTTTGAAAGTGCATTGATTTAATATATATATATAATATAAAATTATTTATTTATTTAAAATATTTTTAATAAAACACAAGGGAATGAACCTCATTCCCCTGTGTTTGTATTCGGTTGCGAACGGCGAGACAACAGGAGAGAAAGATGTTTTGTTAAAATGTTTTCTACCTCGATGATGAGAATTTCTTGACTGCTTATAGTTGTTGTTCATATAGGTTGTTTGATTTTTTGTTAAAGCTTATAGAATTCGTCTGCTTCTATTTGTGTTTATAATATTGGCCTCTGTTTCCTGTTTCATAATGAATAGAAGAAAATCATCTTTTGTTATTTTAATGGAATTGTTACTCTTTGAGAAAGTCTATGAATGGTAAGATTTGGTTGGAAATGATTTATTCTCTGTGTGATGAGAATTGATTGAAGATAGAACTTTGTGTACTAGGATTTCATTGAAAGGGCATTATTGTTATACTTTGTTTATAATATAAAATATATAGGAGATAGATAAAATAATTAAATATAATTAGTTGAAAAACTTGTTATGTGGTGTGGTCATTTCAATGATTAGGGTGCATGTTTTATATATATATATAGTGTTACATGGGCTTGATAGTTAAATTGGTCTTGTCTAATGTATAATAGTAACTGTTAAGAATATTGTTCATTATTGTTTCCTGTAAAGCTCTCCAAATTACTTTTTTATCATTACTTGTGATGTTAGGTGTATTTAGTAATTATTCTATTAAATTGACTATATTCCTTGTTTTGTATGATATTGATATACTGTTGTGAGTAACATTGCTTGAAATAACTTGTATCATGATTAGAATCAATTAGGAATGCCACGACGGGATTGGTATTCAAATGCATTGCACGAGAGAAAAACGGATAAAATGAATGTAACGAGAATTGGGGGTTGAGGAGCTAGTTTCAAATCTAATTGGGAGATCGAGATTTTATCCATCCATCGTCGGGATGCGAAAACCTATTCTGCCTAAGTTTAGATTCTGAGCAACGACTATACTTCTTGTGGGAAATATCTCCAATGTCCCAAATAATTATTAGACTGTGAGTAAAGAACATAAAAGGTGGATTCTTTTCAGACATATAAGACATGAACATGCATCATATTCATCTTACCTCTTACTGGGCGCTAAGTTCACAGTTTACTTATGGTGTAGGTGACGATCAAGGTACCAACAAAGTACCTGTGAAAGGAGCATTTTATGATGAACACTTGAGTTACCAGGTGGATTTAACCTGAGAATTATGGCTCACAGAAAGTAAAACTTGGATTTGAACAGTTGATGTTAATTTTAAATTCAATAAATGTCTTGTTGAACAATGGACTTTTCGCTAAAGTGTTAAAACTATTCTTTAGAATCACTATTAGTTTCCGCTATGTTTACTCTTATTTTCTTCACTTCACATGTTTTAAAATAAACTAAAGAAGAATTTTTATACGACTAAAAAAAAAAGATAAAAGTTAAACAAAGGCCGTTACATTTTGCCCGTTTGGAGGCGAAATACGGAAGAAACAACACGTTTTCGTCAAGGAATCCATGCTGGAGGGTCGTCCTGATCAACCTCTGGTTGTGGCCGGTCGATCATAGATGAGGCAGTGAATATGGGTGAGACACGGGTCGATTTGTGGACGACTATAGGTGGAGGTGGTCGCCCATAGCGGTTGACCACGTTTTTGTACGGTCGTTTGCAGCGATCGACAGCATTTGGACACGATCATCCGCAAGGGTCAAGTGTAGCTATTGTGGGCGGTCGACCGCACCAACAGGCATTCAACTGTGAATTGGATAGATTGGTCACCTATTGTTCCCGGTCGACCGCTATAGTACCTCGGTCGACCGCATCGTGCCTTTTTGTGTATATTTCAGTAATTTACACTTCATATGAGTTCCCAATCTCGGTGTAGGACCCTTCTATTTATCCATTGTCATTTATTGATGAAGATTCTTAACATTTGGCATGTTTTAGGCTCGGACGAATTTGTGGATTTTGAGTCGATTCTTAAGAAAGTTGTTGCTCCGGTCATTAGCAAGGATCTCCGAAAATGTTGGGATTTGTATACTTCATACACTGCATTGCATCATAGTTTCCTAACTATATTTTCATGGGTTGCCACATATAAAGTCTGAGGCACTGTTCAACAACATGTCTTATTTTATATTACGTACGTATTTTTTCTCACATTTCATTCATCGTATATGGTATTCTGATTTTGATTATCTTTATATATGGAAGGATAAATCCTCTTGATGCATTGAGCAATTTTGATACCAAAGCATCACGAGACTATCTTGTGCATCTTCTGCTGCATGAAGATTGTTTGTGTGCACGAGTGAAATGAGTAATAAGTCATTTGTGATATGCCCTTGGATTTCGAATCTCTAATGAAAATGGGTAATAAGATAGAAATGACGCGCACCTTGGGTTTCAAATCCCTAAACCTAACAAGGGTACTTTGTCACATAGATTAGAAGATTACTAGTCACTGAGTCTCACTCGCCTAGTACCTTTCCATTTGACTAGTAGATGTGTCGACTTGGAGCTATGCTCGCCAACAACTCCAGTCAATTTGGACCTAATAGGTAGCTAGTTGCGAAGTGATCAATCGCCGACAATCTTATCCATTATTTGATTATACGGATGGTGTCGTTGCCTAGTCTATGAACTGTGGACACATTTTTCTTCAAACTCACGCGATGTTGCTATCGACAGATTACTACTTTTCTATATTGTGCATCAGATGAGTGTTTGTGTGACTATCTCTTTTCACTGATGATGTTTTTGGATGGAAAACGTGCAGACCTATGTTATGATATAGTTGTCTATGTATACAACATGTTTTAAATAAAAGTCTCATCAATGGCCCATGGAGCCAGTTTGAATAAAATGACAAAGAAATTTAAAAAGTGATTTAAAAAGTCCATGTATGATGATGAAGAGCATTTAAACCATGGTTTTTATGAAAGAAGATAAAATCAATTTTTCCATACATTGCATTTTGTGTATATCCCTTATTAAGTTAGTTACTCACTCCAACAACTCATTCCCCATTCCAGGTAATGGCAAGACCAACTAGGACTCTATACAAGAGATTTTCTTTTTATTTTTAATTTCTTTGGAGTGTTATGACTTTATTTTCTAGGGAGGATGGATTATTTTGGATTTGTATTAAATTTATTCCGAATGGTTTAGATTCATGCACAATACTTTCACATTTTTCTATTTAACTATACTCTATTAATTTTGTAGTTGCTATTCAGAACTTAACCGAAATTGTTTAAGCTATATTTAAAAATATAAAAATCTTTCACTGACAAACTAGTCTTGAATTGAGTAGTCAAATCCTCTTCGAAGATTGAATCGCCTAATTCGGCATTTCTGTTAGATTTGTCTTCGGGTCGTGACACCAACGAAAATAAAAACCAATCACACTCCAATAAAAAAAAATCTCAAATGTCATATTCATTTTAGAAGAAAAACAAAAAAATGTGTAAGAAACCACTTACACCAATTAAGCATGATGACAAGAAAATAACATGTCACGTTACAAAATTAAAATGTAAAAAAACAAAGTGCGCATGTAACATTATTTATTGTATTAGCATTCTCAACATCCACCTTTCTAGATTTCATCACAAAGAACGGAAGTTCTCTACACTAGATAACCTTGAATCCATATGCCTTCACTTATGTCCCCTGAAGTATATGTAGACTTTCTGCACGACCCAAAGAAAAATCGAGTTAAATCAGAATCAACAAAATAAAACTAGGGAATATAACGAAAACACATTTGTATTTCTGCGACTCTAGTTTGTTTCTTCTTATAAATTGTGCTGAACTGTAAAAAAATGCGTTATTTTAACTTGCAACAACCAATATGAGCAAAAATGTGGCAACAACTACAGAGCATATACTATTGCAAAGAATTAATGGTCACACTAGGACATTTAATTGAAAGTAATCACAAAGCCTGGAAGTTAAGTCTCTAACCTGAAGAACCCACAAGCTTAGAAGAGACTCCAAGCAAAATAAGGCAAATCCAAACAAGTAAAAAATCTGCACGAAAGAAAAGGATTAAGTCCAAGCACTGCGCGTAATCATGAAACCAATCTCCTTCTCATCACATTAGTCGTCATGAATCTAATAATATGTGGCAAGATTTGGAATGTCACATAACTAAGTCACATTAATTAAACCCACAAAGCAGCGGCCTTCTCAAATTATCAGGTCTCAAGAGATCAAATTTATTAGTTGGATTAGAGGCATAAGAACTTACCCCGACTAGTACATGATCAGAGAAGACATCAAAGGCCGCAAGAATGCCCCTGAAATTGTGAAAAAAAGGCAATGAAAATACACGGGAGGAACCAACTGAAATATCTAAGATAAAAATAAAAATCACTTGTCTTGGGAGTTTGAAAACAAATTAACACAAAAGTGTATGTGGATTCATGTAGCGTAACATATCAATGAAAGCAATAACTAAATCTTTTCTTTAGGGAGGAAAAGGCATTGGGATGAGCAATTGACAGTCAGTTGCCCAGGTTTACGCACTATGCGTTGATACATCTGTCTACACCAATATTTTCCCGCTCCCAACATTTTCTTTTCCCAGTTCCCAGCTTCTCTCGAGCAATCAATAATTAATAGATTGCAGTGTCATCAATGAGAACAAAAGGTAACTAAAAAAGACATCATTTGCTTTACTTTGTGGGAAGGAGGTGGTAGCATATCGTTCATCGAACTTCGAATCTCTAAGAAAGTCAATTAAACAGTAGTTTCATGAATTTAAGAACTTACGTCAATGACTTCCCTTGAAAGACCACAGGAGGAGCGATAGCCGCAAAAATACAAAACCCAATATGAATCTGCATGTTGAGACATCGATCAGTAGATTTAGTTTGCCTAATCATGGCAAAAAAAAAAAAACTATCATGGTATTAACCATACCGAGTAGAACATGAAAAACCAACTAAACTTCAAAGCACTGTCTGTTCTGCAAACCAAAAAAAAAAAAGCAAAATAATCAGTATCACCATACACAAGTCATTTCCTAAAATTTCCATGTCAACCAATCAAACATTAAATTAGCTTGTAAAAATGAAAATCAAAGATGCAGTAACTGTGTTTGTCCATCTAACTACACTGTCTTTAACAAGATAATATGCCCATCCCAAATAGAATTTCAACCTTATGCTAGACAAGCAGTATCTTCATCAATCAAAAGGCAAAACTTCATTGTTTTTAAGACCACCTTCTATTATTTTCAACTGTTTTCCATTAAAAACATGTTGTCAGCCTTCAAAACTTGATTTAGCGCATAAATTTAACTAGTACTCCCTCTGTTAACTTTCTTGCAAAAAGAAAGGTCTGCTTCAAATGGTCAATTGTTTACAAGTTTTGGCCCATATCCTCACCCCTAAATGATAATTTGTGGGAATGAGCAAAGATCGAAACATGGATTCAGAAACACAAACTTCTTTTGCATTATCCATTTGTTTGCCAGAAGATTGATATGAATCCCCAAGAAAACAAATAAACTTCCGTGACCTTGGTTTAAAGCAATATTGGAGAAGTTGCCCTCTAATTATACCTCATAGCACGATAGAGAGGCCTGTACCACAGCACATATGAAAGAGGACATCCAAGTAGAGAGTATATGACTGCAAGGAAAAAAATCTTGACTCCTGCAGATTATGAAAATAATTAGAACATTGGTTTGAAATGTAGGTTGGGACTTGGGTTAATAAGAAAATACATTTGAAAAAAAAGACTTACCTCCACCTCTAACCCAACAAACAAGCACAGCAATTACATTGAAGACTAAGCACGTAACTATACCTGCAAATGTGAAGATGAAAATCCTCAATAAGTTACATGATGAAACTGTTCACAAACAAACTTTCTTAGGATAAGATGGTAATTGATTATAAAAAGTATATCAATATGTTATTTCCATTAATAACTTGAAATAGTTCGTGTGAAAGCATTGATGACATGGTGGTTGACTTTTAAAAGTATAGGTAGGAACCTTTCAAGTAAAAACAAGTTTGGTACTTTATACAGACATGTATTTAACATGTGAAGAACTAATTGCTCCATGCAAAATGTTTATTGGACCTATGAGCCGAATACTTGTTCTAGACCAAGGTGTACATATACAAAAAAGTAGAACTCATACAAAAGAAGTATTTTATCTTTCTTAAAATACTATGGAGATGACATTTAAAAACAATATCATTATTTTTATGTAAACAGAAACTAAGTTTACAATCGTTTCCCAATTCTCTTTTCTATTTTTTCCCCTTGCCCTAGAATTTACTCTTCATGATTCCATTTCCTTCTTCAATGATTGAATCATTCTAGGATTCATCATTTTTTAACTGTTTTCTACACATAGGTGTTTTTTCTTTTTGAGAAAATGGGATATCCCCTTGACTACCCAGTAATTTGTTTGTGTTTCTAGAATTGATAGTAGTATTATTAACAGATACAAAAAATCCAAGTGATAGCTATGGGAAACCCAAGTACTAAGGGTGTTTAACTGTTATATCTTCTAGGTAGTCAAATTCACAACCCTACAGAACTACAAAAAAAAAAAAAACTGAACAAGCTAATAGCATTTTGGTGACCAAAACATCTAAAACAATACCAAACCAAATTTTATAACACATTCATTTGCCACAAAAATATGTCTCACTGAGAAGAGGAACTGCGTCCACAAAAAAACATAACAGAAACTAAATCATTTTTATACAACAAATAAAATAAAAACTACTTCAAACAGTGTAGAATGTCAAGTTAGATGAGTCAACCATTCATACCTAGCCAGCTTGCAAAGGCCAAATACTGAAGCCTCTGAGCATGAATAGGTATTTCATTAGCTATATCGTGATGAATGATTGGAAAAAATGTTGGCCAATTTCTATCATCAGTTGGGACACCAGCTACTATGCGTGATTGAAAACAAAAAAACATCAGTTCCTGAACACATATAGATCAATACTTCAAAATGCAACACACACAAACTTGCAAAGTAATCCTTCACCTTTTGAAACAGCATCTTCTCGTCGCTTGATTTCCTGTTACAAAGAAATTAAATACAATAAAATTCTAAATTAGAAAGAAACCTATATCATTCGATAATAAAGTCAATCAAAAAATAGTTATGAAAGACATCTTGATTCAAGTACATGTACAAAAACTGAACCCAGAATAGAATTCAATTAAGCATTGGTTTTATGCACAGAAAAACAAGTTAGCAGATCTATATGTTACACAAGTTTTCCTATGTTACACAAAATTTTAATCACAAATTAAACAAACCTTTTCCCTCTTTTTGAGATCTGCTTCCCATGCAGCAAGCTCTTTTTCTTTCTTTTTAGGGTCCTACACATACCATCACTTATATTACATAACTCGGATCTATATATGTAGAAAGAGTACGTGGAAATGAAGGAAAATTATCAACCACCTGCATCGCGTCTAAGGGTATATCAACAGTCGCATCATGTTTCTGCCCAAAGCCCAGAAGTTGAGGAGGAATGCGGAACTTTGACCCTGGAGCGGTAGCACCATTCTGCAAATCCCAACAAATTAGAATTTAGGAGTGTACAGTTAAACCAAATCATCAATACAATAAAGTAGCATACATCCAATGGGTATTCTGATAACCCATTAAATATCTATTCATGAGAGCTTCATGGTATTACCAGATTAAGAAGCAATTTTCATGAAAACTGAAAGTCTGCAAATACAAAACGACTATGCCATCTACAGTTACAACATCATACTCCGCAATCAAATATGCAGAACTAGGCTTCATTTTTGATATCTAGCGTTGATTTTCTTTTCAAATCACATCAGTATGAAACAGAAAAAAAGAAATAAGCTTGAAAACTCCAACATCATGACATTCGATTTACAATATCCTATGTACCACCGCTATAGTTAACAAATCATAACTTTGTGATTTCAGGTACATCAATTAGTTCAAATACCTTGAAACTTTCATCAAACTACTAAGATCGAAGATTCCAGAGACAAATTGGTGGACTCATACAAGGGAGGGGATATTTAACAGCATAAAATTACAGACCTATAAAAAAGAGGAATATTATAGTCATCTCGCTAAATTTGTATCCACCTAAGCTTCAACTAAAATCCTTTCCTATTTATTTCCTGACCTATAATCTATTAGCAATACCAGCAATACACAAACATACCAAACAATAAATAATTCTTAATCGAAAAAAAAAAGATAAAAGAATGAGAAATCGGCATTAATTAACATAAAAACTAGTCAAGAGATGATTAATTGGCCCCATAATATATGTAAGTTTCATAGATGAAGCTTTTAATTGGCACATGAGACGTCAATTAAGCGCGTGCATTGGCTATCTGAGTCGAAAAAGAACGTTAAAAATATAAAATGCATTCACTGTTACGAATTCAAACATAAATTATCTTCCCACCATCTATTTTACTCCTTTCACGTTCTCTGAATATAGAACATAAACGTGTCCCGGTATTTCACTTAAAAATGTTAAGACAAACAAAAGGTTTCGAGTAGATCCACCACGAAGAGCAACACATTACTCAAACTACCCTATCTTCACCAAACACTAATTAAACAACAATGACACTTGAATAAACACATTTACTCAACTCGCAGGACCAAAAATGAAATTACGGCGCGGAAAGGACATTAGATCTGAAGAATGCTCGCTAGACAGAGAGTGAGAGGGAGACAATTATACCGAAAATGGATTGGCCTGTTCTTCGTCGAAAGGATTGGGGTCGTGATTGCGATTCATGGCCTGCAAATCCCTTTGATGACTATATTCTCGTAGGCAGAGTTTCCTTAGAGAGAGAGAGAGAGAGAATCCAACGCCTTTTGAACTTTGGCTTGTAGTTGTATACACTTCGCGGGATTCTCACGCCGCAAAACTCAAATTATTCTATTAAACCCCTGACTTGTACTTTTTTACGTTTTTGCCGCGAATCTAGTTATCCATGCAGCGTGCGTGCACAAGCATAGCAAAAGTGCAAATTACTTTAATATCCTTGGGGTAAAAAATCAAGATTTAAGTCATTTGTTCAAATTTTCTATTATTATTTAACTAAATCCCCACCATTAAATTTGAAATCAATGACTTAAAACTTATCAGAATCTAGAAATTATGGTTACACGTTGACACGTCATTCATTAAATGATAAAATAATTTTAATAAATTAAAATAATATGTTAATTACATAAATAAATTAAAGAGTAAATCTTTTTATCTAACGCTTTCAATTTTTATTTTTGTTATTTAACAGTTTAAAATTTGAGGGTTAGTATCAAACACTCTTACAGTTAGAGTATCTGTTAAATGACGAATATTATTTGCAGAAATTACCATTTTCAGAGCAAATACTTATCTACAACTACTTCATATACGAGTCTGCTATGAAAAGACGACCTTTTCATTGGAAGAAGAAAAAAAAACCTTAAGGCAAATACTTTTTCACCTTCAATATCTTCACAATCTAGAACACAGCTAGTTGTCGAAGTGCAAATATGAATACGAAGGTGTCCTTCGCTAATATCTTAACCGATATTGAACTTTGAATTGGAAATGAATTAGAAAATGTTGTTAAATTAGGGCGCATCGAACAAGACTCATCTCGACAATCATAAGCACAAGCATTTTCCTTCTAAATTTGTATTCTATTGAAAGAAAACAATGGACATTGTTCCACAAGATTGTAAAAACCATTATATTCCAATGTTAAAACACAAGCAAATATGAATTGAACACTCACCATAACTTCAATAAAAATAAAATTACCAGAAACAATCATGAAAAACATCTCATAAATTTAATGCAATTTCAATAAGCTTCAGAATTTTGGTTCAACTCCATTCAAAGTTTCAAACACCAAGCAATTCGTTTTTCAATAATTTTTCCATAGTTTTCAATTCAAAATATCAAGTTAAAGTCTCTTGTGTGCATTTTTCGAATAATTCACCAACAAACCACAGTTATACCTCGTGCCTGCACGTAATTTTGTGACAAATAGAGACTCTGAAAATGACCGCATTCTCTGAGTACATTATACGCTTATGTCGCAAAACGCAAAACCAATAATGCTCACTTCTCGTATTCAGAATAACGAGCGATAATATTTCTTATCGATGGCATACAAAACTTCTCGAGAGTTAATATTCCAAAATGATTAGCAGAAATATATTCCCCCGAGACCTAAATTAATTTTGCTAATTACACCTTTCGGCTTTCGCTACCAAAATCGATATGAGCATATATACCACTGCAGAATCAAAGCATTAAATTTCAAGAAATATCACCTAAATATGTAAAAACACGTTTCTTAAATACTCCGGCTAAGTCAACAATCTCGACTTCTCTTATTTTCTTCATCATGCAATCAAAATGCCCACTGACCTGGCTTTTCCAGGACAATCTCTTTGCAATATCTATAGTCAGGTTGGCCATATCTCTGCTGGTTGTTAATGCCCGCAACACAGTGGCAGAGTATGCAGGATTAGATACAAGTCTGTTGAGTAGTATCAGAGACTCCCTAATGAGTAAGGTCCTACAAGACAAAAATGCTCGACATGATGGATCTCATAAATGGACTTGTAATGAAGAAGTAACTTAAATTGTAAAATCATATTTCTATCTGGTAAAAAAATTGTGAATGCCATTCTGATAAAATTGAGCAAAGAATCAGCTAATGAGTCATCCTTAGCATTTAGATTACCTTTCTCTAACAATTTCTTGTGGACAGGAAGTAGCAGCTACTTCTCTGTCTACCTCAGACACCACTAGCTGCAAAATCAGCATTAGAAGGCTTGAGTCCCTATGTACTTTGTGATTGACAACGATCTCAAATCCAGGTCTTCCAGATGAGGCTAGAAAAGCGAGCAAAATAATAGTATTTCTTCGAAGTTTTATCTCCTGCAGGACCAACATTAGAGATTTTTTATCATTTATAAAATTGTTGGTTCATAACACTAACAACAGGACAAAATAATCATATGAAAGTGTCAAAGATAACTAAAACAACCAAATAAAAACAAATCAATGATTTCTGACTCTACCGCTGCACAATCAAAAGTGACTGTTAGCTTGGAAACAGAAAAGAAGCAACCCAGTAATTGCACATTTAATAAGGAAATTGGCTGGTAGAGATAGATAACTGGAAGTATAATGGCGAAAGTGGCAATCGTTGAAAATAAAGCTCAGGCAGGTCAGTGGTATGAGCATAGCTAATAACACATGAAAAAGAAAATGGAAAAAGAAAGGTAATAAACAAAAAAATTACGTCATTCTCAAGATTGGGAGACTAGGTTTTAGAACTTCACTCCTAGATAAATCTATCCTTGAAACTATATCTGGGGTAGAAATATTCATTACTCAGCTTCGCAATTTCAACAATTTTTTATTCATAAGA
Organism: Begonia loranthoides; assembly: GCA_022433065.1. NCBI lineage: Eukaryota > Viridiplantae > Streptophyta > Magnoliopsida > Cucurbitales > Begoniaceae > Begonia > Begonia loranthoides. The sequence goes on from CM039470.1 coordinate 3,199,667, forward strand.
TCACCATTCCATAATTAACCTGCAGTTTCTACAGCCCAATGAGACAGGCCCTTGGTTCCATCTCAATAAGGAAAGAGAACAGGAAGAGCAAAGCACACTATAACCAAGCGCAGTTTACAACTCCAATTAGAGAGAGCGAGAGAGATGGAGTTGATTTCAATAATAAAAGCACCTGTATGCCAAAACCAGAGCACGTTAAACATTCCACTAAGCCAAGAAGGATGAAGCCAAAGTTTTCAGGAGTTAAAGAGTATTCTGCAGAATCTTCTGCACTACAAGTGGTTGTGCCATCCTTGCGACAAGAGCAGAATGTGCCCAACAGTGAAGGACCTTAATAGAATATAACAATTGGCATCAGAAAATTCAAAAAGTATGGCAATAAGCATACAGATAATCAGCATGGATAAGATTCTAAAACTAGGGGTGTCAATCAAACAGAAACTACAACTTGAAAAGATTATTACAACAGTGTGCATAACCTAAAATATTATTCATATACTGCAAAGCTATAACAACCCCCCATCCTCGCAAAGAGACACTCCAGGAGATAAAAACAAAGCGAATTCTTTTCCCAAAAAGTCAGAAACCATCCGAATCAAATAAAAGGGTGCCCAACAAAGGGTGATAAGATCAGGATATTACATGAAGGATGTGACCTTACAATTTAGTATCAGAAATAGAAAATGCACAGCAAGCTTTTGCACCCGCAATCCAGCTTCCTTTTTAAGTAAATGTATCACACTTTCAAAAAGAAGGGAGTGGTCAAACCTGCCACAAGCAGAGTTCATTCAGTACATAAATAAATTAGTTCTCATTATAATGCAATAAAATAAAGACTAATCAAAACTTACTCTTTCCTCTCTGTGAAAGCATTACTTTTCATTAGAATCAGATTCATAATCGAGACTGCCTCAGCTCTCACACTTTGTTCTGTATGCTTCATCACAATTTGATGCATCAATTTAAAGAGAGAGTGCCACTCTATCCTTGGAACTGAACACGTGCCAACATTCAAGGGTCTGTTCTTGAGATCAGGATGTCTAACCCCGTGTGAGATATCACTAGGATGAGATAACTCCTCTCGGTTCACATCCAAGTCCTCTCCCACTTGATATCCATGTGTAAGTCCCTCGACCGTGACATTTTTCCTGAGCAGAGTCCACTGGAAAGATCAAATCAAAGTTCATAAGACAAGAGAATAAGTGCAATGTAAAGAGAATTGCTCAACCACTCTGCATCATGTATGCTAACTAAAATAACCATAGTGCTTCACCCTTTATATTAATAGCGGAGAAGAAATTTTCTGACTATGAAATGTCAGAACAGCATTAGTATATCTCAAGTCAACTTTACTTTTTGTTGAATACATACATTAAAGCATACAAGGATAGGAAATAACACACAATCTGAACTAATTGCCATTCTTAAAATTTGATATACAAGTTATATCAAATTGAAACAAATAATATTTTTACGCATGCTTGTCAAATCTTATTGATCCATGATTAATATGTAAATATTGTAATCATTTCTCTCATCATAAATGATATTAGTTTAGGCATTTCAATACATTTCGTAACCATATTAAACTAAATTAATAATTATGTTTTCTCTATACAAACTGATACATAATTTTTCTTTAGTTAAAAATGTCTTTCAATGTCCTTAAGCGCAACTTTAAAAATTTAATGTACAATGATGTACGATAAATATTCTCTCTGACAATCATATGAATAACAGTTACAACATGCATATCCTTAAAAACTACTTAGTTTACAAAACATCTACATTGTTTATATGATAGCCCTAATTATCATATTTATAAAATAAAACCATTTTCGTTTTTTTTTTATTTTTAATGGCTTGAAGATACTAACGGAACATGGTAGGGACAGGGAGGGATGAAAGAAACACAGCTCTGTTTTCTTTATTTATGCAAATATAGCTGATTACACAAACTAAAAGAAACACACTCAGAGATAAAATCTCTCACTAAATTATTTCTCTTTGCTTTGGTTATAAGATTTATTAAAATTTATACCATGCTGCCCAATCAAACAAACATATATTCATACAAACTCAAGAAACCTATATTGCAATTTCGCAATGATACTAAAATATAATCAATAAACCAAATTTTTTCTAGTAACAGTAAGATAAATTTTTGGCCAAACAAAAGTAAGCAGTTGACTTTTGGGGGAACTACAATGAAGTTATCAGTTTAGTTTATCTTTCGTTGACATTTAGTAAAATTGCACTAGCCGAAAGCCTGGTCGTAGCTTAGTTTAATGTCATAATGGCTTATGAACTTTTAAGCTCCTTTTTTCTATATCCCCAAATGTATTATATATGAATTAGGCAATCATATTCTTTGTCACACCATATTACCAGTTGCTTGTAAATCTATGATTGGTTATACATAATTCGCTTTATCATTACAGTAAACTATATTTAGATGAAAGTGAAACATAATTATGTCCCACTTACCTCAAAATAAAACTAATAAATTTACCCAACCAGTTCGAGGAAATTAACATCTCCATTTTACTAATGAACTTCTGTCCATTGCACAAGTCCATCAAACGAGCTTACTAGCTGAGAAGAATGTATTTCTTATCACTTAACATTTCCCACACAGTTAACAAAATAAATCAAATAAGTACGGCTGCACATAAATGTTATAGTCAATGACCAAAACATATAACAAGGTAGCAACAACCAGTAAAATCCAAGGTTTAACCAATAAAACCATTCATCTCTATATGTGGCTAGAAATATATTAAATTACTAAACCAATTATGCAAGAGAGTCATACCTTCTTCTGAAATTCCTTTCATTACACAATAGGTGCCTCAAAAACACATGTAGAACATGCAAAGACCTTTGAGCAATCACAACCTGCTCCAAAAAAGAATCAATCATTAATATAGAAGAAGATATGCAATGAACATATAAAATCATAGCCAGGAAAAAAAAACACTCCAAACAATAAAATCATATTATCGATAAATAATCCTCAATAATGATTAGTAGATGTATTCCAGTTCTACAGATAAAACAACAAAAGGAAAAATCTAACTTTACCAACTAAGATGAGAAGAACCAAAAAACAAATAAATCATGAACCAAAAAAATCTCTGTCAAAATGGAAATCGCTGAGGGTTTATCAGGAAAAAAAGGAAGAGAAATTGATTAGAAAAGCAAGCAATATCAATTTTTCCCAAGTGACTGAAGACATACGAATTTAAGCAATTGATTTTGCATTCATTATGAACCTTGAATTATTTCAATGAAAAATTATACCAAGAACCAAATAAAACATTCAAATAAATAATTCTTTTTTTTTACCCATTCAGGTCAAAAGGAAAAATTTCTTAACTTACATTGTCAAGAATGCAAAGATCAAGTAGAGGTCCAAACAAACCCTCCACCGGTACCATTCCATTATTTATCTGAAATAAAAAGGTACTCACTAACTAAAGAGAAGAAAACTGTTATAATTAAAATTAACTAAGTCCCGTGACACCAAGATCACAGGACAACACTTAGCTGAAAACAAAGGTGACCGGTGTGCAAGAAAATAACCAACCAAGATGCTTGGTCAGTTGGTTGCAACGCTGTTAGAGAGAGTTAAAATCTTCTTATAGTTACTGTATTGTTTTTTCTCAAGAGAGAAAAAGACCAAGTGCAGCAAAGAAATAAGAGAGTTTATTACGAAAGAAAGAATCTTTATGAAAGAAAGCTTGAATCCATTTTTTATGAGATACTCAAGTGGATCTGTGGCATTTCTATGACATCACATTTAAGGTCTTGTCAATGTAACAATCTTCACTTTATTGTCTCAAACAGCTTGCGAAAGTAAAAAGGAAAAAAAAATTACTATACTAGCATTTTAGGGAACTTTCTTTGTGGCCAAACGATCCCCATCAGTCAGTCAGTATATACTACATTTAAGATGTGATAAGATTGAACATCACCTTTGTCAACATTGCATAGAGTTCAGACACTTTTGCAGCTTCAGGAGAATCCACATCGCTTATGGAAATTTGTAAAGATGTTCCATAAGAGGGTTGGTTTCCCATGCACCCAAAAAGAACGTAAAAATCTGCTTCACAAGACATAACCAGATTGGAAAACAAATTTTGACCCAACTTTGCTTCATTTTGAAAGGCCCAGATGGATATCAATTTGTTGGAGAGATTTTGACATGCAAACACCGTCTCCCAGGGAGGTAGTTTGGGGGCATGAGTAACATTGTCGGTTTGCACTCCAATAGCTTTACAGGTATAACTATCTAAAAGAAACATATATGAAAAGAATCAGAACAAGAATGCTACAAAGATACAGTAAGCCCAACAACTAGGAATTTTGAGTTCTCACTCAAGTCAATCTCAGGACCAGTGTTATCATTGGGAATAACTTTCTTGGGAGAATGTTGATTGGCCCCATGATCCAAAGGAAAAGAACGATCCCTGCAAGCAGCCCGACCAATAATCACAGTTATTTTCACAAACATACCATCAAACAAATTTTTCTTCTCAGACAAGTCACTCAGTCCTAAGTTTTGGAAGCCTGGTTCTTGCCAATTGAAAACAGAGACTGTGAACCTGAAAGCTTTGCAACGTCTAAACAAAAGGACATTTGCAGCTTATTCACAACTTACTCACAATTTTTCACTTTTTGAACCATAGGCATCATCCAAATTTTCATCTTTCTTTGAAAACACAACTCTAAGTTGCTCGCTTTTCTTGTGTCTTTGTTTCCTCAATTCAACACACTCTTGTTCCTAAAAACATTATGTCAGTCAGATTATGCAAGAACCCTTTTCCCATGGAAAACCTTTCTAATGATTATTTAAACTTATAATTCCTTTAAATTAACACATTATTGAGTGAAAATAAATGTGTGCGCTAAAACTAGTTTTAAACGCACAAATATGTCAACAATTCACAAACTACAAAAGAGTGTCATAAGTTGAACTGCAGTCAATCATATCAGATTTAATTCTACGAGAAAAATAAATGATAAAAGTATATCCAAGTAATTTATTAAAAACACAAGGCTTCACAACAGAACACCAAAAAAAGAAAAATTATACTCAATTCCTCACATTCTTAGGTTCATCTGATAATGAATATGGGGCTAAAAAATCATTCCAAAAACAATGAGCCCCACAAATACAATTTACATTAAGGACAATTGTTTCCAAAAAAACATAAAAAAAATGTTTCCAAAAAATATATTTGAAAATTTGATGGAAGTTTAAAAACCACATAAAATTTTTTAATTATTATTCAAATTCCATTTTCTCTTTTAATAGCACCTCTTTTCATTTTTTTCTATTTCTCAGCATAGCATGATGACAAAAAACAGATAATTAAATGCTACACAATATTAAACGAGAAAAATCACAAGTTTAAAATTTGAATAAATTTTTACTGCATAGATAAATAAAAATGTAAAATTAAATTAAAAACCATATAAATTTGATAGTGGAATATTACATATCTATGACTATCACTCAACACATTTTTTATAGAAACTCTAATGTTTTAATATTATTATCAACTTTACATTATTTCAAATTCACTTTGATACTTCACTTTTTCCTATTATAATTCTTTTTTCAATTACAAATTAATGAGACTGCTGACCCATTAGTCAGCGACTCAGTCAGCCATGAGATATAAGTAGGATAACACCTATGAGCTACTACGCAATTTAGTAAGATACAATTTACCTGTTAACCAAGTAGGGAGATACAAGTCATTAGCATGCATGTCAAAAACAGAGTACACCAAAAAAAAAATACATGTACGTGCTACCAGGATGCTGTAAAATGGAAATCAGAGTAAAGCTAGCATCATACGAGATTTGATAGCTGCTTTGAAACTCGGCCTAGCTCCTTCTGTAACCACAAACCATAAGAGTATGTGAATTATAATAGGTTAAGTCTCTTAAACATAAAAGAATGACTAGCACTAACATTGATCAACAAAAGTGACGGAAAAAACGCTATCATCAAAACCTCAAATATTCCAACAATTGTATTTCTTCACAGTGAAAAAACAAGGAAAGTGATTTGATAACTCTAGAACTACTCTAACTTGAAAACAAAACTAGTACATATGAAAAATCTTCTTTACTTACATCATTATTGTTCAACAATATTTACTAAAGTGCCTCCGTATTTCTTACTGCTTTTTTAAGAAATGTCGATCGAAATTCAAAAGAAAAAAGAAAAAAAATAAGAAAGAAAAACTAAGACTCGAGTTTCATAAACCTAAAAGCTTACAAGCATGACTTTTGTAAAATTACAAAGATAGGATTAAACCCGAACCTTTAACCTCCGGATTTCAAACTCTTTGTCAACATCGTCACGTCGCTCAACTGAGGGAACCGAAGCTGAATAAGAAGCGACAGTTTTCGCAAAGCCATTGGAGGAACGAACCACAGAAGATCGAAAGCTAGAAGTTCTCTGAGAGAGTTCCCGGGGAGGCGAGTAGGTAATAGAACTGTAATCAGAAACAGTCCCAAAATTCAGCGACTGCGGAGGCAGTTGATGGGGATGGGAAGAGGAAGTATTCATGTTGGGATTAGGGGCGGTAGAAGTAAGGGCAAGCTCCTCGACTTGAATGAGCTGGTCCAGAAACTCAGCGTCCCATTCTTCAAAGCCTTCGTCATTGCTCTGCGCTGCATCAGCTTTCATGGATGATCTACTTTCCACTGCCAAAGGTGAGAGGGTTTCCCTTGGGGTTAGAGAGAACGCAACGGGGATATAAATAAGGAAAATAACATTGCAGATCCTATAGTTCGTGATTAATGAGAAGTCAAACTCTGGAGATTATTTTTTAACAAATAAAATCCTGAACTATAAAAAAATCTCACCAATGACCTCGCAGTCATGATTTTCGTCCAAGACCGTCGAGGTTAACGTATCGGTTTCTACTCTGTCAAGCGACGTCGAACGGCAGACGAAGGACGTCAAGCTCCGTCCTTCCCTGCGGTTCGAATAAGATGGACAATGGCAGGTGAGGGCGGAGACGAAGCTAGAATCGTCTGGAGGCGACAGACGGACGACATGCGGTGACTGTTGGATCGATTGAGGGACATCCATCTTCTGGATCGATGGCCATGATTGAATCTGGCGTTTTCCAGCAGCGAAGACGGACGTCCATCCTTGGCCGTAGGATTGAGAGACAGAAGCCCATCTTATGGATCAACAACCAAGATTGAATCTGGTGTCTTCCAAAGGCGAAGACTAGGACTGGGCAGGAACCGAACCGAACCGAGAACCGAACTGGAACCGAGTTCGGTTCTCGGTTCGGTTCGCGGTTCTGGTTCTAATCGCTAAAGGTCATCGGTTCTCGGTTCCTGATTAGAAATAGGGTTCGGTTCTCGGTTCCATATGTCAAGAACCGAGAACCGATGAAATTAAAAAAAATGTAAACCTAGGATGTAAATCCCCTCCCCCGCCCCCCCCTCTTCAGGCTGCTGGAGCTGGAGACTGGAACCGAGCACAGCGATCGGCGAATCCAATCTGCGACGACCACTCAATCGGCCGATTGAAGCTGCGACGACGACTGCGAGGTGAGACGACGAATGCAAAACTGCGAGGAGCACTGCGAAGAGGCGACGAACTCTGCGAAACTGCGACGGGCGTCGGGCAGTGCGAACCAATGACGACGCGACGACTGTGAAGCTGTGCGACCGAGATTTGCGACGACCAGTCGACCACTTCGAATATAGTTTGATTTCTCCCCCGATTCTGGTCTAGTTGGTTGCTTTGCTCCTTTCAATCTGAGATTAAAGTACAATTTTTTCTCACTATCCAGTAGCTGTAGCGTAATTTATCTGATGAATGTTGCCATGGAGAGTAATTTTGGTTAGAATCTGGTTTTGCCATGTTTTTGCCGTTTGATGAATGTTTTGCCATGTTTTTGCCGTTTGATGAATGTTTTGCCATGTTTTTGCCGTTTGTACTGTTTGTACAATCTGGTTCTGTTTGTACAATCTGGTTTGCAAATTGACAATCTGTTTAATGTTGCAAATTGACAATCTTTTATAGTTGATCACAAATTGACAATCTTTTATAGTGACATTGTTTTTTTCGTTGTTTAATGTTGATCACTTGTTGCTCGTTGATTTTTCAGGATACATACAAAATGGCGGAAATGACACAAAATGTTTCAAAAAAACGCACAAGGAGTTCTGATGTTTGGGAGCATTTCGTCCACATTGAAGGTGATGATCTAGACAATAGTAAAGCACAATGCAAGTATTGTCAGCAAATCCTTGCGGCGAATACAAAAAAGAATGGAACATCTAGTTTGTGGAAACATGTAAAAGTTTGCAAAAAGCACGTGACAAATTCAGATAGCAATCAACGGAAGTTGCCATTTACAAAAAAAGAAGAGGGACAATGCTCCAGCTCCAATAAGCCAACATTCAGTCATATGGGTGCAAGGGAATGTATAGCCCGAATGATAATCAAAGATGAATTACCGATGAGAATGGTCGAATGGGAAGGCTTCAGAGAATTACTTCAATTTTTTAGGAATGATTTTGTTATGCCTTCTCGTCGAACTATTAGCAGAGATATAGAGAAGATGTACAAGAAAGAAAAAGAGAAGTTGAAAGCATACTTCAAGGAAAATAATCAACGAGTATGTTTGACTACAGACACTTGGACGTCGGCACAAAATAAGTGTTATATGGTGATAACCGCCCATTGGATTGACGAGGAATGGAACTTTCAGAAGAAGATAATAAACTTTTGTGAGATCTTTGACCATAAAGGAGAGACAATCGGTAGCTTAATGGAGAAATGCTTACTTGGCTGGGAGATTGATAAAGTTTTGACAGTAACAGTTGACAATGCCTCATCCAATGATGTTGCTATTTCTTTCTTAGTTCGAACTGTAAGAAATTGGGATGGGTTGGTTTTAAATGGAGAGCATATGCATGTTAGATGTTTTGCCCATATTTTGAACTTGATTGTTTCTGATGGGCTTAAGGAGCATCACAATTCCATTGTTCGAGTCAGAAATACAGTGAAGTACGTTAAATCTTCTCCTCAAAGACTTAGGCTCTTCAAGTCCTGCATCGATAGTGTAAAGATTACATTTAAAGGCAATATAACTCTTGATGTGCCGACTAGATGGAACTCCACATATTTGATGCTCGATAATGCCGAAAAGTATGCTTTAGCGTTTGATAAAATGAAAGAATGTGATAATACTTACGCAACAGCAATGCAAGAGGAAGGTCATCCTACATGTACAGATTGGAATAACATTCGACTATTTGTGAAGTTTCTAAAGGCCTTTTACGATAGCACTATAAAAGTTTCGAAATCTTTGTCTATTACAGCTCACCAATATGTCACGGAAGCTTGCAATTTGAATATGATCATTGATGAGTATGCCAACAGTGACAATGTATCGTTGATGAGCATGGCTTTTGGAATGATAACAAAGTTGAAAAAGTATTGGGGACATTTCGATAAGATGAACACATTTTTATTCGTGGCAGTCCTTCTTGACCCCAGAGGCAAAACAAAGTTTCTAAAACATTGTATCTCAATTCTAATGGGACCCGATAAAGCTGATCAATATGTGAAAGCAACGGAGTATGTTATAGAACGATTATATTTACAGTATAAAGGTGATTCGGCTAATGAGCTGGAGATTCTTAATGATATTAATATTGCAAATCCCTCAAATGAGGTTGACATGGTTTATGCACAATTCTATGATAATTCAATGGAGAGGTTTGCAAATTCAGAGTTGGAGGAATATTTGAGTGAGCGAGCTGAGAAGTTTGCACCTAATTTTGACTTATTAAGGTGGTGGAAATTAATGACACATAAGTATCCAGTGTTAAGCAGAATTGCCAAAGATATATTCAGCATTCCAATTTCTACTGTCCCTTCTGAGTCAGCTTTTAGCTGTGGGGGTCGTGTTATTGATTCATCACGTACTGCCCTCCTACCGAAAACAGTTGAAGCTATAATTTGCACACAAAGCTGGATTCGTAATCGTACCCAGAGTCATTTACATACGTCGCAACCAACAAATGACTACGAAACTATTGATGAAGGTGCGTTCATTTGATAAATACTTTTCTATATTTCGTGAAACTTTTTAATGTTGAATGAATCATATAACTGTTCTTTTCAACAATTAATGGTTACGAGAAAGATGACGAAGAAGGAGATGATCTCTTGGCCTGACCAATTATTACTAGTCTAGTCTCAAAGGTGATCTCTTCAACTGCATAGCATTTAGTTTAATGAATTAACTTTATATGTGATATTATTGGTAATAAACCAGAAAAGATCAACTTATCCCTAACTTATTTCAATGTTGGTTCTTTTATTACCTGCTTATTGTTCATGCTTGTGAAATGCCCTTTTTATGGAAGTGATTTTAGTGCCTTTAGATTTTGCGATTTTATGCTTATTTTTAGATTTTGCATAGATATTAAAAAAAGAGAAGCGAAATGGAAAAAAAAGTTAATATGTCCTTGGAACCGAGAACCGCCGGTTCCGGAACCGAGAACCGAGGTCGGTTCCGGAACCCATCGGTTCCAGGTTCGGTCCCGAGTTCTCGGAACCGAGAACCGATTGTTCGGTTCCGACCGGCCCAGAACCGGAACCGAACCCGATTTGCCCACTGCTAGCGAAGACGGACGACGATCCTTGGCTGTAGGATCGAGAGACAGAAGTCCATCTCCTGGATAGACGGCTAGGATTGACTCCAAATTAACTGGGTCACGTGCGGGGCACACGCGATCTTAAAACACCCAAATTCCCCAAATTTAGACGGACGTCCCTCGGCATTAGACGGACGTCCGTCGTCCAACACTATGTCGTTCTGCCTTAAATGTATGCCATTAGCCTTTAGACGGCATCGTCTAGGCCATGGTGGAAGTTCGTCTTAGTACGATGGACGTCTGTCCATCTTAGATTCCATTAAAATCTGCCTTTAGACGGCATCGTTTAATGCGATGGACGTCCGACCCTCTCGGTGGCATATGACACTGCAGCAATTTATTGTGTCTCGTTCTGCGTTCCCAGAACCCTAGTATAGAAGAGCATGTAAGGCCTAACGAGTTCACCGTGAACCACAACGGCCTCAGCGAGGTGGTAGTGGAAGCAATGTTGGAGTAGAGCTCAATGGCGATGTTCTGAGGGTTAGGGTTTTCGTCTTCCATGTTTTGGGAGGGTATGTTTCAGCCATTGTCGATACAGTTGCAGGACTCAGAGTGCTCTGAGCCGGTCGCATACAATGGCGTGCCTCAGAGCACTCCGAGTCTTGGAACTGCATCGACAATGGCTGAAACCTACCCTCCCAAAACATGGAAGACGAAAACTCTAACCCTCAGAATATCGTCGTTGAGCTCTACTCCAACATTGCTTCCACTTCCACCTCGCCGAGGACGTTGTGGTTCGCGGTCAACTCCCCAAAGCATCAGTTGAGGGATGAGGGACTGTTGAGGAGGACACTACTGTGGTGCAAGAAGTGCAAGCTGCTGTGGTGCAGACCCTATAGTTTTTTGTATATTGGTTTTTGTAAATAGGTGGCTCAATTGAGTTTTTTTTGTAAAGTTTGTTGTTGTATATTGGTTTTACAACTTTAGAAAGTTTTTTTGTAAAGTTGTTTGTTGTATATTGGTTTTACAACTTTAGAAAGTTCTTTTATAAAGTTTATTGTTGTGATTTCTGCTGTTAGTGTAAATTGTGTTTGATTTTGATACAAGGAGGAAGAAACAGACTTATTATCTTGGGCGAGGGTATGAAACACCGAGAGGGTCGGACGTCCATCGTATTTACGATGGACGTCCGTGATGACCTAAACGACGCCGTCTAAAGGCAGATTTTAATGGAATCTGAGATGGACGGACGTCCATCGTACTAAGACGGACGTCCACCATGGCCTAGACGACGCCGTCTAAAGGCTAATGGCATACATTTAGGGCAGAACGACGTAGTATTGGACGACGAACGTCTGTCGAATGCCGAGGGAGTCAATCCTGGCCGTCGATCCAGGAGATGGACTTCCGTCTCTCGATCCTATGGCCAAGGATCGTCGTCCGTCTTCACCTTTGAAATACGCCAGATTCAATCTTGGCCGTCGATCCAGAAGATGGGCTTTTGTCTCTCAATCCTACGGCCAAGGATGGACGTCCGTCTTTGCTGCTGGAAGACGCCAGATTCAATCATGGCCATCAATCCAGAAGATGGACGTCCCTCAATCGATCCAACGGCCACCGCATGTCTTCCGTCTGTCGCCTCTAGACGATTCTAGCTTCGTCTCCGCCCTCACCTGCCATTGTCCATCTTATTCGAACTGCAGGGAAGGACGGAGCTTGACATCCTTCGTCTGCCGTTCGACGTCGCTTGACAGAGTAGAAACCGAGACGTTAACCTCGACGGTCCTGGACGGAAATCGTGACTGCGAGGTCGCAGGTGAGATTTTCCTATAGTTCAGGGTTTTAGTTGTTAAAAAATAATCTCTAGGGTTTGACTTGTCATTGATCGTGAACTATAGGGTCTACAGTGTTATTTTTCTATATAAATATGGGCGACGTGCATTTATTTGCTTATTTTAAATTCTTAATTACATATTTTATTTTAGGGTAATTAATAAAAAAAAAAACCCAAAAAACTGAAAAAGTAGGGTGGCTAGAACAAGACAAACCTTAAACTAATTTAACTAATAACTAAAACTTGAACTATGTAAAATGAACGAGACAAATCTCACAATCACATTTTCTATTAAAAAATGTCTTCAAGACATTTGTGTCAGCCGTGGACATCCAATTATACCTCTTTACATGCATGCAGACGACTGTACTTATATGGCGGACGTCTGTGCATATATATGAACGTTAATATAAAGGACATTCATGCTTTCAAATATATAATTTTGTGCGTTTTTTTATTAATGCGGACACCCATAAGAGCGAACTCTTTTTAACTCCATCTATATAAGTTGAAAGGGTATCCGTTGCGCTAGCAAGCAATTCAACCTAGGCAATTTCCTTGCAACATTTCAAGTTCTGAAATCTCTAGCATCCTAAAATTACATCAAAGGCTGGAAAAGTTTCCATGAAGGGTAAGTCGCTCCCTCTAAAGCTCAATTCAATGACAAGGCGATTCGAATGTCCCTACTTAATTCAATACATTTCACCGGCATTTAAGACGGCATCGTGCAAAGAAATGTACGACAATGATATCAAATTCCGTTCTATTATTATCTCTAGGAGGGTAAAATTTCATGTTTTCACATAGTCATGAATAAAATATATGTTTGAGCACATAAAATTTGTTGGGTTATGCAAGATGAAGGGGGTATTATTGTGAACGAGTTGTCAAACTGTTTTACATGAATCTAGAGTTGGGTAACCAACCCTTGGAGCTAAGGACATATATGTTTGGATAGAAGATTAGGATAAACTCAATGAGTTAAATGAGCTGATTGGATACTCCATGAAGAAACTGACCAAAAAGTATTTTCATGGATACAATGATCCAAAGTTCATTAAACAAGGAGAATGTCTAACATTGTTGCAACAGATGCACCGCAATCCGGACGTTGAATCTTTCTACAAGCCCAAACCAATGGACATAAACGTCAAAGCCAGAGTCATTCATCACATGATAACTCATACAATTCTGCCTTATAAGGAACATAGAGATCATGTCAGGCGCATGAATCTCTATGTGATGGAGAAGCTATATAATAGGAAAAGATTCAACATTGGATATGGAATTATGAATTTCACGCAGGATGTCCTGAATAGCTCAAGGAAGAATCTCCTCTATAACTTACTCATCTAGAAGATTGCTGACGCTCCCTCCCAACGAGCCAAAAATCATTGTAAAGGTATTTGTGTTTACAATCAAGTGTCCTTGACTCGGATGAAGATAACCAAAGTCGAAGGGGAGTGGATATTCAAGGGCGCACGACCTTCATCGACGTTGGCTGCACAACCTCCTTCGACGATGGTTGCACAACCTCCATCGATGTTAGCAGCACCATGCTCAGAGCAGGTGGAGTTGGAGGACAATACTATTCAGCCCCCTCCTCAATCTTTTTCACTCTATGTCGATAACTGAGGATTTGTTTAATTGTAGAATATATTATGTATTTAGATAATGATGGTTGTGAACTTTGGACAACTCCTTTTAATTTTATTTATGACACTATCTTATTTGTGAGCATGAGCATCCCATGAATGACCACATGTGTAAATGTGATTTGTGTACATAACTAAGGTCACTAGCATCATTCATTTATACATGAATCAAAAAAGTGTGGGTAAAGATTTTTTGGTTGACATGTTGGAATAAATCAATATTCATCCTTTCATGCAAAGAGATGATTGACATATAACACCACTATTGCAGATTGGCTGAAACACTACTATTGCGGATTGTATTGCACACACAGGTTTTCTTTGTGTGTGCAGATTTAGCTGTTGTTTGTAGACACTCCGTTTAAAGGGGTCAGGAAATCGAGCCACGTTGTTTAACGTAGCGGGTCAGTGGTGAGTTTTGGAGCAAGGGATTTAGTGAGGGGATTGCTGGTAAAAGAACCTCAGCAGAGACTGGCTTATAAAAGAGGGGCAACTGAGATTAAGCAGCATCCATTTTTTGAAGGTGTGAATTGGTCGTTGGTACGATTGGGGATGTGCCACACCACTCGAGATTCCGACCGCTTGCTAATTCATTATTTGTCACTTCTTCTTATGGACTCAAGATAGCTAGAGTTCAAGCCAATTGAACACTGCATTGAGCCATTCGACAACAAAAAAACACCCATTCAGTGCCCACTATCGGGGCCGTCTATTCTCATTGTGAGCCTAGAACCTAGAACTTTGGCTTAGACTATTTTGTCTTTCTTTGTTACGTCCAAAACGCTTGATCTTGCGTTTTTTCGTTAAGTTTGTGAATTTTAAGTAATCGAGGCTCATATTTCAATTTGCGGATGAACAGCATAGAAGAATATCGAAGGAGCAGATGAAGACCAGAGTTGCGCGTGATGAAGGGGGAAGACACCCTTCAATCGAAAACTCGATGGGTTCCATCCAATCGTTTCCATTCGCCCTCCACTCAGTGCTCCCAAGCATAACATTATCAACTTACTCAAAGAATGCAGTGCCTCCGGCTGCCATATGAGTGCTGCCCTTGTTTCTTGATTCTGTTCCCTGTTCAAAACAAAACTCTCTAAAACTTCTATGGAAGTTCGTCAATCTCAATATTCTGTATTGCTATGCGCTATACCCAGAAAGGAATGACATGAAATTGAAAAGGTCCACAGAAATGAAATTAAACTGCAATAAATGTAAACTTAAACAACTGATGCTACCCAACAAAAATTCCCAAAACCTGAGTCTGTTGAAAGGAATTCCAAAGACAGCAAAATATAAGGATTTATATAGAAGGCGTTCATCAATCATTGTTTCTAGGCAAGCACCTATGAAATTGAAAACTAGAAAATACAAGAGAGGGTGTTCTTGTAAGGAAAAAAATTAATAACTCAAAAAGATGCATCAAAGCAGCTACCAACACAATTGTTGAAGCAACTTCTAGTCTCCTTTCCTTGGCCCCTCCCCTTTGTATCTCATCTTGTTTTTGTTTTTTTTTTGGGTTAAGATAATGTTACAAATTGGAAGAGAAGTTTTGGGAAATAATGATCACGCTGCAACTAGATCAGGGGTCTCAGCCTCGATAGATAACAAGGCATTGTGTACTTTACCCAACCAATTGTCGAGCCGGTCTCTCAGGGATTTGATCTGAAGAATTCCCAAGACTCGGGGCTGAACCCAGGAAACGTGCACTGTGCCATCAACTTGGTCAATTATACCCTCTATAAGATGAACCTGCACAAATATGTCCTTGTATTTAGTGTCATCCCTTGATTCAGTTCTCACTTGCTAATTGAAGATGGGAATTCCATAAACATTTACAGGGACAAAAAAAAGAGGAAAAACTCATCTGGAAGAAGGTATTATATAATTATAATTAGACGTTGATATAATTTATATGGAAAAGTAATTGATATTGAATGGCTAAAAAGAGAAAGCAATATAAGAGCAAAGATGTTCCGATCACATTGAATTGAGAAGCTCCAAAGAAAAAAAAAAGCTACATAAAAAGTGTCAAGTTCAAGAAAACAAAAATTTACTATGAAGAAAAAGTGGATGAGAAATCTGTTTCTTCAGAAACAACGGGAGGACTATAATAATTTGCTTAATCTCCAGGGATTGAAGAAAAAGCTAAGAAGAAAGGAAAAAAGAGCAAGAAAATCTAAAACATAATTGCAACGAAAAGGCTTGAAACTCAAATTCCAACAAGTACTGCAATTGCATCCACAGAGAGTGAAAATTTGTGACTTAAGAAAGGCATTTGATATGTTACCTATTTTCACTTTTATATGCATCTCAGTTTTCTAGAATGTAAAACCAATTTGAATAAAAAAACCAGGTTTCCAGTTTTCATCCAAGAACTATCTACGATGGCACTTCCCTATCTTAGACTCTCTACTTCGGATTGTAATCTGGTGAGGAAAAATCCACATTAGAATAATTCTGACTTCCTTTTCTGGTGATGTTTGCAAATAGTACTGTTCCCTATGTATTTATTTTTAATTCTAAGAATCAATGGCCAAAGAAATTTTCTGAAATTTCTTCCAGACTTCTTACATGATTCATGTATCAAGGTTAAGATGAACACAGTCACGTGCAGCATACATATGAAGCACACTACAAGTGTTAAATCTTGAGCAACTTAGACAAGGTTGCCGAGATAGCAAGGTATGAAAGGAGGAAATATAACTTCAGGTTTTGAAGATAAGTGTCTATTCTAGCAGCGGGAAAATGCAACTTACAGAAAGACTCTTCATCAGAAGATGCTCTACATCTTCTATGGAAAGCTTTGTGCGTTCTGCAATGACACTAAGTGGAATAGTCCGATCTTCAGATGGTCGGCTACAAGAAAAACATATTGACTCAGTTCAAGGCCACCGCTAGGTGTAGTACAAAACACTTCAACAGTGCTGCACCATACACTTACCTGAAGATAATTTCCATCAAGCAGAGAATATTAATCTTCTCTAATAGCTTCTTCTCATTCTCCACCAATGCCGGCTGAGCTCTTAAAGCAGCATTATGCAGTCCACATAATTCCTGGTAGCGGGCCAGATCACCAGAATTGAAAGCCTGAAGAATATAGTAAAGCCATTCGACCTTCGTGCCTGAGAGGCTTGTTATCTGCAAGTCAGGAAAAACTTAGTGCCAGTGGCAAGGCATGCGAACATTCAAATGAAGGTAAAGGGTGAAAGGACAAAATTTTGGAATAACAAATGAATTAACCATTATGTTAATTAAGATCAATATTTATACAGTATCCACATAGATGAGCTAGAATATCTACATACCCTATCATAATAAAAAAAATTATTCCACCAACTCATTTATTTGCAACATAATTCTAAAATATATTTGCACCAAATCGTTTCCGCAGCAGTTCACTTAACCAAAATTCCAATTGGGTTATCAATCAGGCAGAAAAGAAAGTAGTGGCCAGCACTTACAAACAAACAGAAAAATTAACATCAAAATAAACTGCAGAAAGCTCTCTTAATAACTGATATACACTACCAGAAACTAAGGTCAAAAGTCAGAAAGTACTTACAATGGGATGGGCAAGAAGCTCTCCAAAGTTATAGATGTTTTCTCCCAGAAGAGCAGAAAGGGACAAATCGAATGCCAAATCCTAAAAGGCGGCAAGTATAAAAGCCGTTAGAATCATTTGAGAAACATATAATATGAACATCTGGCAGGACATAAGTTAAATAACTACGATCAATCTAATCAACAACAGAGTAAACTACTAGTTTCTGCTATTGAACTTGCATTACAAGTCAATAGGACAATGAGCTCATCAACTGACCAACCATAGGTCCTCTGAATCCCCAAACAAATAAACAAAAATCCCCGATTCCTTGATTATTAAACATTTACTTCAACACAATACCCAATAACCCATCTAAAGGCCTCTTTTACTCCTTCGTCCAAAAGAAGTTAACTCCAATACTGTGCCTGATGAACACCGTAATACTCCAAAACAATAACACCAGTAAAACCACCCATACAACATAACAGAAAACACCAGAGGTTCGGTGAAACACCGGCTCCGAATCTGACCACGAGTTACTCACTCGGAAAAGAAACCCTCTAGATAACCTTTGTTGTAAACAATATTCAATAATCCCTCTCTTCTCCCATCTTGCCTATTTATAAAGCATTTTCTCTCACTTCACACCTAATTCCTTCCTTAACAAACTTCCACATCACAATATATTACTTCCCAAACTACCCCTTAATACATTTCCCAACATCACTGCCCATTTCGGAATCGACCTAGTCCTCAAGGTCGGGAATAGGTAGTCTAATCTTCATCTCGTAACGGCGTCTTGATTTTCCTTGGTCCCAAACAAAATAGAGCAAACGTCGTAAAATGTACGTCCAAACCCTATGTTTGTCTCTGTAATTATTTTCACCAGAAAAATTGGCCCTTTCTCTAAAAATAAGTCCATTTAATTATGAGCCCAGGTACCCTGCATTTTGGATTCCATAGGTTCTGTCAATTTCATATTAGTTGGTTTGTCCTGAATCCACCTCTCCTCTATCATTCCATCTTGTCCAATTGGATGCCAGAGAAGAATGGGTGTCACATACCCTCTCTTGTAGCTCCTTTGGCTTTTTTAGGAGAGGAAGCAACGGTTCCCAACCATGATCCAGCAATGTTCCTCCACACCAATCTGATCTGAATGTCAACAAAGTTGGTTGAGTCTTATGCCAATGTGACCAAGTTTCTATTGGTGTATCCAAATTTGTTTTCTCACCGTCCTTGACAAGAAGACAGATGGAATTCACATCATCCATGACTCTGATTGATGATGATCTGATTTCCTTCATCACAGGGCACTGATCAACTCCTATCAACAATCGCAGCTCTGTGAGCAAGTCCAGTAATAGTCTGACGCTCTCTTCCATTGTCGGAATCATTGAAAATTGATTTGTCAATTGTTCTAGTTGCCCAATAATTTTTTTTACATCTACTTTTATTTCTCACTACTTTTCCCATCCTTTCAAGCCAACACTCGTCACGGCTCTAATACCATTGATGAGCATCGTAATACACTATAGCAATAACACCAGTAAAACCACCCACACAATGTAACAGAAAACACCACATGTCCGGCAGAACACCAATCCAAAATCTCACCACGAGTCACTTACTCAGAAAAGAAACCCTCTAGATAACCTTTGTTGTAGACAATATTCAATAATCCCTCTCTTCCCCCATCCTGCCTATTTATAAAGCATTTTCCTTCACTTCACACATAATTCCCTCCCTAACAAACTTGCCACCTCACAATATATTACTTCTCAAACTACCCATTAATCCATTTCCCAACTGCGTCCCATGAAGGTAAAAGGAGTTGTCCATAGAACATTAGTCCTGCGATTTTTCTCCAATCAAATGCATGATAGCTAGGTTCTACAAAGCTAGAATTATTCTGAATTTAAGGACTTAAGAGATGACATCATTGAATTTCAAACAACTTTGGTCTCAAATATAAATGTCAATCCTTGGTCTCAAAAAAAATCTCGACTGCACAAGCATTTTGTGTATCTCTTGGCATTCAACCATCCTCGGTGGTGATTCCTCCTCTTAATCCACCAATAACAGTGCAAAAAATTATATGAAAAAGAAAGAAATGATTATGAAGGGAGTTAAAAAAAAGTTGTAAAAAAAAAAAAAAAAAATTTAGCAACCTAGAGCTCAGCCATTGACACATTCAAAGGAGTCCTCCATAATCAAACTAAGTATCTATAATCACCAGGAGTTAGCATGTACCACATGAACAAGTGATTGACATCTTATTCACAACTGACAGAAAACTATAACAAGATTGTTCTTGGAGCACATTTTTAGTATTCTTCGATGAAACTTTCCAATATTCTTTGATTGTGGTCCATCCAAATACTCAAAAAATCTAGTTAGCTATACCTACAAATGCACAAAAATTTCCCTCTTCCCCCAAAGTGAAATTGTTTTTCACTTCATTGATGAAACCTACACAACAAAGATGGATCTCCACATTTTTACAAATTTTAAACATAGATGTCCAGAAGGAGTAATGCCAGAACAGGAAGTCAACCTCTTCATTGCTTTAACCAAATATTTGTTCATGGTATGACGCCCAACAATGTGACTTTATCCTTCTCAATAAAATATTAAAAGCAAATAAGAGACCAAATGACAAGCAAAATTATGAAGCAAGATCACACAAATGGATAGCACTTTGCAGATAAAAGAGTAAGAAGACTCCTTCAAGGAGAACAGACTAAGGTTCCACCTTCCTCCAAAGAGAAGAGACCAAGCTTCCACCTCTGAGCTCATTAAGAAGATCTACCAAGATATTGCCATCCTTAATAGGGTTCAAAGCAACGGAGGCTTAGAAGTCTTCCAGCATTTTCAAATGGTATCTTGATCAGGATAATTATAAGTGGAAAAACTATATGAAAAACATATACAACTAGGATACAAATACTTCATTCAGGGGAAAAAAACCCACTAGTTTGAGCATACAATATTCTTTTTGGAATACTCTTGAGCAAGGGGTCCGAGGATTAGCACCCAAAATATCTATGTAGCCAAGATTCAATAGTATAGTCTTAAGGACCTCCTCCAAATGTTTCGGATCTTTGACTTTCTTCTTAGCACATCTTTTCATGAAGCAAATCATGGATATGTTGTTCTTGTTTTGGAGGGATTTGCAAAAGATTGGTAATGGCTCTATAGCTCACAATGTAAGTGAGAGAAACGTGATGATCTATGGATGAATTGATTTCTAGATTCATGGTGTTTACTTCCACTTAAGTTGTGGGGGCTACGTAAGTAGGCATAGAAATTCAATTCTACACAATTCAACTCTTTTTACACAATTTCTAGTCTATTTGTTGTACTAACACTTAAATGACTTTTCTTTAAATTATAACCAACTTATTGGGTCATTACACGAAAAGGAAAAAGAAAACTGCATAAGAATAGTAACATACCAGCTTGAAGGAATCCGAAAGAGACTCTACTGAAGTGTATGCCAGGTAAAGAAGGGCACTTTTATAGAAATCTGCAAATTCTCGGCGAAATTTGTGGTATTGGGACGAGACCCAATAGTAGCTAGCAAAAACAGAGGGATCAATGTCAGTCAAGCTATCAAGCGAACTCTTCCCATCTTCCAAAAGTTTCTTACACTCCTTTTGGTCCCCCTGCTCTAGCTTAAATAAGGCTATTTGCATCCTGATGTACAGAACTGGCTCATCTATGCGCTGCTCTCTGGTAGCTTTGAGTTTCTCGACTACCCCTTCAAGATAACTGATGGCAGCTTCTTTTTCTGAATATTGCCGAGAAACAATGACGGCAAAATGTGCAAGCTTGAGAAGATTGATTTTAGTTTCAAAGTCCGTGATGAAATTGTGATATAGTTGTATGAGAGCATCCCCAGGCTGAAAACAAAACGAGGATGTTAGTTGATGCATATACAAATAAACCATATGGATATCTCCACTTTTGCTTATCACAAAATTTGGAGCGCACCAGTCACCAGCAAAAGAGAGTAAAAAAATAAAAGGGTCTTCAGAGTCATTTCCAAGTAAAATGACCTCATTTTACATCAGTTACGTGAGGGGCCAATGAACTTGATAGGCATTCAATCTCACACACCCATATTAGATCACACAATTATCATGAAATCTTTGGATATATACATTTCATCATGCTAAACAAAGTAGACACATAAAATCAAGGGAGAGAGAGAACGAGAGAAATTATAGTGTAGGTAATAATTCCAATGGCATGAAAAACATGACATACATTTTCCTTTTTCTGCCACTCAATTATATGGAACCTTCAAGCTATAATGCGTATCTCAATGCATCCTTTACCATTAAAAATCCTTACAGGTATAGTTCTCAATTCTATGGTCAATAAAGTAATGCTTGTAAAATAAACTTCATTTTAGTATCAAATTCAACCACTTTAAGATTCAAAACCCCTGAGAATCTCCATTTAAGCCGAAACCCCCGTCAGAAAGTCACACTCACTAGAATCAGAAAACATCAAAATTGGCCTAAAAAACAAACTGAACACGCAGAAATAAAATGAACTCACCTGAAAGACAGCGAGGGCCACGAACTGCTCAAGCTTGAGAGTAAGCTGGTGCCAGAGCTTCCTCTGATACAGATCAGCGAGCGTGTTGCACCAATCAGAGAGCTCAGGGTGAGAATTACGAAGCGAATCAAGGTACTGCAGAGCGGCCATGGTCGCTGGAGTAATCGATGCACAAAGAAATCGAAAAGGAAGACGAAAGAGTTCGCCGTAATCGATTTTCTTGTGCAGAAAGAAAAGGACAGAAACGGGAGGAATTTTTTAATTTTAGGGGGCTTTACGGGGAACCCCGAATACAAACAAAGAACAGAATTCCGGTTTATTTCGACCCGACCCTCAAATAATTAATCATAAATTCAAATTTTTAATAAAACTATTCACTAATAGACGTGAATTAATGAGTTTCGTAAAAAAAAGTTTGAACTCACACCTCATCACACCTATTTACGTTTATTTTGTCTCTTTCGTTTATATTCAATGATACAGTGGATAACCATTCAGCCCAAATAAATGTTGTCCGTTTTGGGTGAATTCGGCCCGCACGGATTTGCTCATAGGCTAGCGTCGCATACCACTAACCCAAAACACGTCCACCTGGTTTGGATGATCACCCATTTATTGATATGAATTAATTGTATCGGTCAATATGGGAAGTTCGGTTTGATTTTTAGTGAATGTTTAATAATAATTCTAATGGAGTTTGAAAATGAAATGAATTAAGGACGTCCTATTGATGTTTGATGAACGATTGTTAAAATTTCTAAACAAATAAGTGATTACAATAATATACAAATTATTCATCTTTTTATATGTATTCAGAAATAAGGTAAAGTGTATATCAACCCTTAAACTTAAGAGTGTCAGCAAATAAATCATATTTTTATCATGCGATCTTCTCTATTAGATAATTTCCAAGAAGAAACAATTTTCGATCAAATGATTTTGGCAATTTTGACCATTAAGTTTTCCAGTTTGTTTCTTTATGAAAATCACCAAAATCTTTTAAAAATTGTTTATCTCTAGAAATAACTCAACGAAGAATATCATGTGACAAAAAAATGATTTCTTTGATAGTATTTCTAATGACAGGGACTAAATTATTGATGACCATAAGTTCATAGGATTATTCGCTAAATAAAAAGTTTAAGGACCTATTTGTTTTTCACTCGTGAGCTTAAACGATAATTTGCACTTGACCCAAAAAAATAATTATATTCTAGACGTATAATTAAATAAGGAGGATAATTGACGACGTGTTAAAATGGATACTTTCCTGAAATAACATTTTTATCGTAACTTCTCAACTTTTTGTTAAATTTTACGTTCAAAATATACGCATTGGCTTTCAAATTGGTAAAAATTCTAATTGTTGCACCCCTCGAATCCCTGAACGACCTTGATTGAGCGACTCTACACGACTTTAATCAAATAACTTGTTGCAGATCAATTATAAAATGTTGTTGCAGTTCTAAATATTTTAAGAGTTATTATTTTTTGTCTGATTTGCTCTAATTAGACAAAATTTTCCATGGATTGAGCATATCTTATAAGAATATCCTCTCACTCACTAATGTGTTATTATTCTCAATATATATCGTTTTTTTATGAAAAACAAACACGCGGACTTATTATTCTCAATATATATCGTTTTTTATGAAAAACAAACACGTGGACTCGAGCACGGGCTCCATGGACAAAGTTAAAAACATAAATCATTACCTTAAAACTTCAAAAACAAACATAATCCATTTGCCATTTTCTATATTTCTTAAATGGAAAACACAACAAAAACGTCTAAAAACACGATCCAAGATCATGTGTGTACTGCTCGTGATCTGGTGCGAAGACAAAATCAGAAATGCTACAAAATAAACAAATCCCCCATGAACACCATCTTCATTTATGTTCAACATACACAAACAAAACCTTATTGTAAAAAAACAGTAAAAGAAAAAACCAGAAATAAAATTACACATTTTCCATTTTCTACATTTCTCAAATAAATTACAAAAATACAAGAAAGATATGCTAACCTCAGAAATGATCACTCTCATCTAACCAATGGGGAGGAGCTGATGTCTGTGCTGTAATATGAATCTTCAGGTCCTCCATAGTAGTTCTCCCCTCTCTCTTCATCCCACTTCACCACCTCTCTGATATACTTAAAAGCCTCATCGACCGTCACCCTATCCCGGGCTTTCCCCTGCCAAACGAACAACTTCCGACCTGTCAACGACAAGTACAAATCCTTAAACTTCATTGCCACATAAAAATACGCTTGATGAGCTATCGATTGGTTGCCGTTGTGAGGCAGAAGCGGCCAAAAATCGTTGAACCATTCACATGAACTTAATGCGATCCTACTAATCTTCTCCTCAAAGACGTCGTATTTGTTTAGGATTAAGACAAATGGTGTTTCCTTAAAACACGGTTGTCGGATCATCGTCTCGAACAGCTCTTTGCTCTGCATCATCTTGTTTTGAAGTATATTTCCACTCCCAGTCCCGTCCGGCGAAATCCACATTTGGTCAAAATCACTGAGTGCGACGCAGAAGACCATAACCCGCACGTCTTCAAACATTTCCAACCATTTACAACCTTCATTCATCCCCTTTGCATTTACTCTTATAAGCTGGTATCTGTTGGAACAAAATCATCAGTATCTAAATAGAAATAATGCAAATAACAAATTAATCTCTAATAGATTAGATCTTAACTTCAAACCTCCCATGATTTAGTCGGAATTTATTACTTTTCTGTTCTCATTTACAATCGATAGAGCCCCATGTTAGCAACCTAGAATTATCTAATAGACTTATGATAGGAAATTGTTTTGGTGTTGTTTATAATAGGAGGAGGTTAAAGATAGTTCCGTAAATAAGATAAAGGAATTTATGTGGGAAGTTATAAGGAAAATGATTGGAGTTAATAAAAGGATCTGGAGGTTACATAGAGGAAGAACTTTTTATGCAGAGAATTCAGAAGAACAATCCTCTTAGAAATTGGGAGTGATTTTAAACTTGTGGTTTCCGAGTTTGTGGTGTTGTATTTTACTGTTTGTATTGTTTGATTACTATTCAGTGTTTTGTAATTTTAAGGTGTATCGTTTGTTATCAAGTGCAAATTGTGTACTGTGCGGAGGAAATTTGTTTCAAAAGTGTAACATGTGTTTCTATAAAATGTTGGGCGCTTGAAACCCAACATATTTGGTATCTGAGAATGGTGAAACCTACTACTAGAGGAGATCAAATGAAAGAAGTTGAGAAGGAGATGCTCGGAATACGTTTAGAATTGGATAAAAATGTTGAACAGTAGCATAGCTTGTGACAACAGATGTCAATTCTACCTCATATAGAAGCCATGCTACTGAAGGTGGAGGAAGCTTTCCGTTTACCAACGAAGTTAAGGGCAGACCTTATCCAGTTGCAAGTAGAGTTCCGAAGACTTCCAGAAGTTCCACCGAACATGAGTCTGACGGTCGACAAAGGAAAAGCGGTACTGGATATTGACAATTATGACTCCTGTAACCTTACCTAGCTGACAGACAACACCGATCAAGGGTTTCCGCCGGTTGTGTGTCGACGCGAGGAGTAGCAGAACCGTGGTTATTCGAGAACTAACTAGTACAAGAATGAGGATAGTTAGGACAGAAATGATGTTGGCCAAAGTCGAGAGAGAGGTTCCTATTTGTTAAGAGGAGAGAGAGGCAGTCCTAGGAGTCTTCGTGGAAGAGGAGAATGGGAGAGTCCACCAAAAATAGAGTTGATAGCGTTTGATGGGAAAAATTGGTCAGCTTGGTTTAAAAAAGCCGAGAGGTATTTTAGAGTTACTAGAGTCCATCCCAAAAATAAGGTGTATATAGTGTCTGACTATTTGGTCAGAAAAGCATGGAATTATTATGAATGGATAACTAAAGAAGAGCCCCACTTAAATTGGGAGGAAGAGCCCCACTAAGGAATTTCGTTCTAACAAAGAGTAATTAATGAGATTACAACAAAATGGAAGTGTAAAAGATTACGGTGAACAATTTCAAAAGTTGGCTACAAAAATTCAAGGCATGGATAGAGAGGTTGTGATGGGAGCTTTTTTGAATGGATCATCTTGGGAGCTTCAGGATGATGTTTGTATCATGTAGCCTAGAAACGTGTATGAGGCTCTAATATTAGCCCTAAGAAATGAGTTCAAAATGCAAGCCTTACAACTGATAAGAGAAAATAGGCCCGGGTGGAATTCTTATGAACCCGACAAGAACTTGATCCAAGGAATGAGGCCTCAACCAACTTTCCGTGACTAGGCAGGAACGAATTCACTTCGCTGATCTTGACCCTTCCCATGGAATACGGATTGATGACCTTAGAGCAAGTAGGGTAGCCATTACGCAGACAGAACGGCAAAGAAGACGTGAAGCTAATCTATGCTTTCGTTGTGGTGAAAAATGGGGAGCGAGTCACCAGTGCAAACCGGGTTGACAACTGGTAGAAGAGGAGGAGTCTAGAGTCAATAACGAAGAGGAAAAAAACGACGAAGAGGATGAAGAAGCAAAGGAAGGGTTGATGTTTCTACAATCGGAGTTGTCCCTACTCACCATGGTTGGCATAGTTGGTAACCGACCTTTTACATTATTTGGACAACTGGAAGAAAAAAAAGTTTTAGTGCTTATTGATTCTGGTACAAATTTTTCTTTTATAAGTCAGAAACTTGTTACTGAACTGCACCTTCCAACCATCTTGGTACCTGAATTTGGGGTGAGGGTCGGGATGGATTTCAAATCACCGTCCATTCTATTTGTCGTGATCTCAAATTGTGGTTGCAAGAGGTAAAGTTTTCAGTGGAGGCTTATTCGTTTCGGATCACCAGTGTTGATATTGTTTTAGGGGTGGATGATTTGCGCACCTTGGGTACATTCCAAGCTAATTTCACTCACCTTTGGTTAAAGTTTATTAAAAATGGAGTCAATCACCTTCTGCAAGGGGATTAAAAATGTGATTAAGGTAGCAACTCAAGGAGAAGAATTTTATCTGGTTGAATGGCAAAGTGAGCAAAATCATGAAAAAAAAAACACGAGGATGATACGATTTCTAGGTATATGACAGCGTTATACAGCGAATATGCAGGGATATTTTCAGAGCAGTTAACTCTCCCTCCTGTATAGAGTCGTAACCTTGCTATATGTTTGCAACTTGGAGTCATTCCTCCAAATATTCGACCTTACTGATACCCGCATTCACAGAAATCCCAGAACAAAAAATTAGTTCAGGTATAATTCGACCAAGTCAGAGCCCTTATTCTAGTCTAGTGTTATTAGTTCGAAAAAAAGATGGTGAATGGAGATTTTGTGTCGATTATCGAAAATTAAATCAACTCACTGTGGCAGATAAATTTCCAATACCAGTTATAGATAAGTTGATTGATGAACTCCAGGGGCTTCTTATTTTTCAAAATTAGATTTGAAGAGCGAATACCATCAGATACAGATGAATCCCGCAGATATGGAAAAAACTGCTTTCTGAACGCAGGATGGTTCTTAGTCATGCCATTGGTCTAACCAATGGATCGGTTACATTTCAAGCAATTATGACAGATATGTTTCGTCCATTCATTCGGCGATTTGTGTTAGTATTTTTTGATGATATATTAGTATAGCCGAAATCCGATTGAGCACATTATTCAAATTGCAACAAACCAAACTCAAAATGAGTTCCACCTACTACCCTTAGACATAGGGACAAACACAAGTTCTCAATCGTTGCTTAGAAGCTTATCTATGTTGTTTCATCTCAGATACACCTCGACATTGGAGTAAATGATTATGTTGGGCAGAGTATTGGCATAATACCAATTTTCATAGTGCAGTTAAAACCACTCTATTTCAAGCCCTTTATAGTCGTGACCCACCGACATTACTAAGTTATTGTAGAGGGAAAACCACTGTGGGTTCTGTCGATCAACAACTTCGCAATAGAGATACTCAATTCAAAATACTTTGTCACAATTTGGAAAAAGCTCAAGATTGAATGCGTACATATGCAAATTCCTTTACGGTGGAGAGGACATTCCAAGTGGGGGACTTAGTTTGGTTGAAGCGTCAACCGTATCGCCAGACTTCCATTCAGACTCGAGCCATGCACAAATTAGCTCCCAAGTATTTTGGCCCTTTTGCTGTTTTGGCAAAAGTGGGGGCGGTGGCTTATTGCCTACAATTACATGAAGGTTCAAAGTCTCACCCGGTATTTCATGTCTCTAAACTAAGGACAATCATTGGCAACCATGCTATCTCTAATATTCCAGTGGTTTGGGAAGGTATCATTCCGACAGGAAGCTCTCCAACTCCGACAAAGGTATTACTACTCTGCAATAGGTCCAACAGACAAGTAGTTTTAGTACAATGGGAAAATGATGGACATGAAGGAAATAATAGGAGGAATTAAAGGGTACTTTTGTATTTAAATCATGGTGGTTAACAAAAACGGTTTTAGTTATTATATTGGGAGGGAAATTTGCAGGGTGATTGTTGTGTATTTTGAAAAAGAAGAAAAGTCCGAAGACTAATTCTAGAGAAAGGAAATGGTTCCGAACCTGTGGTTTTTCGGGTTTGTGGTGTAGTTAATTTGATGTTCTTGTTTGTGGTGTTATGTTTAATGTTTGTTTAGTTGTTTGTTGTCAAAGTTCTGTAATTGTGAATTATGGTCTAGTGTATGTTGAAGAATATTTGAATTTGTGTTCGTAAAAGTTGGTGATAATCTGTGTTTCTAAAGTTGGAGATTATACATCCAACAATTTGGTATCAGAGCATTGCTAAGCCTACGACTAAAGGGGACCGATTGGAAGAAATGGAGAAGGAGATACTTGGAATACATTCAGATTTGGAAAAAAATGGTGAACAGATGAGTACCTTGCAACAACAGATGTCACGGATTGAAACCTTGCCACCGAAGGTGGAGGAAATGTTTCGTCTGTTGCCGGAAATAAGAACAGACATTCAAAAGTTAAGGTCCGACTCTCAAATCCCTCCGGTTGTTGCACCGAATGTCAAGCCGACTGTCGACAAAGGAAAGGGGGTACTGGATATGGATGATTCTGACTCTCGTAACATTAACCGGCCGACAGAGGACTTCGATCATGGGTGTTCGCAGGTGGTTGGTCGATGCGAGGAACCCCATTACCGCGTACCAGGGTGTCCGCCGTTGGTGGGTCGTCGTGAAGAACTACACTATCATGAGTCGAGGTGTCCGTCGTTGGTGGGTCGTCATGAAGAACAGTTCTATCGTGAGCCAGAGTAGTCTTCGGTTGTGGGTAAACGAGAGGAACAGCGAGCCCAGGAAGTGCCGAGAACAGATTGGACCAGAAATGAGGATGCTGGGTTAGTTGGCCGAAGTACAGACATGACGTATGGATATTTTGGAGGAGATAGAAGAAGTCCCATTAATTTTGGTAGGAGATGTGACTGGGTAAATCCTCCAAAAATTGATTTAAATATGTTTGATGGAGATGGCTGGACAACATGGTTAAAAAAAGCTGAAAGATATTTTCGGGTCACTCATATTCATCTTGAAAATAAAGTTTATATGATTTCTGATTATATGATCGGAAAAGCATGAGATTATTATGAATGGATAACCGAAGAAGAGCCATGCTTAAGTTGGGAGGATCTTAAATTTGCATTCGGACAACGTTTCGGACCCAAGGAATTTCGTTCTAATCAAGAGCAATTAATGGGGTTACGACAAACTGAAAGTTTGGAAGGTTACGGTGAGCAATTTCAAGAGTTGGCTGCAAAAATTCGGGGTATGGATAGAGAAGCCGTACTAGGAGCTTTTTTAAATGGATTATCTTGGGAGCTTCAGGATGATGTTCGTATCATGCAGCCCAGAAATGTATATGAAGCTTTGATGTTAGCCCTAAGATATGAGTTCAAAATGCAAACTTTACATCAAAAAAGCGAAACTAGGTCCGGGTTAAATTGTTATGGACCTAATAAGAATTTGATTCAAGGAATGAAGACTCAACCTCATAAGCTTCAATTGGGAAATGTTATTGATCAGGACAGCACGAACTCACTTCACTATAGTCAAAGGGATCCTGACCCTTCTCATGGAGTACGGATTACTGACCCTGGATCAAGTAGAGTAGCCATCACACAGATAGAACGGCAAAGACGACGTGAAGCTAATCTATGTTTTGGTTGCGGTGATAAATGGGAAGCAGGTCACCGGTGCAAACTCAGTTTACAACTGTTAGAAGAGGAGGATTCTAAAGTTGAAACCGAAGAAGAAAATAATCCAATTCCGACGAAAATATTACAACACCGCAATGGGTCCAATGGCCTAGAAGTGTTAGTGCAATGGGAGAACTCTTCAGCATTGGAGGCTACGTGGGAACTAGTTGCTGATATTCAAGTTCGTTTTCCCTATTTTGACCTTGAGGACAAGGTCTCTTTGAAAAGGGGGAGTACTGATGGACATGAAGGAAATAATAGGAGGAATTAAAGGGTACTTTTGTATTTAAATCATGGTGGTTAACAAAAACGGTTTTAGTTATTATATTGGGAGGGAAAGTTGTAGGGTGATTGTTGTGTATTTTGAAAAAGAAGAAAAGTCCGAAGACTAATTCCAGAGAAAGGAAATGGTTCCGAACCTGTGGTTTTCCGGGGTGGTTTTCCGGGTTTGTGGTGTAGTTAATTTGATGTTCTTGTTTGTGGTGTTATGTTTAATGTTTGTTTAGTTGTTTGTTGTCAAAATTCTGTAATTGTGAATTATGGTCTAGTGTATGTTGAAGAATATTTGAATCTGTGTTCGTAAAAGTTGGTGATAATCTGTGTTTCTAAAGTTGGAGATTATATATCCAACAAAAAACTCTCCAGAAGAGGAGGCTACGTGGGAACCGGTTAATAATATTCAAGTTCGTTTTCCCTACTTCGACCTTGAGGACAATGTCTCTTTAAAAGGGGGGAGTAATGATACACTTATGGTAGGAAATCGCTTTGGTGTTGTTTATAATAGGAGGTTAAAGGTAGTTTCGTAAATAGGAGAAAGGGATTTGTGTGAGAAGTTATAATGGGAACAGATGGAGTTAATAAAAGGATCGGAAAGTTACAGAGAGGAAGAACTTTTTATGCAGAGAATTCTGAAGAACAATCCTCTTAGAAATTGGGAGTGATTCCAAACCTGTGGTTTCTGGGTTTGTGGTGTTGCATTTTACTGTTTGTATTGTTTGATTGTTGTTTAGTGTTCTGTAATTTCAAGGTGTATCGTTTGTTGTCAAGTGCAAATTGTGTACTGTGAAGAGGGAATTTGTTTGAAAACTGTAACATGTGTTTCTATAAAATGCTGGAAGTCTGAAACCCAACTTTATCATCGTCCAAAATACAAAAAATTTGCAAAATATAAAACAATTGGAAATCTCAAGGCCAAGCCCGATTTTCACAAATACCTTTTCAGAACGTTCTCTTTTCGCCCCAAATCTAGGCTGTGTTTCGAAATAATTTTCAGATTTTATTTTGTTCAAATACTAGAAATCAAAAAACATAAAATAATTCCAAACAGTTAACAGAGTACAAAACATTGATCACTTACTATTATTTTAGAGTTTAAAGAACTTAAAAATCAAAGAAAGCATTTAGTTTCTAGACATACCAACAATTTGTTCCCTTCTTTCAATCATGAACTTGGAATTAAATCTTACTATGTATCTTGGAGCTTTGAAGTTGATCATGTCTTGTGGCTCAACTTTTCGATAGTTATTTTTTTAAATACAGCATTTAACCGATTAAAATTCTCTTCCTCGTGTCACATATTATATTTCAGAGGACTACCCTACCAATATAAAAACTAATACTTTGGCACTAAAATGCAAAATGAAAAGAAAATATTACTTGGTCAGCGGTGGAGGTGGAGCCTCTAAATTATCAGTGTAGGTTTCAGACATCGGACTGCGATCATCGAGCACGAATTCCATGAAAGCTAAACCATTTCCTTGAGTCACCCCTTCTGCATATATAATGTCTCTTTCTGAAGGTTCATATTCATTGCTAGACACCTCTACAGCCTAACAGAAAAAAAAAAAAAAAAAAATTCCATAATCGAAGTAAATTTAAAGGTCGCGACATAGAGATTAAAAAAAAAAAATTTAATCAACAAGCATCAAAAGTGAGCCGATTCGAAAGTGATTCTTCAGTTACTATCCGTGAAAATTGAAAATATTTTTCCGACTCAAACTATAACAAAAATTGGAGAAAAAATAAAGCAACCTAAAAATAGAAACACTATTTAACTGAAGCTGCAGCTTGATTACAATTCATAATAGATTTACGCCACATGCCATACAGACGGCAAAAGAGTTCACCTCATTTTTTAACAATGACGATATCATTTATTTATCCAGTTTTTTGTATTCATGTCATCCAGTTCTAAGTCCATTACTCTTAAAAATAGAACACAGGAATTCACAGCTGATTGGTTCTCGTAGTGACAATATAAGGAAGGCTATAAGAATAACATAAACAGAAAGAAGAAATTTGAAATTGAGAATATTGATGGAAATACCCGGCTTAAGAAATACTCGGAGACATCAGGAAGAAAGTGCAGTTCATCTTTTCTTTTGTATGTTTCCTGGATAGCAGGATCCTTCCACAACTCTTCAACTAATGGAGCATATTCACGGGTTGCAGCAGGAAAAAATGCATCCAAATCTCCCGTTGCTATGATATCCAGAAGCCAGTCGGAGAAGTGTTTCAATCGTGGGTTGATTGAGTAGACGCAATCATTAGATTCATTACCTAAAACAAGATTGCATTTGACAATTAACCAACAAAACCACCATACTACATCTAGAACTGCAGATGTAGGTACAATGTTGCCATTGTTAACTTTAAAGCAAGATGGATCATTTTCATCTTCTAAGGCATCTTGACTAACTACAGCTAGTCTAAGCAGAAAAGTAAATCTGCACCATCTTTTTTATTTAAGAAACGAAATTTAGAAAGACAATAATATAAAAAGAATCAGGAAGGGAACAAGAAACTTTCGGAAATTAATCAAAAATAATTTTTCTCTAGACGGAAAGAATTACGCTAAAATGATAACTCTTTAAAGTTACAAGCACATTTGACAATAAAAAAATTAACATTATTTATTAATCGATTCATGAAAATTTATATGCACCCTATTCACTCTCACTTAATTCCGATCCCAAATTACAAATGGAAATGTCTATATATCATTTCATCAAAAGTAAGATATCTCATTTGCTGGACATAGCTTGAATATCACCAATAGTTTTGATGTGTTCTATGTCATGTTTAAAAAGACTAACCGGACTCAGAAACTTGGTCGTGGGGCTTTATTGCTTTCATCCTATATGCGACCTCTTCCTCAAAACGTTCACGCCCATCAAGCACAATGCTCAAATATTTGTACAAGTTGCTCTGAATCATCAGCTTAATATCTTGCAATTCTTCTGCACTAAATCTATTCCCATAAAGTAATTTTGCCTGCCAAATTACACTCCTTAGAGTTTGTTTATGCGCAATACACTTATCCAAGGAGGGGAACATCTATTTTTGAGCAATACCTGTTTAAAAATAGTGCTAGTTCCTGAACCATGAATGCCAATAAGAAGGAGCTTTTGAACCTTTTTCTGCTCCAAATAGTTAGGAACTGTAGTGTAATTGCTAGCCTCATTTCTTGCTCCGTGAGGTTGACCATGGAGCACAGGCAAAGAGAACAAAGCACAAACAAACCGTGTTGATGCCTGTCTAACACAAAGCACAAATGAGGTTCATACAGAAAGACCGTCTAAATACGATAAGAAGCTTCCGTAAAAAGAGAGCTTCTTAGTAAATACCTTCTCCCAAATGTTGCCCCTGATATTATTCTGCCCTTCCTCCTCATATCGACCATCATCATAGACCCAAAAATGAGTGTCACGAGGACATTGCACATTTGCCAACTGTAAGTACCAATATTATAAGTATATTCCACAAAGATAAACAAAGAAAAAAGAACAAAATTTATTGGAAAATGGCCATGCCCGTTATAGGAATCAAACGATTTCCTATTTTTTATTGAAAAATCACAAAAACGAACACTACCATTGACCTCTAGAATTTCGAGATTGTAGAGTTTCTCCCCCTAATTTATTCACCCACAAAAGTCTATCTTTTTTTGTTCATGTATTATTCTATTTATCCACCTCAATCACAACTATTCCACTAATTTCTACCAACTTCTTATCAAGTTTACGAATGAGGTCTTATCAGCCTGTTCATTTACGGTGGCAGCTAAGTGATAAATCAAAAGTCTCATCAAACACTTCAACTTTAAAAACATTCTGTTGTAAATAATATTTGGGCTTGATACAACCATTATTGTAGCCGAGGCCTGTATTAACCTCCAACTTTTAGATCAGCACGATGTGTCAGCCCAATCAATAATAAAACGAAGAGACTAAAATCATAGAACCTGTTTCTTTTTCTTTTTTAAGATTGGTGAAATTATCACAGAATTTACCTAACATCAAGATCATGGCAAGATGCAGCTGGAAATACAGGCATGCAAACAAGGAAGAGACAGACTAAGGTAACTCTACTTTAAACCTAGAAGCCTTCATTCTCGGAAACATAGCCGTGTTTCTCAACCTGAATAATTCCTACAGATCGCCACCTGTTTACTGA
This sequence comes from Begonia loranthoides, assembly GCA_022433065.1. Classification (NCBI taxonomy): domain Eukaryota; kingdom Viridiplantae; phylum Streptophyta; class Magnoliopsida; order Cucurbitales; family Begoniaceae; genus Begonia; species Begonia loranthoides. Next base: position 3,234,586 of record CM039470.1, read on the forward strand.
GTTGAAATTTTATGACCAATAAAGCATGCATATTACAGCTTGTGACAAAATACGAACGATGGTGATGCTTAGTAAATATGGTAACACGATCGTAGTGATCATATAACATAAACAACAATAATAATAATAAAAAACTAGTTATAGTTCCATTTAACAAGGTAAATAGCTTGCCTTTAACACCCTCAATTCAAGTTTCGTAATTTCTCGACCATTTATGTAAACTTCAGTGTTCCCATTGCTTGCATGGGGGCTAAGCTTGCCAGTGAAATTTAAGTTGGAACTAATGATTTTATCTGGCTTTTCTCCTTCCTGTCAAAATCAAATCCAGGATAGAAAAAATCTTCAAAGAAGTTGAAGTATCAAGGAGCTGAGTTTAAATTCATAAGAAGCAAATAAACAGACAACTATGAACGAAACTCTGTCCAAATGAAACAATCATTCACCTTTCCCCAGAGGCCAGATTCTTTGTCATACCAATATCTGCCAGGCTTCAACTTCTGGGGAGGTAGTGGGCATCCAAGCAACTCTGCCATCTCTTCAGGCTTTAGAGGACATTCATTGACAAACAGCTGCTCAGGCCGGAGTTGGTTCGAAGAACATTCTTTTTCCGCTTTCATAATCTGTTTGACTTCAAGAGGACTGAGCAATCGGGACAAAACCCTCGATTTCTTCCCCAATTTTAATCTCTTTGATTCATCAATCGGCTCACCTATGCATGAAACACACTTACGTCCTTCAGGCATTGACCCCATTGCCTTCAGCACACAATTGCTACAATACTTAGCATCACAAACAAGACATGACTCTTTAGTCTCCCATTTTCCTTTTCCACACCTGTAACAAACTCTACTCTTCTTCTTCTTCTTCTTCTCTTTCAAAACTCCAATGGAATCTACATATATAGGAGTCTCTGAATTACCTTCTTTCCTCTGGGACCGATCATTCGTGTTGAAAGTCACCACAGGAGTCCTCCTAACCTCATTAACCACACGATTAGGACGATTATTCGGAGGATTATGGACGGAGACCGGAGAAGCCGACGGAGAAGCGGAAGAAAAATCTGGGTTTTGCAAGACAGACACTACAGATTCTGAACTTGCCGATACCCTCGGACTTTGAGTGGCCGAGTTAGTGACACCAGCAATATAAGAAACTGGTAAAGGAATAGGCTCAATTATTGGATGTCTAGGATTTGCTATTGACCGACGTGATTCAGATAAAGGCTCGGCGACTGGAATTTCCCGTGAATTCACATCAAGTGGTTCGACCCGATGAACATCATAGGACACTGGTGGGCCCTTGTATTCTAAAGCTATGGAGTAATCTAGATTAGTATTTTCAGGAAGAGAAGCACCAGGTGGGAGGATGTTCATCACCAATTTCCTCCAGTTTTCACCCTCTTTATTCTCCATTTCCTAGCGCTAGAACAAAATCGCAGCAACTTCAACCGCAAAATGTCCGACTAGAACTCCTTAATTTAGCTTACAAGTTGATTACAGCGCAATCTCTATATTCTGGGACCGTGTTTTCAGCTCAAGCGTATTTGAAGAATGATGCTACAAAAAAAACAAAAAAATCATAATAATACCGAGGCTTTCCTTTGACATCCTAAAGACTTCATAACAAAAAACCAGAGAATAATAAAAGATTAGAACGAAATTATGATGAAATGTGAGTGTATTCCACCTTAAAATACCTCAAAGAAGACTTTCAAAAACATAATAGAAAAAAAAATAGAGGGTAATCGAATTCAGTCAAAATCAGCTGCTCCTACATATAATTCAATAATTGAACCAATCCAAGTCAAACAAGATCAGACAGACCAGAGAAATCCAGAAGAGGAGAAAACATTGAAAATTAGGTTACTTACAAAAACTAAAGCAAAGGAGAGAAAAAGGAAAACGATATGAATGACCTTTTACAGAGTAAAGGTTGTAATTTTAGAAAGAGAAAGATATAGAAAGAAGGGTCTGTACCTGAAGAAAGGGACAAGGAGAGAAAGTGAATCTGAGACTAAAAACTCAAAACCTAAAGGATGACGAGCCTTTTGCAGATTGGGGTCGAGCTTTGAGGAACCAAAAGGCGAAGTTTTTAGAGAGAGAAAATTGGGTCTCTCTAGAGAGAGAGAGCAAAGAAACGATGAGAATGGTGAAAACCAAGCAGGTACACTGAGAAGAAGAGGCGTCAGATTCAACAGAGCCATTAACGTTAAAGAGAGAGAGAGAGAGAGAGAGAGAAACAGTGGTTTGGTTAGAGAGGGAAAGAGAAAGACAATAGAAAGAGGGTGGTCCCACATTTTTCTGCATCAGTCGCTTTGGCTCCATATTTTGTGATGACGGAGGAGACATGCCGTGCGTGGGAGTTTACAATGCACGCGCTGCGTGGCGAGTCTGAAAAATATCATCTTTTTGAATATATTTTGTAAGAATTTCCACACGAACGAGCAGCACGTGTCATGATAGTTTCACTTTCAACGCTGGCACTTTAGCTCGGTGGAAGGCTATGACTGTAATTTCCAATCCGAACAAAACGACAAAACTTTCATTTCTATGCGACAAATCATTTTAACCTATGCTTTAATGTTGGGTAAATACAATTATCACTTACCCTAATCAATAAATTATACCCAAATAAAATATCTACCTTTAAAGTCATTAAATGACTCGTGGCCTCTGAGCCAGCCCATGGTCGGCCCGAGGCTGGTCAATTTAAGACTTGGTCTAGGTCCGGAGCAACCTCAGACCAGACATAGACATGCTGTTTTGACAGGTGGGTCACTTTCCGAGCTTTGTTCAGCAGGCCGACTTTGATCACAAATTTCGGTTAGGGACCCGACCGAGTCGGCCGACCTGAAATTCCCATCTTTTTAACCTCGAAATTCACTAAGACGGAGATATGCCTGATAATTCTCAAAATCAATTATAATACATCATTTTTCCCGTCTCTGAGGAAAGACTAGACATGAATTTGTACTATGGCTTTGGTTACAACAGGGGCATTCTAAAACAGTGTATGGCGAGATCGACGTACTGTACTTGAGAAGCTGACCAACTTACAATTCATCCCACTTGGCAAACACCCACTTCATCCATGAGGACAGGCAATGTTTGGAAAGATGGTCCGGTAGATCCACCTAAAGCAAAATTCAAAAGTTTAGGATCATTTCCTCACGCATCAAATAGTTTTTGTTAGAAAGGCATTGATCGTATAAACGCAAACCAAAAGGTGAGGTTTTGCGGCAGAATTGATTTCTCCCCATATATTTGTTGGTGTCTACTTTCTACAATAGTATTATTAGTGTTGTTCTTGGTGCATCTTCTTCTCATAAATACATGTTTTTTCAGCATATTCATATACATCTAGCTGGTAAAGATGAATCAAGAAAAGTGCAGCAGCCAAGTTATGGAGGGAAAAATTACACATACTTGGATATTAATATAATTGATTCCTCTGCATATGCATATATTTTTACTGTTTAAGGAAACTGTGTAAATGAAGTTACTCCAACTAAAATTTTCAAAAAATAATAGAAATAGCCATTAAAATCGACAGAAGAAAAGTTGAAAAAACATATATAATAAAGAGAGAATGCTTAAACTTACAGAATTCCAAGATACTGCATACCCGTCAATGGAAAGCAGCCAGCTTCCTGTATTTAACTGCGAACCCGGCTTCTCTAATTCCAGAAGCTCGTCATCGTGATTGTATTCTCCTTTGAAATCCCTTCTTCTTTTTTTCCTACTTTTTCCTCTCTTCCTGTACTTAGATTTACTTGAGGTTGTAAAATCCAATTCAAGTCCTTTTTCTTCAAACACATCGCAATCAACGAATGCATATTCATTGGATTTACGAAAACTTATACCATTTTTTGCAAATATCGATTCCCATGATTGAGGAGTTTGGCATTCCTCCGCCATTCTGTATTGAATAACCCAAGACTGAAGCCCCAGCCATTTCATGGCTTCAATGGTCTTTTTCTTGTAACACTGTTGGAATAGTGGGGCCAAGCCATCTCTAGAGCTGGGAATTGAAGAAATCTTCACGATAATATCTTTAATCTTTTCTTGCTCTTTTTCAGCATCACTGTTTTGTAAAAGCCGCCAAAGCTGACGCCGTTGATTAATAACAGCATTAAGGAGTAGAATATTCTCTATAGATGATCCACTATCGCTGCATTTAGAAAGTATAACCTCGAACAAATACGATGAGTTACCAAATGTCTTTGGATCTACTTTTGGATTGAGTGTTTTAAGAAGCATACCCAAGAATTTAAGAAAATCAGCCTCTTCGAGAGTAATAAGTAGGTGTTGACACAAAGAAGAAAAAGACTCCTCAAACAAGTAATCATCAACAACTGCCCACGCATCTTCTGAACCCTCTTCAAACATCAATTCAAGAAAATATTTGACGAAGAATTTAGTCTCGATGAAAAAAATTTCTCCATCTTTTAGAGAGTCGGAAAACTCAGCAGAAGACCAAAACTCGGGCACATTCCGAACAAAATTTTCGACTGTTTTTTGCACATCTAAGTCAAGAAAGTAATGGGGCTTTGTTGCAATGATTGCTGGCGACTGCCCATGTTTTCCTCTCCATTCAAGCTCTTCCCAGCAAATATCTCTATTTATAAAAGCAAATTGCGACAGTGCTTTGGCTCCTTTTGCATGCTCTGATCCACCACCAGTTGCAAAATTAGAAAACCATTGTGATATGCGTCTAGGATTACCTGCAGGGGCCGGATTGTGAAATCAAAAATCATTGGAAATTATTAAGAGACTAAGGAAAAAAATGGTTTGCTTCTCCCTTCATCAGAATTACATATCTACCTAGTTACTCTATAACTTCTAGTGTAGCAGCAATGCTCAAATTATAGCTATATGAAAGCAAATCTTTCAACACCGTCAATAAACTAACACATACCAATACGATCACCATGTACCCAAGCTTTGAGTATCTGGCTTGGGGAAAAAATAATTTTATGTTTACGATGACCAGTTCGATGCTAAAACTTTAAAAATGGACAGGTTGTATAAGCTTAAAGAGAACTTTGGAAGATATGAAAAAATTACCATTAAAAGGTGTGTTATAAGAAATGATAGTCCAGTAGTTCAATCCTAGAAAAGGTCTTTGAATAAAATTATATCACTAGGCTACTAAATTTACCATACTAAAACTATCTTACCTTCAAAAAAGTTAGCCAGTACATAACTTTGCTTTGATATGACAGCTCCTGCTCTTCGTGGTCTGTTCTCAAATATCATTTGAAGTAATTGAGATACCAATTCTTGCTTAAGGGGCATCGATCTCACTAAATTCATGAACAGATCTCGCTGATTGCGAGGAGTTATAGAACTCATCCTTGATATGGCATTGCAAAGCCATAATCGTGCTTCTGATCGACCTCCAGAAGTCATCAATGACCATAAAATGATTTCAATCTCCTTTAAGAGAGAGACTCTCAATTTAGTAGAGTCATCAAATTCTTCTTTGCTGCCGATGGGATCTTCCAAAAACAGCTCGACCATTTGTTTATCTTGATTATAACTATTTCTACCTCATACGCGAACCAAACTCCTGATTTCAAAAACATCAAAATATGTATGAAAATGGAAATAACACAGAACTAACTCAAATAACTTTTGTTTTATCAGTAATCAAGAATTTTATTGAGAGAAGGAAAGAATGTAAGACATATTGAGCTAAGAAAAACGCCCAGGATCACATAAACTTTACACCAAGTTCTTCGTAACGCAAAAAACTGTGCCCTACCAAAACAAAGTACGATAAAAGAAGTTCTAAGACTAGTCACGTCCAGGGTATCATCATTAAAATAGCCCTATGTGTGTATTCCAAATAATAGAAGTAAGAAAAACAAGTAATAGAATTTCCCGATTGATGGGAATCGAAAAAATCCGACCATAGGAAAACAAAGAAACGCGACCTGCACATGAAAATGCATGAAATACGAACCACAGTGCTAAAAAATGGAGTTCCTGAAGAGAATTCGTACTGGCTATCTTCGTGGCCAACATAAAGAAGCTGCAGAAAGATATTAACTTCCTGCAAAAATGAATGAAGACAGTAAAAAAGGCGAAAAGACACAAAGACAGAAAGCTTACGAGGAATTCGGTACACCAATGGAGGTGCGTATCGTCTTCGGAGCAGAACTCTTCCCCAACTCTGGAACAAATTCTTCTCATTGAATTTTAACAGTTCGAAGCTTCCGACTCGCAGGGAAGAAGAAGAAGAATTTAACTACAACAATGGCGACGGACAAAACCCTTTCTTCTATATTTTAAATTAAATTTATTGAAAAATGACAAATCATCCTTCATAATTTGTGTTTAACGAGGAGTTAATCACTAATATTTTTTTAATTAACAAATTAACTATTAATCTGTGATAAAACATCACTACCATAATCGTTGTCATGTTTGTTATTAAACATTTTATTTTTAATCCACTGCGGATTATCTACTAATTCGTTGTAGATCAACGTACGTCGTTCTGCATTTATCTGCCCTGCTATATAAGAATCGACTGTGCGCTCCGGCGAGTATTGTGAAAAAAGAAATCCTCGATGAACTATATTATAATAGATAAAGCTTCTGAATTTAACTAAGGTTGCTGAAGATTGCTGAAAGATTGTTGAAGCTGGTTGCCATGTTGGAGTAACAATTGAAGCAGTTTTTTTTCATTTACAATTTTTCTGTTTTCTAGTGTTGAATAATAAAGGAGCTCTGTGTATATGAAGAGCTGCCTTGAGTTTGTAAAGTTTTAGTTTTACAGTTTAATAAAATCTTCTTCGTCTTCAAACTCTAATAAACTAAGTTCAATGAAATATAAGGACGTCTGTTTTATGTTCGAAGGATGTCCTTCGTGATTATATAGGCATATTTAACGTTTAGAGAAGTCCCTCGAACATAAAATGGACGTCACCTCAGCCAAAGACAAACGTCAGTTTCAACCTGAGCGATATAGTCTTAAGTCGAGGGACGTCCGTTGTGAGACTAGAGACATCAGTTATGGGTAGAATGACGTAGTCTCAAGTCTAGGGACGTCCGTTTCTGGACGAGGGACGTCTAATATGGGGAAAGGGACGTCCGTGTTGGATCGAGGGACGTCCAATATAGGAAGCGGGACGTCCGTTGTGGATCGAGGGTCGTCAGTCTTAATTGAGATAGTCTGCCATTGAAAAAAGCAGGTGACTTGCACATAACCCTTCTTTGGGTGATGGCCTAAATCCATCTTAGTCGTCAATTCTGATTGAGAGACGTCTGTCCTCAATCCAATGGCCAAAAACCATTGTCCGCCATCGCTTTTGGAAAATGAAAAACTCCATCATTGTCATCCATTCCGATCGAGGGACATTCGTCCTCAATCCAACGGCCATGAACCATCGTCTACCATCACTTTTAGAAAATGACAAACTCCATCTTCGTCGTTCATTCCGGTCGAGGAACGTCCGTCCCTCGTTCCAACACACAGGACGAACGTCCCTCGATAATTGATGTCCTTCGTCAGTCTGTTGGATTAGAGTTGGACGTCCCTCGTTGTTGCGGGACGTCTGTTGTTGCTGCTTGGATGTCTCCGTTCGACGATCCTTGGCGTTAACGTGACCGTGGCGTTACAGTCGATGGATTTTGACGAACATCTCGTATTGTTGTTGTCTTAGATGTCTCTGTTTGACGGTCCTTAGCGTTAACGTGACCGCGGCGTTACAGTCAAAGGGTTTTGAAGGCAAACGTAACAGCGATATTTGCGGTGACCTTTTTTCACAGTTCAATGGTAAATTTGTTAGCCAAAAAAGTTTGATAGTTGACTTATCATTGATCACAAAGTACGATAGTTGATTTATCATTTTCCCTAAATTTATTTATCCATTTTTAAAAATATGAAAAACTCTTCGACCAATATCATCAATGTGCAATAATGTTATGCTCATTTTTCTTGAGAAATTAACAAAACAATTAGGGTAAATAACACTGTAGACCCTATAGTTTGCGATCAACAACAAGTCAAACCCTGGAGATTATTTTTTAACAACTAAAACCCTGAACTATGAGAAAATGTCGCCGGCGACCTCGCAGTCACGATTTCCGTCCAGAGCCGTCGAGGTTAACGCCCCGTTTGTACCCTGTCTAGCAGCGTCGAACGGAGTCGAAGGGCGATGGCAGAGCCGACGGTCGAATCGTCCAGAGTCGACCGAAGTACGACATTCGCTGGCCGTTGGATCGACGAGGATCGTCCCTCGTCTGGATCGACGACCAAGATTGAATCTGGCATCCCTGCCAGATGCGATGACGGACAAAGATCCTTGGCCGTTGGATCGAGCGAGGGACGTGCCTCGGATCGACGGCCAGGATTTAATCTACCTGGCGAAGACGGACGTCGATCGTTGTCCGTTGGATCCTCGCCTGGATCGAACGGTCAGTAATGACTTCAAATTAATTGGGTCACGTGCGGGTCACATGCGATCCTAAATCGCCAAAATTCCCCATTATGACGGACGTCCGTGGGAATACCACGGACGTCCGTCTTTAAATAACACATCATCAGCATCTGGACGGCGTCCGTCGGACCGTGACGGACGTCCGTCATAACCAAAACGACCGCGTTTTCGTCCTGACGGATGACAAAACGCTGCTTATACTCGCGAAGGGCGTCCAAGCCCTAGAAATCGCCCTGTACTTCAAATCGCGAGCGAATTCCCGATTTCCCCCGACGAATTCCCAAACTCCCGATTTCCCCTGACGAATTCCCGAACCCCCGAGTTTTGAATCTGAAAATGGCGCCGAGGAATAGTCAAGCGTCGAAGAAGCGTAAGGTGGTGGCTCCCACCGAGACGACGGGTCCAGTGGAGTCTGTAGAACCTGGGATGTTCAGCTCAGCCTCCACCCATGTACGGTACGAGAAGGACATTGTACCCCGTGCAATAATCATATCCAGGAAGGTAAATTTCAATTCATTTGCTGATTTTGGATTGAAGGCAATGTTTGAACGAATTGGATTGGATAAACTGTGCACAATGGGAGGTTATTTCTATGAGAGAGCTGTCAAACTGTTTTATGCCAATTTGGAGTAGGACAAATCAAGTGATAGAGAGTTGAGGAGTTTTCTGTTTGGAAAACAGATTAGGATAACTCTAGGACAATTAAATGAGCTCATTGGATGCTCCACGGAGGAGCCGTTGGAGGAGTATTACCATGCGACAAAGGACCCCGAATTTGTCCAAAAAGGAGAAGGTCTAGCATTGTTGAAGCAATTGGTTCGCAATCCTACAGCCGTTGAGTCTTTCTTCCGGCCTAAATTAAAAGACCTCGATGCGAAAGCAAGGGTCATCCATCACATGATCACGCACATATTTATGCCTCGTGATGGACATAGAGACCTTGTCACAGCCATGGATTTGTACGTAATGGAGAAGCTATACAATGGGAAGAGGTTCAACCTTGCATACGTCATTATGCAGCAAATGAAAGCAACTCTGAATAGTGCAAGAAAGAATCTCCCATATAATTGGCTCATTCAGCGCATTATTGACAGCAACGGGTTGGTTGTCCCTCACACAGAGCGACGAACAGACGAAAAACCACTTGACATGTATAATGAAGTTACATTGGCTCGGATGGGGTTGCAAAAAGTACGAGGGGAGTGGGTATTCAGAGGAGATGTGGCAGCTGCACCTCCTGCACATCTTGTACCTCCTGCACCTCGTCCTTCCACTTCAGCTGCTCCACCGCCATCCACGTCAGCTCCACCACGGCCATCATTGTCAGCTCCACCACCGCCATCCACGTCAGCTCCACCTGCTCCTTCCATGTGCACTGCCATAATTCCGTGGACAGCAAACGCACAACCGACATATCACGTGGAGGTGGATGACGATTTTGTGCGTCCTATGGATGACGATTTTGTGCATCCTATGGCGGATGATGCACCTCCCCCACCCCAGTCCTCATCGTCGCCCCTCCGTACTTAGCAGCGAAGAGAGGTGGCAGTGGCTTGTCACCCAACTTGGCGAGATTCAAGCCAAGTTGGATAGACAGGAGAGTCAACTTGGCCAGCTTCAAGCCACTGTACTACAGATGCAAGAAGTACAAACGCATATGGCAACTGCTCGCACAACCGCCCAGCCATCTCATCCATCAGCATCTCATATATCTTCCGATGCCGGTCCAAATGGATGCCAGTATGTCTTTGATTTTACATGTAATTTCCTTATATGCATTAGTATCGTTGATTAACAATGTGTTACAATTATGCAGGTCTCCGATCATCAGGCAACCGTCCCCTCCTCCAACCCTGGCTAAAGTTCAAAAGATTTTGGCCCCAGGTCCTTCAGTGGTGGGTCCTACCGCTCTTCAGAGGATGATAGTGCAAGTGGTATGTCTTCTATTTGGTTTTATACAATGTGTAGAATTTACACTTACACTGAATTTCCATTGCAGCCTGTGAATTTGATGGAAGAGTTCATGGCACTTGCACGGGTCAATACGAAGAATAACAAGGAGACGTGTGCTCTCCTTTGCGGCTCCAAGGTAAGAAGCAACGTCATTTGAAATTTATTATCTGTTGTGATTAGAAAATTAATGTTGTGCGTCGTGTTGTTGATTTACAGGGTGACAAGATATATTCAATCACAACTCTCCTTGTGCCAAAGCAATCGGGCGCTCCTGACTATGTGAGAATGTTTAATCAACTTATATTATATTGTTACTAAAAATAACTACATAAATCATGTTCTTAAAATGCAATGCGTGTTGACAAATGAGGAGGACACCGCCGTTGTTCAAATAAGGGAGGGTTTGTTGACGATTGGCTGGATCCATGTAAGCCACTTCTATTCATTCATGAAATCATACATGGTTTAATATTTCTTCCTCCTACAGTGCCACCCGGAGATGGATTGTTTCATGTCATCGATTGACATGCACACGCAGTATGCGTACGAACAATTGATGCCGGATTCAATTGCAATTGTCATGGCACCTGTGGACAAAAAAGGGTATGTTTTTGAATGACCTGCGCTTTGAATGACGTGACAAACTAATTTGCAGTTCCAATTGCAGCCAACACGGCATATTTCAAGTCTCTCGCCCTGTAGGGTGGTCGGTGATGTCCAAATGCAATGGACAGGGTTTCCATCTCCACGATCCGTACGATCGAGATGAACTCTACGAGGAGTGCACGAGTGTGGAGATGAGCTCCGATTTGCACTTCAACATCATTGACATCCGGGACGCAGAGCCTTCCATATTTGATGAGGCACCACCTGTTCAGCCACGCCCAGAGGCCCCAATTTAGCCACTCCCAGAGGCCCCACCTATTCAGCCACTCCCAGAGGCCCCACCTGTTCAGCCACTTGCAACGGTACCACCTGTAACGTATTCTAGATATACAAGAAATGCAGGACGTGCAAGAGGTGCAAGACGTGCAAGAGGTGCAGCACGTGAAAGAGTTGAAAGAATAGAAAAAACGTTGAACAAGTGGCTCAATTGAAATTGAATTCAATTATTTGTTGTAGTCTGTAGTCTGCTTTGTGGTTTTCTTCATACTGCTTTGTGGTTTGTTATAGGCTGTAATCTGCTTTGTGTTGGCGCGAGGGGCGCCCAAAACAGGGCAAGTGCTGTCTGTCTGCATGTGACGGACGTCCGTCAGAAGGGGTCAGACGTCCGTCTCAAGGTGACGGACGGCCGTCTGAATGTGATGGACGTCCGTCTTAACATGACGAACCTCCGTCTTAACATGACGGACGTCCATCACATGCAGTGTATTATACATGAACAAATATTATCCAAACAACTACGTAAATGAACAAATAAACTTCAATGTATTAAAAACTTTAGTGTATTATACATGAACAAAACAAATACGTAGATGAAGCTCCATGATTAAGGATGTGAGTGTGGGGCGACGGACTCCTGCAAAACACAAAAGGAAGTTCATGTCAGACGAAACGCTCATAGTGAGAACAACGTAAGAAAGCATAACAATCTAAGCACCTGTGTATGGGCAACAATGTTAAACCCCATGAAGGTGTCGTATAAGCGTTCTGCTCTTACACTGCCACTTGCGGTGCCACCTGTTGAGCCTCCGCCTTGACAAGAACGGACATTGTGGCCTACACCATGACAACGACTACATGTCATAGGGATATGTCTCTTGTTGAGTACCGTGCTGCTACGGGGCTCGTCTGCATCTCGTACTCTTCGTTTTCGAGGCCGACCCGGGAGTCTCTTTACTGGTGGTGGCAAAATTGGAGGCTGGTTCGTTGCAGGCCACATGTGGTGGCCACTGACAGGTCGGGTAAAATGGGAATACATCCTCATATATGTGTCCCGATGGTACCATGCATGCACATAATCCTTCGCTGAAGTCCGCATAAAATTGATGCAAGGGATGGCATGCACGCATGGGATTCCAGTCAGCTCCCATCAGTTACAATTACAGGTACGCGTGTCCAGATCGACTGCGTACCGTTCGTTACCATCGCTTACCTCAAACCGATTTCATCCTGAAGGTGTTGGACACCAATTCCGAGCCGCATGTTTCAGTTTGGCAAGCTTCTTTGTGGTCTTAGGACACAAAAGATCTGTTGATTCAGCCATCTGCTTATGTTTCTTAACGATCCTAGCCATTATGCCCGTTCTAATCATCTCGAACATAGTGAGGATTGGTTTGTCCGTGCTGGCAGGAGGCAGGCATTGAAGCACTCGCTCAAATTATTAAGGCCCATGTCGCACTTTGGGACAGGACTGAATGCATGTTTTGACCAACACCTCGGGTTAATTTTCTGCATATATGCATGCGCTGTATGGTCGAGCGCAAGTAGTTTACTCATCTCTTTCTGAAAGTTCGGTGATGTTGTGGCCCTTGCTGCCTTCTACATGATATCTTTGTATTGTATTTTTGAAAATTGTTTTTTGAAATTGGCATACAAATGTCTTAGGCAAAATCGATGCTCAGCTGCTGGTGCATATTGTTCAATAGCAGGCACCAACCCCTTCTGTCGATCGAAAATGAGTGTCCATCCTCTGCCTATGTCATTGTCTAAGTCCGTCAGCAAGCAACACAAAAACCAGGTCCAGGAGTCTCTGCATTCTGATTCAACAAGTGCCACAGCAACTAGATAAATCCCATCATTGGCATCAATGTTGACAGCTGTGAGCAATTGGCCTGGGCACGACCCCTTCAAGTGACAGCCATCAAGACAAATAATGGGTCTGCCAAACTCCTTCAGACCCCTCTTGCACGCATCCAAACACATCTACATTCTTTTAAATATTGAACTTGGACGGGCCACCAAATCTGGAAAATCTACCACCAACAACAGTGTGCTACCTGGATTGGATCTTCGAATCTCTTCTGCGTAGGACCAAAGTAGCTTGTACTGTTCGTCACCATCCTCTTCGTTTAAAGTCTGTGCTAAATTCCTTGCCCTTCTAGCAAGACTCAGAGAAATATTGACATTAAAGTCCTTCCTTACAGTCTCAATTATGGAAGCAAGGTCCCACTTGGGTTGACTTTTTAATCTATCCAAATATTGGTTTGCCACCCATTTGTAGGAAGCGTGTCGGCTTTCCATTTGTCGTGCACATGTGTGCTCCTCATTATAGCTCTTAATTTGAAAGGTCAGCTCACCTTTCATTTTTGAAGCGTGAAGCCGCCAATTGCATCCATCACTGCACACAGCAGTTATCCGATGTCGTTCGCTTTTAACAAACCTGATCCCGTGCCCATTTTTCAAAGCATAATTAACCACTTCATCTCTAATATCCTTCAACGCACTATACTTCTTACCCAGACAGAGCTCCGAGGACGAACATTCAATTTGGGGATGCATACTCTCTGCCCAATCATCATCCTCTGAGTCATATATCGAACGTAGCTCCGATTCCAGTGATCCTGAGATTGAACGCAATTCTATACCAGCTTCGTGGTAGAACCACCGATTCTCATTGGTCTCTACTGCCGAAATAGGATTAGGATTAGGATCCACCTCCATTCCACAGTCAATGGATTCTTCAACCATGTATGATAAAGAAGCACACCTTGACGACTCCATGTGATGTGCAACACTCTTGTTCGTTCGCTTACGTTGAGGGAGTTGGTCAGAGGAAACAAGTTCTCTCTCTCGAATATCTATGGCAATGGTCGGACTTTTTGTGCTCGACTCTGTTAGGGTTTTAGTATAAAATCCGAGAGTGACGGACGCCCGTCATTTTCATACGGACGTCCGTCATGGTCCGACGGACGTCGTCCAGAGGCTGATGACGTGTTATTTAAAGACGGACGTCCGTGGTATTCCCACGGACGTCCGTCATAATGGGGAATTCTGGCGATTTAGGATCGCATGTGACCCGCACGTGACCCAATTAATTTGGAGTCACTACTGACCGTTCGATCCAGGCGAGGATCCAACGGACAAGGATTGACGTCCGTCTTCGCCAGGCGAATTAAATCCTGGCCGTCGATCCGAAGCACGTCCCTCGCTCGATCCAACGGCCAAGGATCTTTGTCCGTCATCGCATCTGGCAGGGACGCCAGATTCAATCCTGGCCGTCGATCCAGACGAGGGACAATCCTCGTCGATCCAACGGCCAGCGAATGTCGTACTTCGGTCAGCTCTGGACGATTCGACCGTCGGCTCTGCCATCGCCCTTCGACTCCGTTCGACGCCGCTAGATAGGGTACAAACGGGGCGTTAACCTCGACGGCTCTGGATGGAAATCGTGACTGCGAGGTCGCCGGCAACATTTTCTCATAGTTCAGGATTTTAGTTGTTAAAAAATAATCTCCAGGGTTTGACTTGTCGTTGATCGCAAACTATAGGGTCTACAGTGTTATTTACCCAAACAATTAATGTACTGTAGAAATAATGACAAATCAACCCCTAAATAATTTTTACTAACAACTTAAACATTGAATTATGAAAAATAGACGATGCAAATATCACTGTTACTTGTCGAAAAAAATATACCGCAAGAAAGATATCGAAATTATTACTCTTTGTAATTCTAATTCTACTTTAGATTTATACTAAAATTTCAATAATTAAAGCAATATTATCGCGAAGACGATGGCGGAAAACTCTAGCATAGTCTTCTTATCGTCAAAAACAATTCTCACATTATCGGTTTTCCGAAAATGTTGTCGAACGTCGGCATGACTCCCCCTCTTCTTGATTTCACCCGTCCAATTCTCATCACCATCTTCTTGCTTTGTCGTCGTCATCCAGTGCTTATCAATAATGTCTCACTTTTCGCTGAGAAAAGTAATTTTTCTGCTGGAGGAATATTGTCGTTCATCCCTGGAACATTATCTTTCCGCAACGAAAAGTAACCTGCTAAATGAAAAGATAACGTTTTGCTGTAGAACGATAATGTTTTTTAATGGAAAACATAACTGCGGTGCTTGCTTCGTCTATTTCTCATCGTTCAGTGTTTAAGTTGTTCGCAAAAATTATTTCGTATTTCATTTGTCATTGAACCCATAGTAGAATGATTGTTTTGTTAATTTTGCTTCTTTCTTTTTATACTCTTGTTTTTTAACTTTTAAATAAATATTGATTTATTTTATTTTTAATTGTATTAAATATTGATCGATATAATTATTAATTTATTTTAATTATTTATAGTTTATTTTTTTTATTATTTTAATTAATATTTATCAGGTGAAAGATTAAGAAATAAATATAATACTTAAAATTCTTTTTTGAATATTTTAGTCATTTATTTTGGTAGCTAACAAAATCAATATTTAACGTTACAAATATGGAAATTTGTACTTTGTAAAGTCAAAAGTCGTAACTATTTTTTTAGTCGTCTTCACTCTTAATTTCAGAAAATATATCGTAATTTATTGTTTAAGTTATTTAATTATGAAAAATGACAAATCAATCATCATACTTTGTGATCAATGACAAGTCAACTACTAAACTATTTTTGCAAACAAATTAACCACTGAACTATAAAAAACAGTCGCCGCAAACATCATTGTCATATGTAATATCTGGAAAATGTGTCTGCATGTATAACTTTGATTATGTGCAATTCAATACGTGAACATTGTGAAATTTGTAATTCTGAATCTTTAATATTATTGAGATTATTCGCGTCGCTAATATTTAGAAGAATAGTGAAATTATATTGTATTAGTTTTTGTAAGGGGTGTAATTTGGTTATATATTTGAGATTAAATAATTTAATGAGGAATAAGGGTGATAAGGAGTGAAGTGGTCGATCATTGTTGAAGGAAAAACGTTGAGGAGTTTAGTGTAGTTAGAAATGGTTGACCGCAAAAATGGTAGTGGCGAAACAAAACATTGGGAGTTTAGTGTAGTTAGAAACGGTTGACCGCAAAAATGGTAGTGATGAGCAGACTTGAGAATGTTGAGTGGCAGTCGATCATCCACTTAGGCGATGATTGACCGACATCGAGAAAAATCGTCTTTGGTGAATTGCTGTTGATCACCTGAAGAGGGTTGATCGATCGGTACCAAAGCAAATTGTGAAAATATTTGGTTCGCGGTCGATCACGGTAAGCAAGTGATAGACCGGTACGCAATTTGTCAGTTACAAAAAATATGGCAAATGATGTCTAGAGGATTACGAATCACGTGGAAACTAAGATCACACCTTCTCGTCGCCCTCTAGGGTTTTAAGTGTATAAATAGGAGAAGATTTGGCAGAAGAAGAGAGGTTTTCCTATGTTTCTCTCAAACTTCTCTTGGCAGTTTGTTCTTTCAATTTCTAGAGCTGCTGTGTGCGATTGGTGGAGGATTTCAGCGGGGGAGACTTCATCAGAAAAATGTTTAGCAAGGTGAAAGGTAAGGGATTTGTGTGCTCTTTACCCAAAAGGACCTACATCACATGTTTAGGTTTTTGTATTGTTTGTTGTTGAAAGTGTTTTCTGTTTTTGGGTGGCGGGTATCGCGTATATGCTTCCTTTTTATAATCTATAGAACTTGCTTGCTTACGGCTATTTGTTAACACTGTGTTCATTCCCTGTTATTGCATGAATAGAAATTGTATGAATAGAAAGCTTACTAATGAAATAATATTGTGTTCGTTCCATGTTAAGATTTGATTGTTCTCAGTGCTGTTATATAGTAAAACATGAATAAATTCTTGAAGAGGATTGGTTAATAGTGATGTTTTGATAAATTCGAATGTTCTGCTGTGTGATAGAAGTATGTTATTCTGTAAAAATTTGGTTATAAATCTTCGGTTAATTAATATAATATAGGCTTGATAGAGAACCTTTTGTTGATAATGCTTGATGAACTAAAATGGTACTTCGTTGATGTTCATTCCCTGTTGATACTTCTTGAGTTGATAACATGTGAAGATAAAGTGCTAGGAGAGAAAAATCCTTACTTGTTTTCATATTGATAGAAGCTGTTGAATGCATTCTTTACTTCTTGTGTTTTAGCCAAATAATGAGACCTGTCGTTATAGTATTGTTAGGTTACTGTGAGCTTTCTGTAAACTACTACATTGATAAGTTGTTAAAAATAACGTCACGTTAAGATGCTTGTTTACAACCTGATGTGAATCATGTTATTTTGCAACATGTGATGGATTTATGTGCACGCCTATAGAGGAGGACGAATTAGGTGTTCTAATCCTTTTCGTACGATATTTAATTTTTTCAACCCTAAGTGATTTATCAACAATAAATATAATCAATCAATGTATAAATGTAAAGAGTAAAGGTTAGAGAGTGCAAACAATGTTGTTCACGTGATTCGACAAATCCTATCTACGTCTGCTCTCCAAGTTTCCGACTTGGAGATCCTTAACCTTCCAACCACCGACGATGTTTGACTTCACAAATGTCAAACAAACCTTTATAAGTTGACTCTTTCTTAGGGCATCACTTTTTTCTCTTGATATTATGGGGCGTCACTTTTTTACTTGACTAATTTGAAGGGTGTCACCCTTTTCATTGGGTATAATTGCGAAATTGAAAAATACAAATATTCATAACTCTCCTAAATAGAAAACTCAAGTTTGAGAGTATGGATAGTTAGTTTACAAGCTAAATATATATTTGGAATTGAGTATAAAATTCGGCAGGGCTTCACCTCGATTCTCGATTCGTTGCAATGAGCTTTGGAAAGTCCTATATTATAGACTCTATAAAATCAGTCGATCAATTCCTTTTTGGTCGACCACATCCGATCATTGGAAATTAGCCGTTGTGTATTCTGCACATTTTTGGTTGACCACTTTTGTGACGACCCGGTTTTTCATAAGCTTTTAAAATATGTGAAATTTAAAACTTTTGTAAGACAATTAAAATCTTTCATAATCAGAGTGCCAAAACCGAGCGTCAAAAATTCATTCATTACATTCGTTATGAAAATCATTTATTAAAACATAGCGGAAGTGAAAATATTTTAATGAAAATACGCTAAGTAAAACACTACTTTTACAAAACACTTTACTCATCTTTAACCTGACCAGCCACAAGCTCTGCCCGTATAAACTTTTCATCGACTACTTTGTATTTTGTTCATCGTTCTTCTTGTCATTCACGTATACTTACACCACAAGTAAACTGTAAGTCCAAAGGCTTAGTAAGGAAAGGGAAAATGTATATGACATGCCTCTCTTTCGTTCACTTGGAATGGGTCCGCCCCAAACCAATCTTTTCATTACGTTTCATTCATTCGTTCATTACTCGTACATCGAGTTGGAAGTTGAAGGAACACGTACTAGATGGAATAGTTTGATCGGCTTCTAGACCTAAGTGGGCTAGATCCGAACTACCCATCCGCCCTTCAACCCCCCATTGCATCATTCATCATCGTTCATTGCATTCGTTCATTTCATTTTCCTCACTCATGCATGTGAGTACCACCTCGAGGGTACACCCTACTTGTTTCTATTATCATGAATGCATGTTGACACATTATAGAAAGAACAATAATTAAACAATGAATAGCAAGAATAACATTAATAGTAAACAATGAATGACAAGAACAGTAATAATAGAAATCATTGAAGACAAGAATATTATAATTGAAAGCAACATGGAAGTGAAGTGAAAACGACCTATGACATGCTTGATTTTACCAAACATACAATAAGGATATGACAAGAATAATAAACTAATAACATACGAGATATATAAACGAATTAAACATGCTTCACAGTGTTACGAAAGCTTAGATGCAACTTAACAATTAAAGGAAACATACTCAACAAACGACAATTGTAAACAATGCTTAAATTATAATTACAAAGTATTAACCTAAAATAGTTACGCATGCTCATCTACACTAACCGAACCTAAACATGCTTAGTAATTAACAATTGGAAACGTGCTTATTAATGAAACAGTAGAACGTGCTTTTATTCTAATTGATTTACATGCTTTTATTCAATTAGTTAAACTTACTACAATTAATGGTCTAATTAATTAAACAATGCAAAGAGTCTTATTTAATTAGACATGCTTGGTTGGTTATAGTTAATTACTATTCAATAAATAAGTTGGTTAATTAACATGCTTATAATTAACATGCCTAGTTAATTACGCTAGTCAATTTAATTAGCATGTTTAAGGAAGAATTACGATACTCAAATTAATTAACATGCTAATTAAACACAACATATTTTAGTTAATCAACATGCTACAAATCAACTAAACATGCTTGGTTATAATTAACAAATTACTTAAGCACGGTGAAACTTAGTTAATAAATGTGCTAAGGATTCTAGTTGATTGGCAATGAAACACGCTTAATGTCTAGTTAAGTTAAAGTGCTAGTTAATTTAACATGCTAGTGATTGCGATTTAATTAAATATGTTGGCAATGGCAAGATCAATATATACATGGATCAATAAGAATGACAAGAGCAATCTATACATTGATGAAGGAGTAACAATTTATAATTTACGCAGGGAAAGAGATTTAAACTGGACAGTAAGTAAACGCAAGGAACATAACAATTAAAGGAACTCTTGACTCATTCGACTCATTCATGCTCCTCATCATTCACATGCTCATTATTCTACTACACTTATCGTTCTACCCTTATCTCATTCAAACGTTAAGTATTCGTTACAACTATCAAAGTGAACCATTAATAATCAAATTAACAATAAAGGAAACATCAAAGTTGACAAGGAGGAATAGAACTAACAATAAATCTATAGGATACTAACAATTCTACATTATTAACAACAAGGAAACACCATTCGCATAGAGCACTAGTAAAGGGAAATCAACTAACATTATCAACAAAGGAAGTTCAATGACAATAAATCATTCAAGGGCAACTGACACTACTCACGCACACATACTTGTGGTGTAGGGCCTCCAAATGGCCAAGACACACTCAAATTCCTTACCTCAAAACTTTATTGCATAATGCACTTAAACGTTATCCTTCCTCTTCCACCTCCAATACCTTCACAATTAAAAATCAATTCCAGATTATTAACTAGCTCTACAAAATTAAACTCCTAACTTCATCACAAGATGAAACAATGGATATAACCAAGCTGTATTAACAGCCCAATAGTTCACAGGTTTCACGGAGTATAATTCATTACGCTGTTATCATGTACTATAAACTACAGAGGAGAATTTTACCAACAGAATATCCAAAGCTGTAGCTCACCCATGGTTCAGCATTTCCAACGGCGTCGTGAACGCTTGCCTGCTCACCCAAAGCCGTCCAGACGCGTCGTCACCCACTCCCGATCGATTTGCGAACCAGCCCGAGCGATCAACAACCTCCAACACGCAGGAAGAATCGGGAGCTCTCCAAAACTCACCCCACAGTTGCCAGCGATAACCCGAATCCCCAATCAAGGAATCAAATTACAGAACACAATTAATCGAGACCCTTACCTCGATCACTCGCAGAGAGAAATCGCAACTCCAATTCGTCCCGCGTTCAACCGACCCTCACACGAACTGTTCGACCGTTCCACCAAAGCCCTAGGTCCCGATGATGGCACCCACTTCGCCACAGCGCCGGATATTGCCGCCTGAGCCCTCGATCCATCCTTCCCAATCGCGTCTCCCGTCGTCTTCTCCCTCTCTCTCTTTCTGGTTTCCATCTCTCGGCCCCCTCTCTATATTCAGTTTTGGAATCGCGAAAAAATGGCTGAATTTCTCTCCCTCCGTAACTACTTCTTGAACTGAACCAGACCATCAGCTCGAACCGGTTCGGTTCAGCTCTCCCTCCCTTCTTCACTTAATTTCCCCTTTAATTTTCGCATTTTAATCCTAATTAATTAATATTAAAAATATATTTAAGTGTTAAATATTCGTATAACATATTAACCGACCCAAATTCTACCTCCCAACTTATCCCAAATATTTTTTAAAGATTATTACAGGTTCAATTTAAATTTTTTGTTTCCATTTCCTAAATTTATTTCCATCAATTAAATCCCCAAATTATACTCCAATTATATTTATTAAATATCGATAAAAATTCGGGGTGTTACAACTTTCTCCTTACTCGACTGCTTGTCGACCGAAAACCCAAGATGCTCTCTATGATGTATTTCGGTCATGTGCGTCGACCGCTTCCCCTACTGAAAACCTTCTGGGTAATCTGTATACAATTTCAATCGTGTGCGTCGACGGCTTCCTCGACCGCTTTGTCCATAGAAAATCCTAGGAGTGCACTGTGATATATTTCAAGCGCTCCTATCGTTCGTGGACTATTTTTGGTTGACCAGAACTCCATTTTACTCGACTTCAGCACCACAATTTCCACTTCTTGATTTCTCTAAGTCTCAATATCATACATATTCACTACATGCGCTTAGATAAACATGTTAGAACAAATTTAATACCCTAATTAAGGGTATTTCCAATGAAAATAATTCTCAATAAATAACTTATAATTTCACTAAATCCAAACATCATCAAAACAACTAAACCTAACACCATTTAGGCTAACATGTTCAAGAATTTGGTATTGAATAGTTTAAATTGTTGGAGGAAGAGATGATCATGTAGAACTTTCTGCCTTATTATTATGTTAGTTACAACATGCATAGAATTAGTTCATAGTTGTTTCGTAATTCATGTTTTCATGCTTTGTTGTGAATTGTATTGTTTTCTTGTATTATATGAACTATCGTGTGACATCATATAGGCATGTTTGTTAGAGTTGTATATCATGCATTGCACGAGATAATAATGAATTTAATGTATGTAAATAGACGTTGGAGATTGAGGAGTATAGTGATGGTGATGCTTGGGAGAACTGCGAGATGATGTATCTCTTCCCATGTTGGGATTGAGTGACCCGTTCTGCCCAGACTAGATCCCAAGGATGTATCTACCTCTCTGTGGGAAATATCTCCAATGTTCTGATTGAAAGTGAGACGTTAAGTAAAATAGAAGGGATATGTTCTCTTTTGATATGACAAACATGTGCATAGAGTCAGCATAAACATTTTGTATTTCATTTATATCTCTTACTGGGCATTAAACTCATTATCTCTCCTGTGATCAAGGGAACGATTGTGATCCAAATGATGTGTACGTGGAGAAAGTATGATACGACGAGGGATGACCTGGGGGTTATGGCTCACATATGAAATAAAAGTGTTTAATTATGTCCAAGACTTTGGGATAGTTTGGTTTTAAGATATGTTGACAATGTTGTTTTGTTTTTAAAGAACAATTTCATATTTTTCCACACTCATTTACTTTGATATTTTCTTTTAAGCATTTTTAAATAAAGTTTTAAAAAGAAAAAATTTATTTGCAAGTCAAACGCAAACGAGATGTTACATCATGTTTGCCATTAAATGTATTAATTTCGTTCCGCCACGGAACAAACATATATTGATTTCATTCCGCTGCAGAACGATATTTTTAAAAATAACATTCTAATATTGACATTTCACAGCACATCGAAACATGTTCCACAGCGGATTGACTACGATCCACGGCAAATTAACTACGATCTGCGGCGGATGGACTATGATCCACAGTAGATCGTCGTGCATCGTTCTGCGTCCCTGTGCCCTACTATATAAGACTCGACTGTGCGCTCTGGTGAGTTCTGTAACGACATGGTTTTTCTTTATCTTAAAAAAATGCGTAAAATTTAAAACTTTTATAAAAATAACTTAAAACCTTGGTTAATTGAAATTATGTGCTCTTCTAAAAACCGAACCGTTAAATTCTATTTCTTAAACTTGTTACTTAAATAATGAAAACTATAGGTATAATCATATTTATGAAAACGTAGTGAAAGCTTAAATAAACTAAATGCGGAATAATAAACAACTGAACATTTATATTCACAAAACCGTTTTTCTCTTTATGTCTTTAGCCTTGCCAACCACAACGCTCACCTGTGCAAATCCTTCATCATCTGCTCCTATTTAGATTAATTGCAATATCACGATCACCTACACCACAAGCAAACTGTAAGCTCAAAAGCTTAGTAAGAAATTGAGATATGCAGTATGAATGCCTCTAACTCATTATGTCAGAATGGAATCCACCTAAACTGTTCTTTACTTATGGTTACATATATCATAAACTCGTATCTCGAGTTGGGAGATTAGAGGATCCTGGCAGGGAGAGTGGTGAGGAATCGGCATCTAACACCCTAGAGTAGACAAGCTCGCACAACCCAAGGCGGAAAGGGTAAGTTCTATCCGAGTTTACCGGTTAGATCCGAACCACTTCCTCGACCCCAATTCTCTTACTTTCTTTTCTTTTATCCATTTTCTTCTCACAATATGAATACCAACCTTTTTGTGGTATTTCCTATGATGTCTA
This sequence comes from Begonia loranthoides, assembly GCA_022433065.1. NCBI lineage: Eukaryota > Viridiplantae > Streptophyta > Magnoliopsida > Cucurbitales > Begoniaceae > Begonia > Begonia loranthoides. The sequence goes on from CM039470.1 coordinate 3,258,365, forward strand.
TTATCATGAAGTATGACAATGTAATACTGAAAATAAAACTATGAACAATATCATTCATTCATCAAAACTCACAAGTCTAGACTACCAAGAATTCCAGAATATCAAAGGAATAAACTACAGGAGTAAATCACAGAATTTCAACAACTAAAACTATTGAACATAACTTAATGAACTACTAGAGAACTAATTAAATTACGAACAGCGAGAATAAGAAACGAACAACGAATATAAACGGCAAATTAAAATGTGCAACATGCTTGGACAGTAAAGTACGAAGCATAACAGCGATTTAGAATGTGCATACATGCTATATAATTCGACATTGAATATAACATATGACAGCGAAATAAAATGAATATACATGCTTTAGCTAACAATCTTGACAGTAATTTAACGAGATAGGATAGCAAATTAAAACAAATATCATGCTGAATTTTTTCGACAGAACATAACACCGTATAACAACGAAACTATAGTGAAATAAAATGGGTTATCATGCTTTGAAATCTAACGGGAGCGTGTAATTAACGAGTTAGAACAAAATGAATACAAACAATACGAAACAGAAAATGAATAATTAGAAAATGAATACGAAACAGCAACGAATTCAACAATAATTAGAACATGTTAACATGCTTTAAAAATCGACAGGAATTAAAAATATATGACAATGAAGAAGACGTCTAACATGCTCTGTAATTTGACAGAACTGACAGCAGCAAAATCATTAAGAGTGGACAATAATATGTGAGATATGATGACCTAAAATTAAGAACAAACAACAATAGTTGAATGAGTATCAAATGTGCTTGCGATTGCATAAAAACTAACAATAATCTCATACTAGGTTTTGATCGTGCTTACTTGATAATTTTCTGCATATAGGAAAATGAAGTAATGAACAACGCAACAACTATAGAGATTTAACAACTAAACTATAATTGAACGACAATCCAATATATATAGAATATTCAAGATAAGTCAAGCATCAAATGGAAAGAACAATTAGTATTCTAAGAGAACTATAAGTCTCGATAATCAACTAAAACAACCAAGAGTTGACATTGTAGCTAGCAATTGAACTATTATTTTCTCATTTCCATTAGGTATAACTTAATACCAATTTCTTCAAAGTCTAGTTATCAATTATACAAGGATTACCCAAAATCAAACATTAACAATAGTCACAATTATAGAATTCAAACAAGTAAAAATGTACAGAATTCAAATAAAGAAACAAGCATGACTCTACTTATTGGTAAGGCTTCCAATTGCCAAGACTCTACTCAATTTCTTACCTACTAGAAGAATTGGACAACTCTGCCAACCCAGCAACTCCAACTAGCTGAAGAAAACGTTTGCTGAACAAAGGGAAGAAAAAGGTTTGTTGGAAGTGGAAGAAATGATGGATTTAAACCAACTTACCTAGACAAAAGGAATAAAAGGTGGAAGACAACGGTTCCATGTCCTGGGGCGTGTCTCTAGTACGCGTGGTTTGAGTTAAATGCAAAGAAAAGTAAGATTGCAATTTTTGAAATCCCTAATTTTAAACAACTCTGGAAAGTTTCGAACGCGAGTTGGCATCCGCATTCATCTGAAAGTCCACTGTTACTGCTAGTACCACAAATTGGGACAAGAATTGGCATCCTAATTCTCATAAATCTCATCTGAATATGACTTTCAGATGCAAAATGGCATCCGCATGTGTCGTCCGCACTTGTCCGAAAGTCCCCTAGAATTGGACAAATTCATTGCGGACGCATTCTACTCTCGTCCGCTATCGTCCAAAGTGATTCAAATCTGGTGAGTCCTCATGCGTCCTCACTTCACTTAGACTCGTCCGAATGATTCATTCGGATGCAAAATGGCATCCGCATGGTGCGTTCAAAACTGTCCAGAATTCGGACAGATTCAAATCGGACGAGCTCCACCCTCGTCTACATTCGTCCACACCCGTCTGGATGAACACGGCTGGGACGAGAAATCACATCCTCATCTCATCCAAAGTGTTCTAGGACTCAACAGTGTATGTGCGGACGAGAGATCACGTGCGTAATTGTCCTCAAATGTACAGGGGACAATTGGGACGCTAGATTGCATCCTGGCTGCGTCCCTAACTCAATTTCTACCATTGTTTTCTTATATAAATTATATCCAACTAATTCTCTTACGTTAACGTGATATAATTTCGATCAGTAACGTCCTGTAATATAACGTATTTATTTTCATGAAATTCATAATATTAATAAAACAGAGAAAATAACGGGGTATTACAAGTTCATCGCAAACCACGATATCCTTGATGAACATTCATACTCTCAGACCTTCGTTCCACATTATTTAATTGATTCAAATGGCCTCCAGGGCAAAGAAAATGACAACTCAAGCGAAAGGGTAGTTCGTCACAGGCTCCGCTGCTACCACAAGTAGAAATGACAGACTCTGCTAGTGAACGCTATCAGCTTGCAATTGAGCTCGTCGGTCAGTTCACCGTAATTTACATGCGGATGAAGGTACAGCAGTCGTGGTTCAAGTTGGAGCAACCGTGTTGATGTTGGAGGACCCATGGTTGCCCTTGTTTCAGAAGTCGATGTTGAAGCACAACTTCAACCTCAACCTCAACCTCGACAACAATTGGCAGCAGGTGCAATGGTCTGTTTCCAACCTGTTATAGCGAGGTTCCACTCCCTACTCTTCAAGATAGCCGACGCGAATGAACGGTATGAAGCCGACGTTAAATACTGTTTAGTTATTGTTTCTAGAATAGTAGACTTTGAGTCCTTGGCTGAGTTGGAAATTGAAGAATTGTTTGAGGGGTATGGCTTAGCCGGTTTGTGCCAATTGGGTGGAAGTTATTGTGAGCAGATTGTCAAACTGTTTTATGCAAATTTGAAATTATCCACCAAACCATTAGAGGTCCAGACTTACATGTTTGGACAGGAGTTGAGGCTGACTCCTAACTATATTAACGTGCTGCTTAGATGTTTGGTGGAGGAACCAAGCGAGTACTACTACCACGTGTCTCAGGAGCCACCTTTCATTAGAAGAGGAGAAGGGCTAATAGTGCTTAGATTATTGCCCCATGATCCCGAGATTGGAGCGTACAAGAAGCCAAAGTTCAATGACTTGATTGTCATAGCCTGAGTGATCCATGCCATTACAACGCACACCATTTTGCCTCAGGATGGGCATCAAGACCATGTTAGCTGCATGGATCTCTATTTGCTAGCGAAGATGTTCACTAGGAAAAAATTGAACATCAGTCATGTCATTTTGAGTCACATGTACTAGGTGCTCAACAAATCGGCAAAGAGTTTGCCTTTTAATTGGCTCATTCAGAGGATTGTTGAGCATTAAGGGGTACCGATCTCGAATGAGAAGCTGAGAATCAAAGAGAAGGCCACTGATGTCCACAACAAATTGAAAGTGGACTGAATGGGGCTCAACAAAGTTGAAGGGAGCACCATCAAAAGGGGTTGCTCCAAATACAAAAAATGGAGGAGCAACGTCAAATGGGGCGGCTCCAAATGCAAATAATGGTGGAGGGAGTAGAGAAGCACCATCATGAGATGTTGGCAGCATTGCAAAGAATGAGGTAGTGAGCAGTCCCTCCATCATCCTCTTCAGCTGCCTATCAAGTAGCCCTGTAGCAGCCCCTCCAATAGCCTCTCTAGCGGCCTCTCCATTGTCCTCTTCAGCAACTGAAGACACTGACTGCTTGTAAGTTATTTACTTTTTACGCAAAGTCCATTATTTACTTTATTTGTATGCGACATAATAACATGTCTCAAATTTGCATCACCATTGCCCTCAAAGGCCAACCTGCTCCTCATGATGTGCTTTCCAAGGTGCATGAGATAGATGCGTCGTGTGGATAGCAACATTTGCCACTTAAAACCATGTGTGTGGTATGTCTTTAATTTGGTTATCTACGTGTGTCTGCACTTATTCATGTCGTATTAGTCTGATGGTAACTTGACAATATCTTTTGCAGCCACATGAACTAATGGAGTATTTATGAAGTTTCTTGCTGGAAATACCCGGAAGAAGCTGGAGACGTGCATAATTCTTTCAGGAAAGCTAGTCCAGGATGAATACAACATCACTAAGATCATCTTCCCACAACAAGAAAGGACGACAAACACGATGAGAATTATGTTCTGTTACATTAAGTAGTACATAAGATTTTATCTTAGTACTCATCCTTACTTTGTTTTCTTTGTATGCAGTGTTATGCGTTGAACGAAGAAGAATACTTCCAAGTTCAAATGGAAAAATCGCTCCTTACAATAGGATGGATTTATGTAAGTAAACTTCTCATTTTTCCGGTATGTCTTTCATGTTTCAACAGTTCTAATGCATGGTTTACATTTCAGTCACACCCAAAGAAGCCATATTTTATGTCGTCCATTAATCTGCACACTCACTACCCTTACCAACAATTGCTGCCTGAAGCAATTTCGATTGTCGTAATGCCAACTGACAAAGAGTGGTATATTTTTTCCCTTGTGTAGATTTATATCGCTTTCCGCTTATGTGTTGATTGTTTCTTTTGCATTTCAGCCCTCGTAGCATCTTTCGGTGCACGAGTGAAGGGTTAGGGGTGAACCGACATTGCAAGAAGAAGGAAGACTTCCACCGTCGTGATGATGTACCCGCGGAGAGTTCGGTGTTTGTCAAAACATCTCACGTATACGTGGCCCTACAGTTGTCATTTGAGATCATGAATTTGCAGAAAAAAACTGACAAGAATGAGGCATAGTGTAGTTGAGATGTGTAGGGATACTTACTTTGTTGTACATGTTAATATTTTGTTTTGTTCACTTGGATAATATCTGTTTAAAAAATAATTGTTTTTTATAATGTCACAGGGGAGATAGATTAAAAATAGGGGAAACTCTTGCAAAATTTTCAATTTTTTTAAAGAAAAATTGACTCAAACCATTTCATTCATCATCAACAAACAACTAACATATTCATTGTAACAATTTAAGCAACATGTGCATAACACCGAAAGATACAAGGTAGAGGAATGTTGATGTTCCACCACAAAAAGTTGACATTTTATCGAAGATACACGTTGTTTCGCTACCAAATGTTTGACTCTTCTTGGCGGAATGTTTGACATTCCGCGGCGGAATGCTAACTTTCTGCCGCGGAACGTCAGCATGGTCGATCAAAAAATGAGGGCGGTCGAATGGCTGAAGTACAAATTCAAAATTTAGCCTGGGAAAAAGTTGGTAATTTGATATTTTCATATTAATCAATTTCCATTCATTATCAATAACCAAATTTATCAAACCAATTTATCAATTCAATTACAACCATATCATACATTACAATCAAACTAAATTAATTTCTTCATATATCTTTAACCTTCCTTGATTAGAGAAGACAACACTCAATCAAAGTGACAATTAACTATGCGTCGAAACCAGATATACATCATTTACAATAGTTTAATAGAGGTTTTACAATAGGCTACCTCAAATAAACTATTATAGATGATGTATTCTAGTTTCGATGCATAGTTAATAGTCCCTTTGATTGAGCGTTGTCTTCTCTAATCAAGGAAGATTATAATTCATTTTGTGTATATTTGTGTTTGTGGACCTTGCGTATCATACTCCTGCATAACACATTGCAAATGAAATTAGCATAGTTAAAATAACACTTGAAAACGTAAACGTAATAATTTGTTCACCTGCGTCTCAAGAACTATGTCGAAAATTGTCACGGGACTTTCTCGGGGACTATCTTGGGGACTGTCTCGGGGACTGTCACGATGACTCTCTCGGGGACTATGTCAAGAACTGTCTCGGAAGCTGTCTCGAGGACTCTAAAACCCATAAATGTGCCCTCGAGCTTCCTCTACTGCCTCTACCTCTGGACTAGCAACCGCTACATGCACTGGACTTTGGGCCTCCACCTTCACATGTGCGGGAATTATGCCCCACACCAACCACACGTCATGTTCAGATGTCTCCTGGGCAGCACTGTCTGGCTTGGGGCCTCGTCCACATCCCGTATTCTTTGTTTTAGCAGCATTCCAAGACGTCTCTTAAATGGCGGTGGCGTAATTGGCTCAAGATGCGTCACAAGAGGCCACATGATTTGTCCACTAATGGGGCAGACAAAGTGAAAGTATTCGTAATATATGTTTCCCGGTGGTAGCACTCATGCACAAAGTTCTTAGGAAATCTTTTCGTGAATTGCATACACAGAACTACATGGACACAGGGGATGTCAGTCAACTCCCACCAATAACAGTTACAAGTACGCCTATCCTAATCGACATGGTACCATTCGTTACCATTTCTGACTTCAAACATGGCAGCGCTTGAAAACCGGAGACTCCAATTTTGACCTGCAAGTTGTAGTCTGGCAAGCTGATTCTTGAAATGCGGACACAAAAGGTCTGTTGAGCGCACCATCTTTTCATTTTTTTAACGATCCTTCCTATGATGCCTTTCATATGATCTCAAACATACTGAGAATCGGTTTGTCCCGGGCTAGTAGGATGCAGGCGTTGAATGACTCGCTCAGGTTACTGAGACTTATATCACACTTTAGGATTAAACAGAAGGCATGTTTGGCCCAACATCTCACATCTATTCATCGTAGATAGTTGTGAGCTATCGGGTCAAGCAAAAATAGTTTCGTCACATCTCTTTCAAAGGGCTTCTCTGTTGTGGCTCTAGAAGTAGCCCACATTGCATCCTTGAACAACCTGTCTTTAAATTGTTTTTGAAAATTAGCATACAGGTGTCGGATGCAAAACTGATGGTCCACTTGGCCTGTCACCTCTCTAATAGCTGGCACCAGCCCCTACAAAGATTCAAAGTATGAGTCAAACATTGGTACACAACGCATAACATAAACATAGAAGGCAAAAACAATCAACCGTACTTTGTGTTGGTTAGAAATGATTATCCACTCATTGCCGGACGGGGTGTTTAGATCCTCGAACAACAATTCCAAAAACCAACTCCAAGAATCCCTATTTTTTGTTTCAACCACTGCTACAACAATCGGATACATTTCATCATTCCCATTGATGCTGACAGCAGTGAACAGTTGGCCGGAGTCGCTCCCTTCAAGTGGCAATCATCCAAACAAATAACTGGTCTACCATAGTTCAACATGTCCATCTTGCATGCAGCCAAACATGTACATCCTTTTAAATGGACTATCTCTAGCTGAACATTAAGCGAGCTTCCAGGATTATACCTTCGAATCTCCTCGGTATAGGACTATATGAGTTTGTATTACTCATTGTCATCCCCTTCGTTAATTTTTTTTGCTACATTTTTTGCCCTTCTAGCATGGCTGGGTGTGATGTTGACGTTAAAATTCTTTCTGACTGTCTCAATTATGAAAAAAATGTCTCAGTCGGTTTGACTTTTAAATCGGTCCAAGTAATGCATTGCCACCCATTTGGCAGGCATGGCGACTTTCCATCTTTCTCGAGTAAGTGTGAACGTTGTTATATCACTTTATTTGAACGTCATTTCACCTGACATTTTTTAGGCATGCATTAGCCACATGTATTCTTCCTAGCAGGAAGCCCTTAACTGATGAGCGTCACTGTGGGTGAATTTTATCTCATACCCATTTTTCAACGCATGATCGACAATTTCTTTTTTAATTTTATTAAGTGAATTATACTTCTTGCCAAGACCCAACAAGTGAACACCCATTCTGCTTGTGGTGGTCGTCTATGCTTACCCTCGGCTAGAGGTGGCTAACGAGCCGAGCCGAGCCGGCCGAGCCTGAAAAAGTCTGGCTCGTCGAGCCTGCCGAGCTTAACGAGCCAAGCCTAACGAACCTGTCGAGCCCAACAAGCCGAGCCTAACGAGCCGAGCCTAACGAGCTGACCGAGCCTAACGAGCCGAGCCTAACGAGCCAAATATACATAAATAATAATATCTTATATAAATATATTATAAATTATTTTCAATATTATACAATTTAAAACTATAATAAACATTTATTATTATAATGTAAAAATACTATAATTAATAATTTAATTGAATAAATATTTTTATTGAATTGAATAAATATTTTTATTACAATTTCAAAATAAAATGAAAATTACAATTTCAAATTTAAAGTACAATTTCAAAGCACAACTTACAAGATAAAGAAAATATATGAAAATGAAAATTACAATTTCAAATTTAAATAAAAATTTAGTCTTCGACATCTAAATTTTTGAATTCTTCAACTATGTCATCTTCTCGTTGTTGATCTCTCGTCACAGCGTCGTTCCAATCCTTCATGCAAATGAGTGCCTCAACGATTTCTGGTGCAAGTCTTCCTCGTTTATCATCGTACACACGTCCACCTGCACTAAAAGCAGACTCCGATGCTACTATAGAGACCGGAGGTGTTAGTAGATCACGTGCCATTCTAGAAAGAATAGGAAATGAAATAAAGTTGACTCTCTACCAAGCCAAAATATCAAAATCCTCGGGGCGAGAAATGTTATGGTAGGTGTTAAGATAAATATCGAGTTCATTTCTTTGTGAATTATAAGAATGAACATTGCTATCTATTTGCTTAAATATATCATACATAAAATCTTGTGGATCTCCACCACAAGCACCACTACTAGAACTAGCATGCATATCATATGAAAGAATTGAACGATTATTAGAATATTTAAATTCATAAGAAGAAAATAAATTATCAATTTCATTTTTTAATTGAGCACCATTAATTGAAGAAGAAATACCTAAATTAGAAGAAATTCTATCAAGCATTATACACACTCCATTAATTTAAATCTAGGATGCATTATGCATGCAAAACAAAAAATATGAGGTATGTTAAGCCAATATTTTTAAAATTTTCTTTCCATTTTTTCAATTAATGCACAAAATTCGTTTCTTTGTCTATATTTTTGAAAAGTACACGTTAATTTTATAAAAATTGGGAGAACAAGATGAGTAGTGGGATAATAAATTCCCGAACATTCATTTGTAGCTTCAAAAAATGGTTTTAGAAAATCAAGAAATAAATTAGCAATATCGCAACTATTATGATCAAGAGTAATAAATTTTGTTTTTTCACTAATATAAGCACAAATAACTAACCAATATGGCTTAGCATTTTCTAACATTAAATAAGTCGAATTCCACCTTGTATCTACATCGGTTTTTAATTTTCTTGGTTTAAGTTGTGCAGCTTTACAAAATTCTTTATATTCTTGCTGTCGGGTATTAGATGAAGTGATATACGAAATTGCAGATCGAATAGATTCAATATGAAGCGAAATAAATGACATGTCATCTCGAACAACTAAATTTAAAATATGACAAACACATCTCATATGAAAAAGAGTATTATGAGCCGTATCTAATTGAAATAACCTTTTAAATTCACCAATTGCAACATCGTTAGCAGAAGCATTATCGAGCGTAATACTAAAAATGGTAACGCCACTATGTGGATATTCACAACTACGAAATCCTAATATTCTTTTATTTAATTGCCAAGAGTCATCAATAAAATGAGAAGTTACGACAATATATCCTAAAACATTAGGTGCACTCCATAAATCAGAAGTAATACAAATAGACATAGACAGAGCACTTGAAAAAAACGCAATTAATTCATTTTTCATATTATTATACATTTTAATAATATCACTTCGCGTCGTACTTCTAGGGACTCGTCTAAAACTAGGATTAACATACTCTTTCATAAAATTTTCAAATAACTCGCTATCAAACATAGATAAAGGTGCCTCAGATTGTGATATATATTTTGCTACTCCTTCTCTCATTTTATTATGTGAATACATAAAATTGCCACTGCCACTAACATTTATGAGTGTTTGTGTAGGGTCTCTCACTTGCTCGTGTAAGTGACATTTTGTATAATGCCTACCAAGTGTGCTAGTAGAACTACCGGATTCGTATGCATAATGTTTAATACAATATTTACATTGTACTCTACTTTCTATTTTTCCACCAATTTTAATATCTTTCATTTCAAAATGATTCCATACATCCGACGTTTTACTTCTTTTTTTTTTCTAGGTGACGATGTGGATGCATGTGCCGATGATTGATCAATTGAAATTGTGAGATTATCTTCCCTAATTTCCTCAATATCATCGTTAGTGTCATTAAAAGTGTTAAGCAAAAAATCACGAGGATCCATAATTAAAAAAATTGACTACTGCGAAACAATTAATAATAAAAATGATACCGCACACCAATTACGCAAATAGTATGTAATATTGTAATTGTTGTGACCACCTCGTCCTCCACAAATACGACGAGCCTACATAAATTGGGAAAAAAAATTTGTTAGTTAATAGTACACATTACACATTACATTAAAAAACATAAAAATGAATAAAATAAAATATATCTTTAAAATGGTGAGAAATATTGAGAGATTGAGAAATTGAGAAATTGCTGAGAAATGTAAGAGATTGAGAGATTGAGAGATTGGGAGGAAGATTTGGTGAAGAATTACAAATAATGGTAGTGGTATTTATAAAAAAAAATGGAGGGGGAATGAGGGTTACTGGATACTGGATAGGGCCATAACGGGCATGAAGGAAATGGTCTGAAGACCGTTGCGGCATTGCTTCTCTGTGATTACACAGAGAAGCAAGGAATGCCCCCCAACTCGCCTCGCCAACGGGGGGAAGGGGCCAGGGGGAAGGCCAAAGGCAACGGTCACTGGACCGTTGCCATTCTTGCCAACACCACCAACGGTCTTCGGACCGTTGCAATTGCTTTGCAACGGTCGGAGCAGAGCTCGACTCTCATAGTGAGTGAGAGTCGACGCTCTGGCTCTGCTCTCTCTGACTCTCACAGAGAGAGTCGACACTCTCTGTGAGAGTCTCACCGTTGGTGAGTCTCACAGAGAGAGTCGACGCTCTCTGTGAGTCTCACAGAGAGAGCCGACGCTCTCTGTGAGAGTCCCAACTCTAACAGAGAGTCGACGACTCTCACAGAGAGAGTCGCCGCTCTCTGTGACTCTCACAGAGAGAGTCGACGACTCTCTGTGAGAGTCCCAACTCTCACTCTCCATCGCCATCGTCTTCGACTCTTCGGGAGACTCTGGGACTGGCCGAGGCTAACTGGGAGATGGGAGTCCCACTCCCAGACTAGGAGTCAGTCTGGGCTGGGACCGCCGAATAGCCAGGATCCTGGCGGGCGGGCTCGCGAGCCAGGGGTTGCGGGCTCGACTCACCAGCCCGCCCGTTAGCCACCATTACCCTCGGCCATGTCCATGTCTTCGTCACTGTTGGATTCACATAATGAACGGAGCTCCTCCTCGTTTAGAGTTGCCGAGATGAAATGCACCACTATAGCAGCTTTGTCACCAATTGCACGTACCTCATTTGCTAAAACTCTGGACGTGGGCCCCACTTCAACTTGGTAGTTAATAATAGATTCCTCGACACTCCCTAATGCCATTTGGTGTTCAACAAATGCTTCAACTTCGCCAAAAAGCAGTACACTTCAGTTCTCTGAAATCTCTAGGGTTCGCTAATCATTGACAAAATCATTGAGAAAATAGCGATGAGTGTAGTGTGAATTTATAGAAGGCAGATGAGCCACGATGATCCGTAGCGGATCATTATCAATCCGTCGCAGATCGTGGTTAATCCACGGCGGAACGTGTTAGTTTTGCTACAGAATGTTAATATTATAATGTTATTTTTTAAAATATTGTTCCACGACTGGACGAAATTAATACATGTTCGTTTCGCGGTGGAACGAAATCAATACATGTTCATTCCGCGGCTGAACAAAATCAATATGTTTAACGGAAAACATGACAGTGATGTTTGCGGCATCTGTTTTCCGTAATTCAGTGGTTAATTAATAGTTTAGTGGTTGACTTGTCATTGATTACAAAATATGATGGTTGATTTGTTATTTTGCTTTTAATTATTCATATCATAAATACTTGAAATTATTGTTTGTTTTAATATAAAATAATTAAATCTCAACCATATGACTACTATAAAAAATCACATTAAATTTAAATCCACGGCCTAAATGCATGCCAATACCAGTTTGTGTAACAAAATTTAATTCATCATTTAGCGTCAAGATTTGATTTACCATATTGGTTGAACCACTTATCACACTCGTCGCTCCGCCCAATTTTGAAATAATACCCGATCTCACAGTTGAGTTCTGATTATCCACCGTTCCGATTCCAAACCATATGAACTATAAATATATGATTCAGGCCTCAAAACCAAACCTAGTTCACCCCTGAGTGCTCAATTGTTTATGAGTATAAATAATTGGCTAGGAACACTGATCTTAATCACTAAAATTAAAGTCTTGTATGAAGGAAAGCTTAGTAATGGAAACAAGTTACAATTTTGCTATTTTTTTTCCTGAACAATTATGAGAAAAACAACATAAATTTTGCATGTTTTATATGCCCAGTGCACAAGATTAGAAGGATGTTAGCAAAGTGCAGCAATCTATACAACCCCGCCCCGAACTCACCTCACCTCCTTTCGACTATGCATTCGCACAACCAAAGCAGCCATTACAGCAACAAGCCGGTTTCCGACATTTCAAACAACTCGGCCAAGTAGGCTTCACCCAACAATCAAAACATCCAAACGAGCAAGTTGGAAGGGCACACTTCATACATGCAAAACATCCGAACGAGCACGTTGGGAGGGCGATTCGGCAACATTTCGGGCATTTTAGGCAGCTGAAGCTAGGCATCGAACATTTTGGAGTCGAACATTTTGGGCACTTTGGTCGGCGCAATTTGACTTTCCACCACTTTTTAGCAGAAAACGAGGCTTCGTAAGCTCTTAGAATTGGTCTTATCTTTTTGAGCCGGGTTTTCGTCGTTAAATTCTCCATTTCCTGAACGAATCTGCCAAGATGTCTTATGTAATCCGGGTATAGCTCTAAGTTGCAGTGTCCACCGCCTTTGATCCATAGCGGCTCGTATGGCTCTCGAGCCATTTCCCACAGCCCGTTTCCATGTAGCCAATTCACTACATCATCTTCAGTGCCCTACAAGTTCAAATACCAGGCCATAAAATAAACATATCAAGTAAATCAAGGTTCAAATCTCGTTTCACCTTTCAAACTCTTCCGAATCGAGAGCGAATTTCATCGTTGTTTGGAAGTACATCCTCATTTTCCAATCAAAGATCTTGAATTTTTCCAAGCTATAAAATTTTAGAAAAGCCTAATGTTCGTAGCTATAATACCCGAAAAAAGTGGCGATAATACCCGAAAAAAGTAACCAGATCCCGTGTTTGACCTTACGATGTCTAGGACAAACAAAAGAACAGCAAGCTTAATTCTTTAAGGTGAATGATTACTTCTCCGGGAAATTAAAGCAATCATCGGACAGGTGGTTCGATACCTGTTCTAACGGCTAGAGAACTCGAAATTTTAACCTAAAAAACTCTGAACTTTGCACCATAAACCTCAAACAAGAATGAACAAAGGGTTGATTGCTTTAGGATTTGTGTTCTTCAAACACAACCATTTCCTACTACAAACACCACATCGCAATCCGACAATAGTAGACGATATGACCAACATGTTCGCATTTCTTCTAAAGAAATAAGCTGAGATAAGCTCTAAAGGAAAAAGTTGAGCTAGGACAAACACTCACATGTATAACTAAAACCGGGCACTTCACTTTCCGAATTTTGTCGATGTTCTGCAATAATAAAAGGCCTGTAAAGTTAGATCCCGGCTAGAATAAAAAAATTGTTCTATCTCGGTACCGCCAGTAAACGACAATGTAATCGAATAACAAAAAAATCTAGACGGACCAATAAAAATCAAGCTAAAATGAATTTCTAACCTTATAAATGTCGAAGCACAGCGTGAATTTAACGTGGCAGACCACACGCAAACCAGAAAGAATGGCACTGTGAAGAACCACGCCTCTCAGCCTCGGCAACTTAGCCGCCAAATGCAGGGTGGGCCCACTCCCGACCGACTGTCCGTACAAGATTATGTCTTCTTGGCTAACTCCATACTCCGTCTCCAGACACTCGTAAACTGCTTCTATATCGGCGTAAGTGTTGGATTCGCTAGGCTGGAAGTAAAGGAGAGATTTGATAAAATTACCCATTTTCATATTTTGATGAAACTATAACATAAATCTCAACAATTCTTCTAGATCATGTAGAAAAACATCATTGATTTCTCAGAAAAAAACAGGATTCCAATAAAAACCGATCTAAAGACATTACATAAACTCGGTTGTAGCATCGGAGAAACAAAAACTCGACTGCAAAATCCGCTGGTATAAAGATTTTACAAACTAAAAGAAGAACCAAAATGGGGCATTATCCATTTTCTTGAATGATCAATAAATTGTACGAGAAAGAACAAAACGAGCAAAGAACACTAACGTACCTTCCCAGTAGAGGCTCCATAGCCGGAATAATCATACCTGCATAAAACAATATGCCGGAAAATGGTTAAGATCATATGGAAAATATCGCACCAGATTTAATTGTAGAAATTACAACATTGCAGCCATGACTGCTGAATATTCAGTTCAGTTTCCACGAATCAAACGCATACTGATTGCATTTTCGACCAGCCATACAGAAAATGAAAGACAGATCTAACCACAATACAAAAAATTGAAGGTATATAATGAATGTAACGACAAAAAACAAAACATTTATGAACTGTTGATCTATTTTCAATGAATTGTTGGAGAGAGACGAGTTTTGAAGACAATTTTACAAGCAGTAAATTACGAAAAACGAAATTTCAATCGGGAAAAAAGGGGAAAAGGGGGAGGAGAGCTTATGAAAATGTAAGGAAAAAGTGAACTTCCACAGAAGCCAAAAGGCACAAAACTCCAAAAGAAGAACAGTAAGTAGAGTTATTACTTCGTTAAGATAGAACAAAGGGGAAAACCAAGAAGGACAAAATAAAATGGGGAAAAAGATTGAAAATAGTTGAATAAAATTATGAAAAAGTTGATTTACAGAGCCAAGATACATAATCTGCATCATAATATTGATTTGTCACAGATCTAAGCAAGCAAAAGAGGACCCATGGGTAAAAAACCTGCAACAAAGACAGTAAATGAAACAAATCTATATTTGAAACACTAGACATCATTTTAAAAGAGAGAGAAAGACAAGGAAAACCCTAGGAAAAGAAAAAAAAAATGATCAAATCTAGAAAATAAAAAATCCCCAAGTTTGCCTAAACAAGTTGGAAGAGGGGGAGAAAGTGCTAACCCCATGAGATTAACTCTGAGATTGAGCTTGAGCTGTACAAAGAGATCATAAAGCTGACCAAGGTCTGCAGCATTCCCATGAGAGTAAAGCAAAGTGAGTCGAGCGTAAGGGTTTCTGAGATAAAAAGCAACAATCTTGTTCCCATTTTTGGTGTCAATCAGTAAAACATCCAAAGAACTCTCGTCACAGCGAGGAATCGGCATCAACGGCGCCGGCGAGGTGGAAACCACCATGAGCTTGCCATCCTCGCGCTTTTTGATCTGATAAGTGGGCGGAGAGGGCGGAAAAAATGCAAACTTTGAAGCCAAATGAGAGAGCATGCAACCCATTCACCCCCCGAGAAGAAGAAGAAGAAGAAGAAGCAAAACTCATCGAAGGTGGGAAAACGAGGAAGAATACATGAACGGCGGCTCTGGTTATGTTTCCAAGGTCTTAAAAGAGATGGGTTTTGGTGGGTTTTCAGTTCTGAGGTAAGAAAATAGAGCAGTGATAATGGCGTAAGTCAGGTGGATGGTAATGGAACCCTCTCAAGAACTTCCAGTATTGTTCCGTCTAGCTAGATTTGTGTAAGAAAAATCATGGGTTTAGATGTTGCGGACTTTTAGAGAGAGAGAGAGAGAGAGAGAGAGAGAGAGGAGGGGGTTGTCTCTGCAGGTGGAGAAGTGTAGTGGACTGAAGACTGGAGAGTCGAGTTTGGACTAGAGTGGCAAATGGAAGAGAGAGAGAGAGAGAGAGAGAGAGAGAGAGATGCAAAAACTTGAAAAACAAAGTCTAATTTATTTGCATGACTTCATTACATGTCAGAAATACAGGCAATCAGGTCAAATTTTATAAGAGAAAATGAACATCTTTTTCTGAACAGTGCATCTCCCTCCCTCCCTCCCTCCTCTGCAACTGTGCTTCCACCCCCTATTTTTTTGCTTTTCCAAAATTTTGGCCCTGTTTTTACCAAATAAACTCTTATTTTTGGATTATTAGCAAAATACCTCCGCTTATCAAATTAGTTCAATATTTCACCTTCTTTTACTCACTTTTACTTGGTCATTTTATGGGAGTTTCACACTAGACTTCAAACACAAATTTTGGTCACTCCCACTTTTAATATTCGAAAACACTTGTGACATTGATTGTGCGCGCAAAATCAACGAAACCAATATAGTTACGATATATTAAAATGACTATTACAAATTAAAATTATTATTAATTTTATTATAGTATGAGTCATTTTTGCTATTGATTCAAAGTACAATAATAATTTTTGTAAAAATTATAAATTTTGTAATAATAAACTTTACAAGTAAATTTTTTGCGTTATATTCAATTAAAGTGTTTAGAGTTGATTTGTTTTGTCGTATAGCAAGCACATGTGAATTTTCTATTACATTGTCAAATCGGTGAAATTTGTTATTTCCATATAGTAAATAAATTGAATAAATTAATTTGGTATATGAGAATTGTCTTGAGTTGAAGCTTGGGTAACGTTTGTGAGTATCGGAGAAATAAAAAATTTAAAGGGTGTGTATTTAATATATATTGATGATATATATTAAATAAAACAAAATATAATTATAAGAAGAAAGGGAAACCTCATTTCCCTCATTCGGTCGCTGATGAAAGGAAAAGGGAGGGAGAGAGACCGAGAGAGAAGTGAGAGTTTCAACAAGAGTGAGACTTGAGGCAAGACTTTGATCTCCAACTTTTGTGAAAAGACTATGAGGGTAAGATGTTTCCTCCTCTCCATTCTCGAGTTTCAAGTTTAAGTTTTTTTTGTTTCGGATTCGAGTTTGGAAACTTGAATATATGGTAGATATTACTACAATGTTTATGTAGATTTAAAGTTTATGTAGGAGTTTAAACTGATTGGAGGCAAAAATAAAAAAAAATGGGCTCGTTTTCCTTGGAGTCTCGAGCTGGAAAAGTTGTCCCTGGTTGATCATAGAAGTATCTTTTTGGATTGCTAGAGAGCGGTGTAGAACAAGAGTACCTATTACTCTCATGATTATTATATGGACGTAACCTCATTTTGTGTGAACTATAACTTTGATTTTCATTTAAGTCTTCCATTGCAAATCAAGTCTTAGGTTGGACGATTGGGTCCTCCTCGAAGATCAGGTCATTCAACCCTATATTTATGTTAGACCTGTCTCCGAGTTATGACAATTTTGCTTAAAAAAGTTGTTAATTGTCACTGATTCGTAAGTACAGAGGTCAATGTCACTAACTAGCGTGCTACCCGAGAATGTTTTTTAAGGCACATGCCATAACTCCAATTTAGAGTTTCACACTAGACTTCAAACACAAATTTTGGTTATTTTGTCTTTTAATATTCAAAAACACTTGACACATCGATTGTGTGCGCAAAGTCAAGTGAACCAATATAGTTACCATATGTTAAAATGACTACAACAAGCTAAAAAGGTTATTAGTTTGACTAATTTTGTTATGGCATGAGTCATTGTTGCTATTTACTCAAAAGTACAATAACAATTTTTGTAAAATTCTTAAAGTTTGCAATAATAAATTTCACATATAAATTTTTTTCGTTATATTCAATCAAAATATTTAGAGTTGAACTGTTTTATTGCATAGCAACCACGCATGAATTTTTGGTCAAATTATCAAATCGGTGAAATTAATTATGTCCATGTGGTAAATAAATCTAATAAATTAATTAGGTAGATATGAATTATTTAGTTAACGTTCAGAAGTATTGGAGAAATTGAAAGTTTAAAGAGCGTGTATTTAATATATATTGATGATATATATAAAATAAAATTATAAGAAGAAAGGGAAACCTTATTTCCCTCATTTAGTCGCTGACGAAAGGAAAAGGGAGGGAGAGAGACCGAGAGAGAAGTGAGAGTTTCGACAAGAGTAAGACTTGAGGAATACTTGTAAGACTTTGATCTCCAACTTTTGTGAAGAAACTTGAGGGTAAGTTGTTTCCTCCTCTCCATTCTCGAGTTTCAAGTTTAAATTTTTTTGTTTCGGATTTGAGTTTGAAAACTAAAATATGTGAGTTATTACTACAATGTTTATGTAGATTTAGAGTTTATGTAGGAGTTTAAACTGATTGGAAGCGAAAATCTATAAAAATGGGTGTGTTTTCCTCGTAGTCTAGAGTTGGAAACGTTGTCTTTGGTTGATCAAAGAAGTATCTTTTTGGATCGCTAGAGAATGGTGCAGAATGCGAGTATCTATTATTCTCATGATCACTATGTGCAGTGTGCACCTAGTCTCATCTTGTGTGAGTTATAACTTTGATTTTCCTTTAAGTTTTTTGTTGCAAACCAAATCTTAGGATGAGTGATTGAGTTCTCTCAAAAGATTGGGTCATTCAACCCAGTATTTCTATTAGACCCGCCTCCTGGTCATAACAATTTTGCTCAAACAAATTGTTTAAATATCAATGGTCACTAATCTATAAGTACAGAGGTAGGTGTCACCAACTAGCTTGCTGCGTGAGAACATTTTTTTTAAGGTGCATGTCCAACATCGAATTGGATCTAGACCTATGTTTTGAGCCAACTTTTTAAAGATTACAGGATCATTTTGTAACTAATGTTGCGATACTGAGGTTAGAGCGTCGCAACACTAAGCTAATAATCAAGTTAGCTTGAGATCTAAGGCCCGTCGGCCAAACCTTAGACCACCCAAACTTAAATAGACCTCGTCGAGCTTAACTATATTAACCCGTCTAGTGACGACGTTGATACAGAGTTTACATGTCATTTATTTATTTATATAATCTTTTTATCATGTGAATAACATATCTACAAACGTTGCTACAACATTAACTTATGAATATACTTGTAGTCAAATCTATGTATAAACTAGCCTTCTCACTTTTAGCTCCTCTCTCTCTCTCTCTCTTGTTTATTTATGTATTATTATATCATAGAATATATCAATTTGTAAGCTAGTGTAACGTGTATTGATGGCAAGTGTAACGTGTATTGATGGCAACCAGTAACATTGCTCATAATATATCAAGATTTAGAGCAATTTTAACATTTTCTTATTCAAGCTTTCCATGTCAAACTTGTAGAGATTTGAAGAGTAATGAGAAAATACTAATAGAGTTGAGGTATGAGGCCTAGAATTTCTTTGTTTGGAGAAGAAGCAAAGACTGTGTTTAGATAATAAGTATGAATACTTTTATCTTTTAAAAATCAAGATTTAAGAAGAAATATTATGGGAAGAGAAATGATAAATGGTTGATAAAATAGTGGACCAATATATTTGGGTGTTATTGTCACTTTGCAATAATGTGTTTGATAATAGAGTGCATAAGTTGTCATCAAGTCAAATTTTTTATGATTTAATATGATATCATTTCCATTAATAATGGGGACACAATCATGGTAATGTGACCCCATTTCAAACCAATTGTATTAATAATACAAAATAAATAAATAAATAAATTTACATCTTTTTTTTTTGTCTTGATCTATTTTGAGTAGAGAATATTGAAGATTTTTAATTTTAAAATTATTTTCAAAAATCAAATATTTTACCCATCAATAAAAATGGTAATTATTAATATTGATCTTAAATAATAATTTTTTTTTAAATTTATACTTTAAATTTTTATTTTTATTATTTAACCTCTTAAAATTTAAGACGTTAATAATATATACCATCACCGTTAAGGAATTCATTAATGGTGGATACCAACACTAATGAAATGATATTTAACGCAATAGAAACATGTTTTTCATTGCTAAAATGATATTTTATGTAATAAAAAAAATAATTTTTACAGATAATATCTGTTATTTAACAGATTTCTTAATAGTGAAGATGATTGTTACTAATATTTTAAATTTAAGTAAATTCAAATTATTAATTAAAAATACTTCATGTTTTAAAGTTAATATTAATAATTAACCCAATAAAAATTAGAAGAGAGAAAAATAAAAAATGATTGAAAGATTTAATTTTTAACAAAATTTTAGTGGGTTTTAAGGAATCTAAGTCAAGACTAGGCTGTTATTGTTTAATATCATTGCATTAATTAATTAAAATAATATTATATTTTTGTCACTGATCTTTGACACTCTCCAAAAGCTGCATCCATGATCCGTATCTTTATATATATATATATATATATAAATAACTACGTGCAATTTATTATTAAGTATATATTGAATTGTTTGCAGAACTGCATAATAATTAACTAATTTTAATTGTTATTGATTTATTTAATATTTTTGCTAACCATAGAATATAGTAAATTATGTTCATTAAATAAATATAGTAATTAAATATGATTATTATTTACAACATCCACGATTCATCTAATGATTTTACTGCATTAAATATAATAATTAACTAATTTTGATCAATATTTATTTGTTTTAGTAAGCTTTTTAAAAAGATTTATCCGAGCTCAAATTCAGGTTAGAGCATGCTTACAAGTAAAGCCGATGTTAAGGATCGAGTTGGGCAACAAACTACACAGTGCAACTTCTTTTAACGTTGAATTTTGTATTTACTCTTAATTTCAATTATCAAAACAACATTTTATTGTATTTTACAATCGGTAATGCTTTTATAACAACACAAAATAGAATTAAAAATGAGACAGGATGTGAAATGATACCTTTTACGATATTTCTACTATTTGGTTTTTTAGTCTTGCAATTTAGTATTAGTTTGAGATTGTATCCTTGCTTCTAATTGGTCAAGCTCCATCAGCCACTCGATTGATTGTGTGCATGATTGTTTGAGAACATCCTTGTCGACTATTCAGTTCGACATTTCCGTTCGACATTTCCTACAAGTGTAATTGTTTGTATTCTCATTGTTACCGTTTGTCACAACTAAAAGATGCTACTCGATCATAAGGGAAATTTTTTGCATTGTTTTCTTACGTTTTTTTGAATATCATAAACATTTTCAAGCACTTTTAAGGGCTTAAATACATCTTAATTAGGTTAATCGATTTGAAATTAGTTGTAAATATAAGAATCTTTATAATCTTAACATGTTTAATAAATCTAGTAAAGAATTATATTGAATGCATAATAAATTTACATACATCCTATTATTGATGTTTTCTTTGTTTTTGTTGGAAAAAATACAGATAATATGGAGAACTGAAATAAACGTGAATGGTACTTATCATGATAATTCTCCTGGAAAGAATGCTCTTGGCAATCTCCTTATACAGAATTTTTTTTCCAAAGAAGTTCCCATAAAAGTCTAGAGAGGTCACAAACGGTCTCACTTAAAATCTAGTCTCATATACATATCTTACTTACTAAGTACAATTACACCACTAACGAGTATGAAAAACGATAGTAGATGTGATCCCAAAAATATCAAGAATATTTTCCCACATTGTTATAACAGTCAAGAAATAAAAAAAGTGATAGCGAAAATAAACACTGAGAATTTTACGTGGAAACCCAAATCAAGAAAAAACTACGGAGATTGAGTCCAGAAAGATCTCAATATGAAAAATAGGATTAACAATATTTTTATAAAAACCGAATAATTTATAAAATATTCACTAAGAGAAAAACACAACTATTAAATTTCTCAATGTGCACAAATGCACCTCACCTATTTTTTCCTCTCTCCTTCTTTTCTCTCCCTCCAAAATTTCTCTCAATTTTTCTTCTTATCCTCTTCTCCTTCTCTCTTCAATTTTGGGATACAATAAAATATTGGAGGAACTCTCTATTTATAGAGAGATTTCCTAGAAGAGGATAAAAGACAACAGCCAAACAATCAGGCTTCTGTCATTCAGTAAAGAAGAAGAATTTTTCTTCTTAAAGGTGATGGTCCCTCATCATAAAGAGGGACCAACAACCTTACAAATCTCCCCCTCTCAATTTATGATAAGGTAAGTCTAGACCAGCTGAGCTTCTGTAGAATTCATGTTTGCCTTTTTGCAAGATCTTTTTCATCATGTCTGAGTCTTTTTCTTTCGTGTGAATCTTCTCTAGATATACTTGCTTCATGTACAACACTTCTTGTATACAATGATACTTAATATCTATGTGTTTTGTCTTTGAATGAAAGCTCAGATTCTTGCTCAAATGAATAGCACTTTGACTGTCACAATACAAAATGTATTTGTCATGTTTATGACCAATCTATGATAGAAATTTTTACATCCACAAAATTTCTTTGCAGGCCTTTGTAGCTGTTATAAACTCAGTTTATGTTGTTGATAATGCAATTGATTGTTGCCGCTTAGATTGCCATAAAACTGCTCCCCTTCAAATGTAACAAAATACCTTGATATTGATCTTCTGGAGTCGATATCTTCAACCATGTCTGCATAAGTATAACCTACGAAAAAAAGGCTCTTTACTACCAAGACACGAACTTAATTTTGAAGTACCTCTTAGATATTTAAGAATCCACTTCACTGTATTCCAGTGCTCTCTGCCTGGATTTGATAAAAATTTACTAACTACTCCAACAGAATGTGAAATATCAGGTATCGTACAAACCATAACATACATCAAGCTGCCAACTGTAGAGGCATATGAAATTTTCTGCAATTCTGTTTTTCCTTCTTCAGTAGAAGGACTTTTTTTAGAAGTAAATTTGAAATGTTTGGCAAGTGGAGTTCTGACTGGTTTCACCGTATCCATATAGAATCAGTTGAGACTTTCTTGATATATTTCTCCTGCGATAGGCATAACTTTCCATTTTTCCTATCATGAGTGATACTCATCCCAAATATCTGTTTTGTCGGTCCTAAGTTTTTCATAGCAAAAGATTTATTTAGTTCTTTCTTTAAATTAGTAATCTTTTCTTTGTTTGGGCTCACAATCAACATGTCATCGACATAAAGTAGGAGCATTATAGCTGTACCATCTGTGAATCTTTTCACGAACACACAATGGTCTGATGAAGTTTTCTTGTATCCTTGATTGACCATAAAGGAATCAAACTTTTTGTACCATTGTCGTGGGGCTTGCTTCAATCCATACAAGCTCTTCTTCAATCTACATACCATTTGTTCTTTTTCTTTAACAACAAAACATTCTAATTACTCTATGTAGATCTGTTCTTCTAGTTCACCATGCAAGAAGACAGTTGCAATCGTACTCTTCGTCTCAACTTTAGCACTATCTGTGCCTTGTTCTTTTTCCAGCTTTCGGCAATCTTTTTTCATGTGGTCCATTTTGCCACAGTGATAGCATTTGACGCTTATTTTACTTCTTGATTTTGACCGTCCTGACGTGCTGGCTCCAGAAACCCTACGTTCACTTGATCTCCCTCTTATTACAAATAAGGCCTCCACGGAAGAGTGCTATTTGTTCTTCAGTCTTTTTTATTCTTCAAGAATTGCAGCTGCAATATCATTGAACACTAATGTTGTCTTTGCAACACCATTGGCCAAATTTATAATGAGGTAATCATACAAATCAGACAAACTTTGAAGTAAAATTTTTGCTCGTTCATTTTTGTCAATTTTGTGCTCCATTGCTGTAAACTAAGAAAATAACGTGTTGAGAGTACTGATGTGGTTCGTCACCGATGTCGACTTTGACATCCGAAGAGTATATAATTTCCTTTTCAAGAAATTTTTAGTATGCAACGACTTTGCCTCATATAATTTTGTCAACGTATCCCAAATTTGTTTGGCAGTTGACAGTTGTCATTTCTGAGACGCTTGACAAAATAAATTCTGTTAAAGCCAGATGTAAATCGACAATAACATCCTCATCTGCTTTGATCCATTATTTGTCTTCAACGGTTGCCGATCTGTCTTTGATGGCCATAGTACAACCATCTTTTCACAATAATGTTTTCATTTTTAATTTTCACAATGAGAAATTATTACCATTGAATTTCTTGATTTCAATTCTTCCCGCCATAATAACCAAACTTCAATACCCATTGTTGGGAAAAATGCAGATAATATGGAGAACTGAAATAAACATGGATAGTACTGATCAGGATAATTCCCCTGGAAAGAATGCTCTTGGCAATCCTTAGACAGAATTTTTCTTTCCAAGTAAGTTCCCAATAAAGGCTACAGGGATCACAAACGGTCCCACTTAAAATCTTGTCTCCTAGCCAGAGTTTACTTACACAATACAATTATATCACTAACTTGTATGAAAAAGAATAGCAGATGTGATCCTAAATATATCAAGAATATTTTTTCACACTGTTATAATTTAACAGTCAAGAAGTAAGAGAAGTAATAGCGAAAATAGACACTAAAAATTTTACTTGGAAACCCAAATCGGGAAAAAACCACGGGAACCAAGTCGAGAAATATCTCACTATGAAAAATAGAATTTACAATATTTTTCTAGAAACCGAATATTCTAGAAAATATTCACTAAGAGAAAAACACAACTCTTAAATTTCCCATTGTGCACAAATGCACATCACCTATTTGTCCCTTCCTCTTTTTTTCTCTCCCTAAAAAATTGCTCTCTATTTTCCTTCATCTCCTCTTCTCCCTCTCTCTTCAATTTTGGGATACAATAAAATGTTGGAGGAACTCTCTAGAAGAGAACAAAAGACAAAAGCCTAATAGAAGAAGAATTCTTCTTATTGAAGGTGATGGTCCCTCATCATAAAGAGTGATCAACCACATTACAGTTTCTTTGATATTTTTTGATGATTTCTCTATTTGTTTCGCTTATTCTAAACTTTAATATCTCGAGAATGTAATTTATGAACTCAAGAGTATAGATTTAGAGATCTAACCATATAACATAAACATGAAAGACTATTTTCGATGAGTCTCTAATGAATGTGTTATGAGATACAATTAAGCAACTATACGGTAGACTCATATATTTAATAATAATTGTATATTAACTATTATAAAGTCAATCTCAATTAATTGAAGTATGAGACTCTATTATATGGATATTGATTGTTAGACTTAGTTTGATGATGAACTGAACTTAAACCCGACATAGTTAATAAATGCAGGGTTATGGTCCCTAGATCATACAGTTAGTAGTTTATGTTCTTTCAATCTCCTGTATATTCAGAGAACACAAAGACAAGAATTTTCTCTTCAGGAAAGCCATTATGATCTGGATAATCACAATTACGCGTTGCAGAATTAAAGATGAGTTTCCGCATCAAATACAACAATAGTTTTCATAAACTAGTTTCTAAATATGATTTCAAGAATTTCATAAATATTTTATCTTGGAGAATAAAATAATTGGTCGAATTGGTCTACGAGCGTCCATTGTTCGATCATACACCATCAACCAATCAATCAAATGTATAGTTCTTTTTCGTATCATATGATTTCAAATACATGATTATAACCTTTCACATTTAGTTGATTATATTTATACCATTAAACTGTTATTGTTCATCTTTTCGTCTGTAATACACTTCGAACATTATGTATTCTCTCCAACAATTAAGATTATGTCTACATTTAACGGGTTAATTAAGATCATGGAATAAAGTTAAGTCCTTCCACATATTTTAAACTATTAAAAAACAAATTAAGGAATTAATTATGTATTAAAAATAATAATATATCAAGAACACGTGTGGGGCCCTACTTATAGATTCAAATTTAATGTGCAGAAGTGAAGATCGTGTGTCACCCGGACCCCACCCTTGCATTTGGATTGGATGTGATTGTTCAATAATGAAAATCCACCTCACCCACTTTTAGGGGTTGATTTCTTATTTATTTTTAATATAATGATAAAATCAAATAATTATTATTAATTAAAATATCAAGCCACTTGTGAATTTATTAAAATCATTAAATAATATAATAATTGGTAAAATGCTTTTAAATCATGTCCTTATGAGTCATTTCCCATATGCACTTGTTATTTTTTTTATTGAGCAAATTATAAATATGCGTGACAATTTTTTTTTTTTTTTAAATTTAACTCACTTTAGAACATTAACAAATAAACCACTGCCACTTAACTATAGAATCAATGTTAGTTAATTATTGAATAATTTTTACTAAAAACTTAAATACTAAAATATGATAAATAGATAGAATAAATATTGTCGTTACGTTGAATCTGTGAAGAAATATCTTCAACATAAAACTAAACCCGTAAAGAAACATCTTTAAGTACATCTCTGTAATTTTAATTCTGCATCAATTTTATACTAAAATCATAATGATTAAAATAATCTTATCATGAAAACGATTTTGGGAACCTCCAGAAATTAAAGTTAGAATTTGAAAGAAAGTTTGCCGCATAAATTCTACTAAATAACAAATTAAATAACGAGTAAGGTATATTTAACGTTCCACTCTAACGTTCAATTCTAACAATGTGAAATAAGTTTTAGAATTGGCAAAAGTAGAGCTAAACTTCTCAATTCTGTTTTTGGGTTCTAACTTTGAAAATTTGGTTAGAAATTTATGTCACGTGGAGCTCCAACAAATGTCTAAGGATCAATCTTGAATGCCCTTTAATAACGAGTGACGCCTAATCTTATTCACTAGTAGACATATCCATGGTAGAAGGGGGTCACATATAAGGCACACACTATTTTTAATGGGAGTAGAGTCACAAATGAAGGTTGTTAGTAGTTGAATGAACAAGTTGGAGGTCCTTCAGATCTGGGGGTTGTCCTTAGTTGAAAATGGATGTTCATGATGGATTACTGAAAGACAACGTCGTCCCTAACTTAAAACAGACGTTCCTCAGCCAACAATAGATGTTCATTGTTTAAAATGGACGTCCTTCGACTTATAACGAATGCCCCTAACTGCTTTAAAAATGTCTAGACTTCCATCATTGTTACAAAACGTCTGTCTCTTTATCCAGCGGCCACCATAAACATCTTTCTCCTTGTGGATTGGCTTTGGGCGACTCTTGTCGTTGAATGATGTTAAAGGCCGATCCTTGGATATTTATTGGAGGTCCATATAACGTTCTTGACATTTTCTAAGCGGAAAATATGACTTCGACGTTTAACTTAGTATTTTTTGATGAAAAATATGACGGTTATGTTTGCTTTCTTTATTTTTAATAGTTTAAAATTTTAATTGTTTACTAAATATTTTAAATTTAACTATTAGCAAATCTAAGTTATATGATTTGTTTTGTTATTTATTTATTTATTTAGGGTTGAATTCTCTCCTTCATTAGGCGTGGCCCACTCGCGGGTCTCGGAGGGTACAACATCATTGGGGCCCACGATGAGCTTGTCCGGTCGATAGCGTTGTACATCCATGTTCTGATTTTGTTTTTTGACTCATAAAAAATCCAGACCAAGTGGGACCCAAGTACTAATCTGACGGCCGTGATTTCGTTGCGTAATCAAGTCATCGGGACATATTTTAAATCAGACGGCTTCAGGTGCCCCTTCCTGTCTTCATTTTGTCTGTTGGCAGTGGCACGTGCGGTATTACGATCTGTTAAAAAAGTTTTCTACAAAACTTGATAATTTATTATTATTATTCAATTAACTTAATAACCATTTACAATAATTATTATGCATTATTATATAATTAAAAAATATTATTTATTAATATTAATTCTGACTTACGTGATTTTTTAAGTTATTTTTATTATATAATATTTAAAAATTTTGAATCTTAGTAACAAATATTTTTGTCGTTAGATAATCTGTTAAACGATAGGTACTAGCTCTTTATCGAACACAAATGCTTTTGCAGCCATGTATCTTTTTGAAGATAAATATTCGCACTTCAACAATAAAGCAGTTTCCTAGATTATGCAAGTATTGAAGATGGAAAAGTATCCGTTTTGAGGTAAATTTTTTGTAATAACGTATAACTCATCTTTCTGCAACAGATATGTACATAAAGTAGTTGTAATTAAGAATTTACTTTCCACAGCAAAAGACAAGTATAAATTGCAAAAATAATATTTTCAGCAACAGAAAAGTGCATTTCACTGTTGACAGTGCGGGAAAGATAATTTTAACATATAATATCTGTAATTTAAAAAATCCTCTAATGATAAGGATATTTTTTGATAACGCCTTAAATTTTAAAGTATTAAATAACAAAAATAAAAATATAAAGTGTCAGTTAAAAAAAAAATTATAGTTCATAATTAATATTAATAATCACCCGTTTTAAAAATTATATACTTATATTAAAATTCTATTTAAATATAAAATTAATTATATTTTAAAAGAGTCTCCAATAACAGCTCACGCTCAAAAAGCAAAGGAAGAAATTAAGATTTGGATGGAAAAGTAGCTTTCCCACTTTTATTTAATAAATAAATAATAATTAAAATCATTCAATTTATTCAAAAAGTAATACTAAAAAAGTCAAAAGAAGCTGATTAAATTGACCTTTCTCTAAAAATTATTCCCTTATAAACACACTTTAATGATCACTTGCAAAGTAATTATGCATTCACACACTAATATTATCATATAATTAAACACATTTACATTTCAATTGTTGTCTCTCTCAATAATTTAGAAGAACAATAATAGGAAGGAGGATGAGAGATAGAAAACAAATACAGAAATTTTAGCCAATCTATAAGTGACACTTGTTAGTTTATGTCCCGTTTCTAGCTTTAGATGTAATAAATTTGATGATTTTCTTAATAATCAGATGCATATCGTCAACGTATTAAATTAATTATTTTAGATGCCTTAAGTTTAAGGTCCAAAAAAGCATTCTACCTAAAAGAGTATTACCCAAAAAGCAATTTTTAATTGTTAAATTCATATATTGATTTAATGATACTTAAGAGTTAAGAGAATAATAGTAATAATTTGAACTTAAGAGTTAAGATTATAAAGTGATTATTAACTTGTTAAAATAACAATAATAACAAAAAAGTGATTTTAAAAGATTCATTAAATTATTTTATAAAATGTTTCAATTAAAAATGACTCGAAATTATTCATTTTCGTAAGCTTGAGAGGTTCTCAATTTAAATCATTTATTTAAAATATAGTAGTTTAGATTTAATTATTTTCAATCAATCTGACTAATTTTTCTTCATTTAATTGAAAATCAATAACTTCAATTTATAAGATCATGAAATATAATTAAGAAAATAAGGATAATTATCAATATTAATCTTAAAAGATAAAATTTTTTTACCTGCTATTTTGAACTTTATTTTTTGTTTTTTAACACCTTTGAGACGTTAACAACATACACTCTTATCTTTAGGGAGTCCGTTAAACGACAGATACCAACACTTCCGTATACACCAACACTTTTGTAACCACGTGTCTCTCTAAAATTAAATATCTAGACTTCAATGACGAAACCGTGCCTTATACTATGCGAGTATTGAAGATGAAAAAATATTTGATTTGAGGTAAATTTTTTTCTGCAGCATATAGGTTGTCTTTCTGCAATAAATTTGCACATGAAGTAGTTGTAGTCAAATACTTATTTTCTACAATGAAAGACAAACATCCACTACGCCAAGAGTGTTATATAACAAAAATAAAAGTTCAAAGTGTCAGTTAAAAATACTCACATACTTTAAGAGATAATATTGATAATTATCCGAAAATAATTATTCTACTAGAGCTTGGACCTTGGGATTAACAAAAAATTTTACACATAATTTGCTGAAAAATAATTTTCAATTAGATAATTAATTTTGTTCATATTCTTATATTACCCATGAGTTATCTAACAATATAACAAGTAACCAAAATTGTAAAAAAAAAAAATTAATTTTTGTAATATTTAATAGCTGATAAACAATAAAATCCAAACATAATTTATCAAAATTTCCTAAAATATTCAACAAAAAAATAAAATGTGGAGAAATTTTCAGACATCAATTATTAACATATTCAAAATTTCCTGGAAAGTGGAAACCTAAGTGGGTGTGAGCAAAATATTTCTCGGGAAACAAACAGAACTCCAAATCCTCGTGCATGAAAATACAAAGAAGAAAGAATTAAATTAAACACCTCGTGCAATGCAAAACTTTAGTAAAAGGCAATCAAGAACAGTTATGTCAGGTTGTAAATGTCTTGATAAAGGTGTCTAAATCAGCCTACGTTGGAGTTTTGAATTTTGTGTATTATTTATTTATTTATTATTCCCATAAATATGATTGATTTGTTACATCCCATGCACTTCCTATTAATAAAGTTATTAAATAAATAGTGATTTACCGTAAAGTTATTCTTCCAGTTGGGTCACTTAACTTTAGTTTTGTTTGGATAGAGAGTCCAAAAGTAATCGACCGACAGTAATAGAATGAAATTATTATTATTTTTTTAAAAAAATTGTGATTAATTGCAAAAAATCAGATATAAATTGATTTTTTAAAAATATTTTTGTGATAGGTAGTGTATATGCGTCAGTTTGTCCTGTGAAGTTTAAGGACGACTCAAGATTCTGTTAATTATGAAGACTTAACTTATATCAATAGGGGTGTACAATCTTATATCGCTTGTGAGAGTTAAAAATGAATGATTTATAAGTAGAGTTTCTTCCATATTTAATACAACACGTTTTGAGCTAATCTCAATAACAAAATCGTATAGTTTTGTCCAAACTGAATAATATTATATTAAGAGAACTGAGGAGGTCATAATATATTTGTTATATACATGAACTCTTGTATGTAATTGGATGTTTAATAGACTTTCTCTAATCTATTTGTATTTTTTTATTCTTTGAGATTTTTTTATGTAAAATTTTGATATATATATATATATATATATTCTTTGAGTTTAATTATTATATATTTTAAAGGTGATAATTAATTATTTGTTTTCAAACTTCCACATCAACTGGAATCTTTTAATCTCTTTTTGTTAAAGAATATTATCAGCAATTAAATTCAATTAACTTTTGGTGACAAAGTAATGAAAATGACAAAAAAAAAAATAAACAAGAAATTCGTAATTATTTATAGTTGATGCAAGAGATAGGAACCAAAATTCATTATAATCCACACGAGTCACTAGTCTATGCCGGGATTGGCGCAAATAAAGATAGAATGACAAGGCCTCTAAGTTTAGAACCCACATTAAATATTCAAAAGATCAACATTTAATGGTTTTTTATAAGATTAAATAATTGAATTCTTAGATAAACTTGTTGGTTAGGTAGAGATTAAGTAAAGCTTCAATTATAGGACATAATTATAACCGGTTCTATTATTGAGTTTGAGATTGAGTTGGTATTCTATTCTCCACGAACTCAAAACTCAAGTTGAATATTCACAAGCTCAATCACTCATTAAATTCTCGTGCTTGAAGAATATTTAATGTTCATGGTCGACCCTCTAACGAAAAGCGGACGAGAATTTGTAACACATGATCCAAGCCTATAAATTAAGAATTAGTGATAACTCTTGAAAAAAAAACCTAGTATATAAATTTATTTATATTAATATTGTTAGAAATGAATGATTAAATAAAAAAAAAATAATGTTTTGCTGAGAATATCATAACTTTATGTTTTTATTGTAAATATTGATATTAGTGACTTTTAAAATAAAATATCATGTAAAATATGCATATTTATTATGTTTTATCTTATAAGAATCATATAGGGACATATTTAAAGCGGATTCATCATATTTAAATGAAAAAAGCATAGCACTAAAATATTTTAAGGAGAAAAGAGAAATTTGTTAAGATTTTTGTGGAAGAAATTTATCACATCAATAAATAAGGGATAATATTATTCTCTTATTATTTTCTTGGAAGCAATGAGCAACTCCGGTGATCAAAATTGGTTAATTGTAAGTGAAATCCGACCTTTTTGTTTCTCTGTTGTGACTTTGAAAATTGAAACTTTTATACAAAATTGTTCTTTGTGATGGAAAGGATACAAATTACCGCTTAAGAGGAGGAAACATCGGCATAGCAAGAGTCGACTGGACCTTCCAATGGTCGGATATCAAAGGGCAAAGTTATAAAATATGTGTTTTTGTTTGGCGATTTTAATGGCTTAAAATATGGCGTTAATGCTTAGATAATGGGATGAAATTCAGCAATAGAAATGCACAGATAACATTAGTGGAGGGAACGCAGAACCGCCTTTCTGAAAATGTTGATTCATGCGTAGGTCGCCTCAGCCTCTGTCAATTTGGGGGAAGGTCGAGACATGGAGTCTGTAAACATCTGTAAGGAATCTTTTTATTATTATTAAAGAGAATTAAATTTTCCTTTATTAATTTTATAACCTTCTCCGTCAACTGTTTCTTCTTTCCCCATTTCCCTTTTCCCTTTAGTAAAAGCTGAAAACTTTTCCTTCCCCATCAATTGAAAAGCGACGCTCCTCTTCTCCACTACTTCATCCCTTTCATCACTCCTTACAATCTCTCTTGGTGTATCAATCCTACAGATTTTCAATTTTCTCTTCTCGATCTCATTTCTCGTCAATCAAGTCTCTATGTCTCTCATCAAGGATATCACAGAGGAATTTTGACTAGTCGAAATTATTCAACCCTTTGGTATTGATTAAGTGATGAGGTTCTGAATGATGAATTGGTTTTTAGAAGGGATTCATGTTAGTTCGGAGGGTCAAGTTTCGAAGTCCCTCGGTCAACAGACTTCAGTAATCGGAACTAGTAAAACTGAGGTATAAGGATTCAATTTTTGTCTTTCGAAACTCACTGTTAATCTGGATTTGGTTTGGACTTTGAAATTTTGGATTGTTATTATGAAAATATTGATGAATTGGTTTGGGTGGTAAATGTGCGATTGAGCTTGCACAAATTCGCGTCGGTGATGGTCACCGGAATGCAGCTCGGCGAAGGCTGAGCCATGTTGTACGAGACCTCTGTCTCGGCTGGATGAATGACTAGCTGAGACTCCGATTGGGCGACTAACCGAGACAAAGCGTCTCAACCAATACTAAAGTTTTCCACGGCGAAGGGGGACGCATCTACGTCTTGGTCATAGGCATGGCCAAAGTCCACTTCTTGGATTGCTTCGCCTAGATCAAAGTCCAGGAAGTGGGCTGTCTTGTTTGGGCCAGAATGCAGACTTCCTGGTCTGCCTTGGCCCACAATCCACTATCCATATTGGGCTTATTGTTGAACCGATTTTGGGCTATTTGTTGGGCTTGTTTTGGGTATTTCCTTAACCAAATTAAGTTTAATTTAATTTTAAATAATATTGAAAATTTCAATACAATTAACTCACAAAATTTTACAATCTTATTATAGATATCCAATTTTTAAGTTAAATTTTGTGGGTTATTGGATTTTGACACTTTGGATAATTGGACTTTAGCCGGGATATGTAACGCCCTGCCCCACTTTTTTTTAAAACCATTTTTCAAAATTTTAAAATTCGTGGTATAAATTTTTTTTGCTTAATTCATTCAAAACGCATGAATCAGAGTAATTAATTTCAACACATCAGAGTTATTTGAGCGGAATAAATAATGAGATTTCAAAATGTAGTTTAGGTTTTCCAACAAAAGTTGACATTACAGATCGTTTACTAAATTCAAAACAAGATGATAATTATCCCAAAATACCCAATATCCTGTGAGCCACAACCATAAGGTCTATTCGGTTGATAACCCAAAGGATCATCTTAAAATATCTCCTCCTTAACTGGTATGTCACAAGCATCATCACCTACATCACGAGAAAAACAATGAGCCTAACCCCAGTAAGAATTAGAATGAATGCAATGCAAATGCTATGCATGATCATACAATGTATCACAGAAGAGAACCGTATCTCTTTTGTTAACTTGAGAGTCGGATACGTCCTATGGTCATGCGGCTATCCGTCACTCTGGCGAGGAGATACATTCTATGGCATCACCATCATGACCGTCACCGCACTCTTTTGTGGAAGACATTGTGATAGAGTCCAAGACTATGGAACTCAACAAGTTTAATCGGCTAAACTCAAACGACAAATCTGGTCTTCAATTTTCAAATGAGGATAACTTCCAGAGCTTAGAGAGTTAAAAGCTAAAATTTACAGAGGATCACACCAACATTCCAGGGAACAACATATCAAAAATTCAGATTAAAATGCCTTCTACACAAAGAGATATACTCCGACGAAATTAACCCTCAGATTAGGGTTTTCAGGGGAGATTCTGGCGACAAGAAATTATACAATAAAATCTCAACTTGCATACGACCAATCAACGCCAAATTTGGAGGAGCGTCACTTAACAATCTCAAGATTATATCTGCCAAAAATGAGCATCATCCAATAACCATAAACAGAGTAAAACACAACCACAAATCAGACCAGAATCTGTTCAGTGCAAAAAACAGAATCTCGGCCAACTTCTATTTCCTTCCAAAACAAGATCAACACATCCAAATTTCAACAAAAACCACACCACGTCCAGAATAACACAAATATAGGTCAAGAACTTCAAGAAACTGAAACCTTCTTTCAATAGGAAGGATGAGAAACAAGTAACAAACCAATGGAGTCCGCTAAACCTCCAACACTAGAGGGGCGACTAGTTCGACCAACTCAAAAGGATGACTCTCTCCAATGGGGGTTGCTAGCTCTTCTACCTCCACGCCCCAAGCACCACCTCGCACAAAAGAGATGCTGGAAAAAGCAGCAAGAATCAATTTGTGCAAGAACTAGCAAGAAAATACAAACCGATTTTAAAGATGGAAGATGGCCGAGTGGGATCTCCGCGGGTCTTCACACAAGAACAAGAACAAGAACAAGAACAAGTCTCTTTAGGGTTTATCAAAAGTTCCAAAAGTGCGATTCAGGGTTCATTAGAGAGGATAAAATACCTCTCTAATGGAACATTACATTTTAGAAAAATACCCTAAACAGTAAATGGCAAAACTATGCTTAACAATAACACAAGCGCAATAATTCTGAGTTTGGATTTTCATCTCTGTAAAGGGGACGTTTGACATAGCAAACAAAACCCAAATATGACGCCAAATATCTCTTTGGAAATCTCTTGATGTCTGCTACAAGTTGTATGAAGGACAAAATCTGAAACAAATGCTTCCCGATTGCCAAAAAAGGCCTTGAACTGCCAGAGGTCAGATTCTAGGAGGAAAGGAAAGCCCACCATTTCTTCTATGATTAGCATAACATCCACTAGTCCAAATGCACAAACTCCTCTTTGTTAAATTGATAAAAAAAAAACTCTCCTCCAAGTTAGCTAAAGAAGAAACACCTACAAAATAAATAAAAAATGTTAGAAAACAAAGGAGCCCTTGGCACGGGCTCAGGTGACAGGATCTTGGGGCACATCACATTGGGGATTTCCATACAAGAGAAGGATGAACTCTGGAGTCCATGTGGCTAAACCGTACCTCCACTCCCTACGTGGGAGTATGTACTCCATTCGGAGTGTCACCATCGATGGACAGTCACCAATTCTCCGGAACCCCCACATGCCTATTTACATATATTAGGTATGTCATACAATATGCTCGCAGTTTCATAGGTCCTAAATATGATGTATGAATGTCAGGTACAGTTCACAAATATATAGACACATAATACAAGCACAATATAAACATAGGGTTATGGCAGTTCATGCAAAAATAATGGTTTACATTACCTAATGTTTTCCCGACAATGTATCAAGCATAAATTAAAGAGTGGTAGATTAGGATAACCATTTACTAGCTAGATTGTATTTTAATTTCTGTGGGGAGTTGATGCTTTAGTGTACCAATGGAAAAGGAATTACATATTTTCAGGGCACACACTGAAGGTGTAGTTAGGGATACGGGAGAGGGCAGTTTATGCATAGTTTTAGTCTAGGAAATCTCTCACTGTCCATTTCACCCATTACATAGCAGTGTTAACCCATTTCTATCACATCAAAATAACATTTAACAATAACCATTCAAGGCCAATTCATTGCACTAAATAATTTTTGAAAGTAACCTTGACAATCGTAAGCCTCAACCAAATCACAATGATACTTCTAACCATCAAAGAATGGTAACATTCAACAAAACAAGAGGTTTCTTACGGCTAACAACCCACAGTAGGCATTCCAACTTCATACATGAATCGTTATCTCAATTTCTCACTCAACAAGAATTTTACAGTGAATAGAAATCCAATTAGCCAAGAATATTGACATGTCACAGCAGTAACCAATTCAACATTCAAATAACCAAAACAATTCCTACGATGTAGGGCCTCCACTGGCTAACTTACATCCCAATTCTTACCTTAGATTGCAGAGTAGAAATCCTCACTTCACTGTCACGGTAATTTGAACAGAGTAGCCACACCCACGAAGTTTTCGGCAGCAGCTCACTCCAACAACTCTAGCTCACTGGGACACTCTTTTCTCACAGAAGGAAGACGTAGCACCTTACCACCTGCACTCAGTCGTAGCACACTCAGTAGAAGGAGGAGGAATTCAGGATACTCACCAAGGGACTCCATCGATTTATAGGCAGGTGGGAGGAGACCCACGTGAAGGTCAGTAGTGAAGGGACAATCACCCCATTCTATGGAGGGTGGTCCAACCTAGTCCACCCACGTGGAAGCTACTATCTTCTCGGGGGAGGAAATGTTGGTTGTAGGGGAGAGAGAATCGAAAGAGAGGAGAAAAATTGACTGATGAAAATGGGTTTCCACGCTTTAAAATGGTTTTTCGGGTGAGGAAAGGCGTCCGAACCTCGATCGTGTATCATCTGAATTCCCAGAATTTCCTCTAGATTTACATTTTCGGTCGAGGAAAGGCGGCCAAGCCTCGACTGCATGTTGACTGAAATGTCTAGTAAATTCAACAGATTTAAATGCTTCTTGACCGCACTAGACTGCATGTCAACCAAAAACCTCCAGTGTGGCCTGGAACGAGTTTTAGGTTGAGGCACCACGTTAAAATATCGACCTCGACTCGACAAAAAATGCAGGGAGTCACTAGAATGCGTTTTCGGTCGAGACACTCGACCCAGCATAGACCTCGAGTCGACTGAAAGTGTAAATTACACAATCTGTGACAACTTTCCCACTTAAATATTTCTTCCTTTAATTACACCATACCAAATCCCAAATTAATAATCATGAAATATATCTTCATTAATAAAATATTAAATAAAATCTTTTGCATAATTACACTGAGGATTATCCAGGCATTACAGGATAGGCCCACCTCGAGGTATAAATTTATTTTTATACACTACATTGCGTAATTTTTACAGAGTAAATATTTTGAGACTTGTCTCATATTAAATCGACGCGCCCATTTTTATGAATGTTGATGACATTTTATATTATATTTTATTTTCACTGTACACGTTTCAATTAAGCATGCATTTAAATATTTTTGGATCAATGTGGTCATGTGAACCGAGTTTGATCGACCAAGTTTGGGGTCTGTTTTATTTTCACACATTCTATCGTTCGTAATGTGTTTGGTTGTTGTTAAAATGGGTAATAGGACAGCTGTATATGCTGTGTTATTGAGTTTCGAATCCTTAAATATGATCAAGGTATTTATTTAGATTATGAGATCGTCGAGCATCGCTTTTTATTTTGTTATATGCCTATGGTATGGTGTACCTGGAGTCCGTGAGTGGCTCCATTTTCACTGTGATTTTTAATTAGTACAACAAAGACTTATTTTAATTACGTACCACATATTAGTGTGTGGTTTTAAACACATGCCCTTTTGTACACATTTTCTTAAAGAAAATTATAAAACATGAGTTTTAAATTCATGTATGCTTAAACATCATTTTAATTAAAATTGATATAAATGTAATCCTTATTTAGTTTAGTCAACTCACCCCAATAACACCTTTCAGGATTTAATCAATTGGATTCTCAGATATCGAGTCAGGATTAGAACTGACAGAGTTTATTTTAATACCCACAGTTTTAAAAATTTTCTTTGAGAGACTTTTTGTGAGGCATACATTTTATTGGATGACTGTAATCCTATTTTTAGTTTCTGCACAGTTATTTCATTTTAGATTATAGTACTTGCTATCTGATATCATTTATTAGACTTGTTAAGCCCTTATTCATTGGGCCTTGACTATTAATTAATATTTTAAGTTTTCCACTGAAATTTAATAAATTTAAAGTGATAATGGGTCGGGTGATTCGGCTCTTTGGGCCGGGTCGTTCCCTGTTCTGTCTTGTGTCCTTTTTGGGTCGTGACAAAATTTTTTGGTATTAAATCCAGATTCCATCTTGAAAAATGATATCTATAAAATAGATAGTATGGTAATATACAAGGATTTACAATTACTGTGTCTAAGAACAATTTTCAAAAATTATTGTGTTAAAGTGCTGTAGAAAGACATATTGAGATTGTCCGCTAATGGATGAAGACATTTATTTAATTGGACACTGATAATTTGGAGTGGTTCAGATTTAATTAGAAGTGATGAAGAGTACACTTTGTGAATGATTAGAAACAACTTTACTGAATCTATGAGTCTGCGAACTCTTCTAGGTTATATGTGTGGGCCTGTGAAACTTAAACTTAAGAAACCTATCATAGAAAGAAATTCAAAGCTTCAATTTTCTTTGAAAATTCAATGCTTACTCTTTCATATTTGGAATCTGTTAGTCTAAGTTCGAACTATCCATTTAAAGACAATGATTAAAAAACTGTTGGTAAAGACTTCGAATTAGTCTTTGTATTGTATAATTCGACGTTAGTGTAACTTTCTGCGCAGGCAATTGAGAATATTTGGATCAAAGATTGAGTTGTTCAAGTGAAATGATGACTTCAATAGACCGTTCCCTGAAATTGGCTTGTATTGAAACCACATAGGATGAAATTATAAAATGTTTAAAGGCTAGTGTTGGTGGCGGAACTGACCCCATGAGTGCTGAAAATTGGTTAAGGGTGATGCAAAAGAATTTGACCGCTATTGGAGTCTCATCGGAATATTGGGTTGGGTTTGCGATCTTTTACTTTGAAAAGATGGCTGAAGCATGGTGGAAGTCTCTTAAGTTGGAATAACTGCTTGATATGATGAAATGGACTCAGTTGTGGTAGTATTCAGAAACAGCTATTATAGCGTTGGTCATCACTAGAATATGATGAGTGTTTATCATAATTTGGATCCAGTGAATGTGAAAATAGAAAAGCTAGAAAATTTCCTAATTTTGAGTACTTCCCTGAATAAGAAATATGAAATGTATCATGTTATTCAATCTGCTGCCCTTATTGTTGACGAACATGAATATTGGTTTCTCTGATAGTTATACCTCCAGATTAATTTGATGTAATACTAGGTATGGATTGGTTGAATCTATACAAAGCTAAAATCAACTGTTATCAGAGACATATTACCCTAATGTTGGAAGATAGAAAGATCTTAGTATATCCATGTAATACCCGTATATTTCCTATTGATCTTGTTTTGCGAGCCTATTTGAGTGGTCAGAGGATATAGGAGCTTAACAATAGTATTTTTGCTATTAGCGGTGACCTTGTTACGGTCATGCAAGATTTTGATTTGTCAATGGTTTGTAATTTCCTTGATGTTTTTTTTCCTAAGGATCTGTTTGGGTTGCCACCCAACTACGAGATTGAGTTTTGTATTGATTTGGTGCTCGAAACTACTCAAATTTCAATTGCTCTGTACCACATGACTCATATTGAATTGAATGAACTGAGAGTTTAGTTGAATGATTTGTTGCAAAAAGAGTTATTCAGAATAGTATTTTACCGTGGGGTGCACCAGTCTTATTTACAAAGAAGCAAGATGGTTCGCTTCACTTGTACATCAATTATCGAAAATTGAATCATGTGACAGTCAAAACCAAGTATGGGTTGCCTAAGATTGATGACTTAGTTGATCAGTTTGGAGGATCTATGTACTTCTCAAAGATTGATTTGAGATTTGGTTTTTATCAAATGAAAATACGTGAAGAAGATATTCCGAAAACATCTTTTCGGATTCATTATAGACATTTTGAATTTATGGTGCTTTCATTCAGATTGACTAATGCACCAGCTGCTTTTATGGACCTTATGAATAAAGTCTTTAAACCATATCTTAACCAGTTTGTTGTGACCTTCATTAATGGTATCCTTATATATTCTAAGATTCTAAATAAATCTATGGAACATCTAAAAAATTTTCTACTGATGCTAAAGGAGCATCAATTGTACACAAAAGGAGAAAAGTACAATTTTAGGATGACTGAAGTGAAATTTTTGGTCATATTGTTTATTAAAAGGGCATTTTCGTTGTTTCAGCTAAGATTGATGTTATGTTAGATTAGAAACCACCAAAATTTTTTTACTAAAATGCGTAACTTCTTGGGTCTAGTAAACTATTATCATCGATTCGCACATAATTTTTCTTTTGTTGTTGTGTCGCTAACGCAGTTGACCAGGAAATTTGTGAAATTTATTTGGAATGAAAAGTGTCAGACAGTTTTTGATGAACTCAAGCAAAGTTTGATTACTGTTGTGTTTTGGCAGTACTGGATGAAAGTTTGTCTTATGTAGTTTATATTGATGCATCAGGAGTTTGTTTTGTTTGTGTTCTGATGCAACATGATATAGTTATAGTTTATGGATCTCTTCGATTAAGGACGCATGAACGGAATTACCTTACTCACGACT
This sequence comes from Begonia loranthoides, assembly GCA_022433065.1. Classification (NCBI taxonomy): domain Eukaryota; kingdom Viridiplantae; phylum Streptophyta; class Magnoliopsida; order Cucurbitales; family Begoniaceae; genus Begonia; species Begonia loranthoides. The sequence goes on from CM039470.1 coordinate 3,299,046, forward strand.
TAGAACTTTCAGCTATTATTTTCGCCTTAAATATTTGGCAGAGTTATTTGTAGAGTGATAAATTCAAGGTATTTTCAAATACCTCTTCTCGCTACATAATTTGAAACTCTGTCAACGTCGTTGGGTACAAAATATGGAGGATTACGACTTTACTTTGGAGTATCATACTGGTAGAGCTAAATGTTGCCTTGAGTCACTATCCTTAAGGATCTCTTTCCCGTCTTCTGTTGGATGATTGAAAGAGATGTCTAATGTTTGGAAATTATGAGTTTACGGTACTAGGATGACAGTCATACGTTTCAAGTTTTTAACTTAGTAGCAAATCCTACACTTTTGCAACGTGTGAAAGACTTACAGAGTTTGACGATGAATTGAAAGAAGGATTCGAGCAGATTCAAGCTGGTGAGCAATTTGATGGTTGGGAGATCAGTTGTGATGGATTCCTATCCTTTAAGAATCGATTTGTTGTCTCTTGTGATTTGGAATTGGAGTAGACACTTTTAGCAAAGGGCCAAAAATTCAGATTTACAATTCATCCTGGCAGCACAAAATGTTTCATGATCTGAAACGTCAGTGTTGGTGAATTGAGATAAAATGGGATGTAGCTAGGTGTGTTTCAAGGTATTTGACTTGTCAATAGATTAAGACTAACCATCAGAGACCAGTTGGGTTGTTGGAGCCTTTATATATCCCAGAGTGAGAATGGAACAAGATTACCATGAATTTTGTAACTGGTTTTGTAGCGCCCCACGTTATTAAACCTTTTTATTGCTTTCATTTTTAGCCATAAAATTTTTTTTCTTTTTAATATCTTTAAAATGTGTGCAATTAAAGCATATAAGAGTAATTACAGAGAATAATTTCAAAACATAGTTTAACAAAAGTCCATTATTTTACAAAACATTTACTGAATTTAAAACCATAATTAATTAAACAAAACCACCAGTATTATTTTTCGTGAACCATAACCCTCAAGTTGAACCCGACTGATAACTCAAGAGCTCAACAGACAATACCTCCTCTACATCAGTAACATTATTCTCATTACAGTCACTTTCATCATGGGTAAAACAATGAGCCTAAAGCTCAATAAGAAATAGAATGATATTCTCATTCTCATGCATGCTTATGCAATCTATCTCAGAAAAGAACTCATCCTTTCTGTCTTTACATTTTGTTATCAGAGAAAAGATACATCTATTGGTCCATGTGGCTTAATTGTAACTCCATCCATACATGGGACGAGTTATCCATTAGGAGTGTCATCACGACCGTCACCAAGCTCTGTCTTTTTAGACGTTAGGGATTTCTAGAACAAGAAAAGGGATACATTTGTTGGTCTTGTGGCTTAACCAACACTCGACCCCTACTTGGGGCGAGCTTTCCATCAGGGGTGTCACCACCAAGAACCATTACTCTATCTCCTAAACCCCACATGTCCATTTACATTTATTCATTCATTGCATTTCATGTTAGTATATGCCATATTTTCATAAGTTCTATCATGATGTCATGCCATATCCAGTTCACTGTATACAGAATATATCAAAGAAATATTAAAGTCATGGTTAGCATTTTATCAACAATTTAAGTGCAATTCTTTACAGCAATAATCGAAATCATATTTAAACAACCATGAAGTATTGAGTAAGTCATAGTGTAGTTTCTCAAATCAACAGAAGATTATTTCACAGCAACATCAGGAATGATTTATTCGGTTCTTAGAGCAGTGAACAATTTTCAACAACGAAGGTAGAATATAATCCAAATTTCTTCATCCACTTATCATTGATAGTATTTACTTTATTCATGACACTATGCAGAAAGTAACCAAGGCAGAGTCCAACAATTTCGAGGGAGCATTATCATTTATTATTTTAGTGTATGAATTAATTTTTCATTCAACTATATTTGTCATTATTTGTTATTTGTTAGGATACTAATGATCCATGGCAAGTAATCCAATACAGAAGTTTCATCTCAGGCAGAAATCAACAAATGAATAATTTCCAGAATTTGTCCAAGGCAGAAATCAGAGAATCACAAAACTTCTGTGATACAGGGCCTCTACTGGCCACCGCATCCTATTTCTTACCTTATTTGAAGTTTTTATAATTGAAATCCTTTTTGTAAAAATTTCTCCTTACTTGCATGAGCAACACGGACAGAGGCAATGTACACCAAAATTCAACGACTAAACTTTCTTTCTTTCTCTCTCTTTCTCATAAGTTTTTCTCTCCCACTTTTTCTCTCCTTCCTCAAGGAAAAACACAGCACACACACTCTCTCTCTTTCTTTCCTTCCCGACAACTTCACACATTTCTCTTTATTTCTCCTCTATTTATAACCATAATTGTCCCATTTAATATTTACTAAGTGGTGCAACCATTAATCAAAATACTCCATAATTTATTTCTAGAGTGGGAAGAGTGGCTTAACCACTACTTAATGGTGTAACCATCCATCATAAAAAATAGGGAAGTTAGGTACAAAAATTGGCAGCGAATGAAAATGCAGATTTTGGAAATCGTGTAGTAGCAGTCGCATCTCGGTTGACATGCACAGTCGACCGGTCCCACGTGATTTTTCCCATCGCATCCGCTGTAACAAAAAATTTGACTTTTT